>CM053401.1:60505948-60546373 GCA_028644305.1 Xerus rutilus
ATATCCCTGATGAATATAGATGCAAAAATTCTCAATAAAATTTTGGCAAATCGCATACAAAAGCATATTAAAAAACTGGTGCACCATGATCAAGTGGGGTTCGTTCCAGGGATGCAAGGTTGGTTCAACATACGGAAATCAATAAACACAATCCATCACACCAATAGAGTTAAAGATAAGAATCACATGATTCTATCAATTGATGCAGAGAAAGCATTTGACAAAATACAGCACCCCTTCATGTTCAAAACACTAGAGAAATTAAGGATAGTAGGAACATACCTCAACATTGTTAAAGCAATCTATGCTAAGCCTAAGGCCAACATCATCCTAAATGGAGAAAAATTGGAAGCATTCCCTCTAAAAACTGGAACAAGACAGGGATGCCCTCTCTCACCACCCTTATTCAATATTGTCCTTGAAACTCTAGCCAGAGCAATTAGACAGAAGAAAGAAATTAAAGGGATACGAATAGGAAAAGAAGAACTCAAACTATGATTATTCACAGACAACATGATTCTATACTTAGAGGATACAAAAAAATTCCACCAGAAAACTTCTAGAACTAATAAATGAATTCAGCAAAGTTGCAGCATATAAAATCAATATACATAAATCAAATGCATTTCTATACATTAGCAACGAGTCCTCTGAGAGAGAAATTAGGAAAACTACTCCACTCGCAATAGCCTCCAAAAAAATAAAATACTTGGGAATCAATCTAACAAGAGTGGTGAAAGACCTCTACAATGAAAACCACAGGACACTAAAGAAAGAAATTGAAGAAGATCTTAGAAGATGGAAAGACTTTCCATGCTCTTGGATAGTCAGAATCAATATTATTAAAATGGCCATACTACCCAAAGCGTTATACAGATTCAATGCAATCCCAATTAAAATCCCAAAGTCCTTTCTTATAGAAATAGAAAAGGCAATCATGAAATTCATTGGGGAAAATAAGAGACCCAGAATAGCCAAAGCAATCCTAAGCAAGAAGAGTGAAGCAGGAGGTATCACAATACCAGATCTTAAACTTTACTACAAAGCTATAGTAACAAAAATGGCATGGTACTGGTACCAAAATAGACATGTAGACCAATGGTACAGAATAGAAGACACGGAGAGAAATTCACAGAAATACAGCTATCTCATACTAGACAAAGGTGCCAAAAACATACATTGGGGAAAAGATAGCCTTTTCAACAAATGGTGCTGGGAAAACTGGAAATGCATTTGCAGCAAAATGAAACTAAACCCCTATCTCTCACCATGCACAAAACTCAACTCAAAGTAGATCAAAGACCTAGGAATTAGACCAGAGACACTGCATCTAATTGAGGAGAAAGTAGGTCCAAATCTTCATCACGTGGGACTAGGCCCTGAATTCCTTAACAAGACACCTATACCACAAGAAATAAAAGCAAGAATCAATAAATTGGATGGACTTAAATTAAAAAGCTTCTTCTCAGGGGGCTGGGATTGTAGCTCAGTGGTAGAACGCTTACCTTGCATGCGTTAAGCCCTGGGTTCAATCCTCAGCACCACATACAAAGCAATAAAAAAAAAAAAAAAAAAGCTTCTTCTCAGCAAAAGAAACTATCAATGAGATGAACAGAAAGCCTATATTCTGGGAGCAAATTTTTGCTACATGCACATCAGATAGAGCACTGATCTCCAGGATATATAAAGAACTCAAGGGCTGGTATTGTGGCTCAGTGGTAGAGCACCTGCCTTGCATGTGTGAGGCACTGGGTTCGATCCTCAGCACCACATAAAAATAAATAAAATAAAGATATCATGTCCATCTACAACTAAAAGAAATATATTTAAAAAAAGAACTTAAAAAACTTGACACCAAAAAAACAAACAACTCAATCAATAAATGGGCTAAGGAGATGAATAGAAACCTCTCAGAAGAAGATATACAATCAATAAACAAATATATGAAGAGATTTTCAACATCTCTAGCCATTGGAGAAATGCAAATCAAAACTGCTCTTAGATTTCATCTCAGAATGGCAGAATGGCAGTCAGAATGGCAGCTATCCAAAGTACCAGCAACAATAAGTGCTTTCGAGGATGTGGAGAAAAAGGTACACTTAAGCATTGCTGGTGGGATTGCAAACTGGTGCAACCAATCTGGAAAGCAGTATGGAGACTGCTTAAAAAACTCGGAATGGAACCACCATTTGACCCAGCTATCCCACTCCTTGGCCTATACCCTAAAGATTTAAAAACAGCACACTACAGTAAAGCAGCCACTTCAATGTTTATAGCAGCACAATTCACAATTGCAAAATTGTGGAAGCAACCCAGATGCCCTTCAATAGATGAATGGACAAAGAAACTGTGATACATATACACAATGGAATATTATTCAGTAATAAAAGAAAATAAAATTATGGCATTTACAGGTAAATGGATGGAATTGGAGAACATTATACTAAGTGAAGTAAGCCAATCCCAAAAAACCAAATGTCAAATGTTACTAGTGGATGCTGATACATAAGGGGGGTGGGAATGGGGAACATAGGAAAAATGGAGGAACTCTGGATGGGGTAGGGGGGAGGAGGGGAAAGGGAAAAGGGAAGGGGTATAGTAAAGATGGTTGAATGAGATGGTCATCACTACCCTAGGTTCATGTATGAAGACACAAATGGTGTGACTCTAACTGGTTTGCAACCAGAGAAATGGAAACATTGAGCTCTATATATGTACTATGACTTGAAATGCATTTAAATAAATTAATTTAAATAAATAAATAAATAAAAATAGAAGCATGAACAAGGCTCTAGTTAGATCCCTAACACCACAAAAAGGTGGGGGTAGGGGGGATAGGTAGAACAGAACAGAAAATACAAAATTAAAGAAATGATTATGAAAATCATGGTAAATTTGCCAATTTTACAGGTATTAAAATTATAAATCTTAATATTATGAAACAATCTGAGAAAATACTTATGATACAATGTTCAGTTTAAACAAAATAGACTAAGCCAGGCGCAGTGATGCACATCTGTAATTCCAGCACTTTGGGAGGCTAAGATAGGAGAATCACAAGTTCAAAGTCTGTCTCAGCAACAGCGAGGCGCTAAGCAACTCCATGAGACCCTGTCTCTATATAAAACACAAAATAGGGCTGGGGATGTTGCTCAGTGGTCGAGTACTCCTGAGTTTAATCCCTGGTACCAAAAGGAAAAAAAAAAAGACTATTAAAAAAATTAAATAAATAAATAAATAAATGGCTAGGGCTGGGGAGGTAGCCCAGTGGTAGAGGACTTGCTTAGCACATGCAAAGTTTCAGACACAATCCCCAGCACTACGAAAAAGATTTTTGTGATTTAATATATAGTACAATTTTGTCCACATCAAAAATTGTAAAGGAAAAATTGCTGAAAGAAAATACACCAAAATGCTAACCATGTTGCATTAGGCTCTTGGAAATATATTTTTCTTATTTCCTTCAATTTACAATTTTAAGTATGTTTCCTTTACTTTAATAATAAATTAATAAAGTAAAACATTGTGTTAAATTAATAAAATTGGCATATATTCTTTGAAGTAGAACTCAGATTCATTCATGTTCTCTATAAAATTATACTAGTATTCCTCCCATTGTTTAGCACAACACTCAGATCAAAGTAGTGCCTAGTATATATTTGTTGGTAGATTATTAGATGCTTATCTTTAAGAAAAATTAATATTACCAGACTCAGGTCTAGGGTGCTCACTGCTCAAAAACCAATATTCGGGAGATGAGAGATGATCAGAAGGAATCAGGTTTATTCAAAGGCCAGCATTTTGAAAAGATAGAGGAGTTATTGCCCTCAAACCTCTATTTTGGGGGACTCAGAAGTGCAAAGGACTTTTATAGGAAGGAAAGATGATGCAGGGAAGAAGGGGCAAGCATTGAGTCTGTTCTTGGTTATCCAGAGCATGTCTCCTTTTTCTTCTGTGGAACATGACAATGAACCCCAACCCCCTGGAGCTAGTTCCTATAGTCCTTTTTCAGTTAGACATATTACTTTTCTGCAAGTTAAATCTCATAGCAATTTACATGCTTTGTGTTAGTTGATGCAAAGGATTAAAAGAACAAGGAGGGTCATTACACATCTTGGTGTTATCTGAAGGTCACAAGATGTTCTGGGTTCTGTAAATCTAAAAAAAAGATTATTTAGCGGTTAACATCTTAACCATTCAGCAGAGAATTCTCTTTCGAATTTAAAATGCTAGGCAGAAGGGAAAGGACATAATCCTTGCAAAAGGATCAAGGAGGGGGAGCAACCTTGCAAAGAGGCAAAGGGAGGTGAAGCAAAAGTAATTCTGCAAAAAACCTATTCCCAAAGGAGCAATCACATTATACTAACAGTATATTAGTCAAGGTTCTTCAGAGAAATAGAATCAATAGAATGGATGAATAGATAGTGCTAGGTTAGCGAGGCAAATACAGAACAAACATGGCTGCCTCTACTGAGGCAGGCTGAAACAGTGAGCAGCGCGCATGCACCGAACGCACCAACATGGCTTCTGCGGGCCGCATGCACAAAGGAACATGGAACACCCAGTATGGGCACTGCCATTCTTCCTGGCTCATCCTGGAAGGACTCTGACCTCAGCAGGATCCCCTGACCAATCTCAGAGGACACAGGACTCTAGATCACCTCCTCCTCCTACTTCAGGCCCTTCCCCTCCTGCCTTAAGTCTTCCTTTTCTGGGCGGGGCCCTTTAAATTTTCTGTGCCATGAGGCCCGGGCGCCATCCCTCCGGCTCAAGCCTAGTGATGGGGGTGGGGGGGGCTTAGCCTGGGAGCGTACTTTCCAAAATAAAACCTGTCCAGCGGTTCTACTTTATTTGCTTTTGGTCAACTGGCTTTACAGATAGAAAATGGAGGGCTGGGGCTGAAGTACAGTGGTAGGGCGCTTGCCTATGTGTGAGGCACTGGGTTAGATCCTCAGCACCACATTTTAAAAAATAAAATAATGGGGGGCTGGGATTGTGGCTCAGTGGTAGAGCGCTTGCCTCACATGCATGGGGCCCTGGGTTCAATCCTCAGCACCACATAAAAAGAAATAAAATAAAGACATTGTGTCCATCTACAACTAAAAAAAATTTTAAATAAATAAAATAAAATAATGGTCCATCGACAACTAAAAAAATTTTTTTAAAAAAGAAGATACCTAGATAGATAGATGGATAGATAGACAAACTGACTTACAGGATTAGAGAGACTAACAAATTCAAAATCTGCAGAGCTGATGTCACAGTTGGAGTCTAAAAGCCAGCAGGCTCCTTTAGAACCTGGAAGAGTTGATGTCCTAGTTCAAAGGTCATCAGACAGGCAAATTTTCTCCTACTGGGGGAAGGGTCAGTCTTTTGTTCTATTCAGGCCTTCAAATGGTTGGATGAAGCCCACCAACATTATAGAGAGCAATCTGCTTTACTTAGTCTATAGATTTATGTGTTAATCTCATCTAAAACCTCCCTCAAGAATATCCAGAAAAATGTTTGATCAAATATCTGAGCAACTCTATAACCCAATAGTTAATCCTTCAGGCTAACCTAAATTTATATTGAATTTTGGACTAGATTTATGCCTTTTAAAATCAGCTCCTCTTGGGACTGGGAATATGTTTCAGTGGTAGAGCTCTTGCCTAGCACGAGTAAGGCTCTGTGTTCAATCTATTTATTTATTTACTTATTTATTTATTTATTTATTTATTTTGGTACCAGGGATTGAACTCAGGGGCACTTGACCACTGAGCCACATCCCCAGCCCTATTTTGTGTTTTATGTAGAGACAGGGTCTCACTGAGTTGCTTAGCACCTCACCATTGCTGGGGCTGGCTGTGAACTCGCGATTTTCCTGTCTCAGCCTCCCTATAAAATACTGGGATTACAGGCATGCGCCACTACCCCTAGCTCCCTTTCTTCTATTTACTGCATGTAGGGGAATTTATACACTTTGCATTTGTCTGTTGAATTTTGCCTCCATGCCCCTGCTCATTCTACTCCCTGCACATGGAATGCTTTTCCTGTAATGGACGCCACATTTCTAAATCTTAAATATCTTTAGACTCTGATCAAACACTACATCCTTCATAAAGCCTTCTCTGATTTGTGCTTCTTCATACCTCTGACCCCTGACCATCCCCACCCCCACAGACACATTACATTAGAAGCAATTTTCCTTCTCAATACACATAATACACTGACTCCGCTTTCTCTAATGGCATAGCCCATATCTTCCTTGATTTATAGATTTTTTTTTTTCTTTTTGCTACTGGGGATTGAACTCCAGGGTACTCGACCACTGAGCCACATCCCAGCCCTATTTTTATGTTTTATTTAGAGACAGGGTCTCACTGAGTTGCTTAGTGCCTAGTGGTTGCTGAGGCTGGCTTTGAACTCATGATTCTCCTATCTCAGCCTCCCTAAGTGCTGAGATTACAGGTGTGCGCCACTGCCTGATTTATAGATTTTAGTGACTAGATTAGTTACTTCCAAATCTACTCCTTCTAGAAAAAAAGATTCATGTCCAATTTAGTTTTGAGTGTCCTGAGTACATTTTATTGAATAAATCTCAACATTTATTCGTTGAATTTATATGTTATGTTTTCCACATGACCAAAGAATTCGGTATTTTTTTGGATTAAAAAAATAGTTCAAAGACATTTTTTAACTAAGGAATAGAGTTCAAGTAATTATCTCTTGATAAATTCATATATTGAGCAGTTTAAGATAAACACACCTTCAGCTGGTTAGAATTTTCACTCACTTTTTAAAAAAACCTATATATTTGTACCTTTAAGAATTAATGGTCAAATGTACTTAATGCAAAGCATTGTTTTGGCTATGTTAGTATTTTTCCTCTATTACCATTTGGAATACTTAATCCTTTCATCATTCATCCTTATTAGACACGTTTATTTTTTGTACTTACTCTTTGAGCAAAGGTGCAGATTGAACAAAACTATAATTTAGCTAGTAAACCAGAGAACACGTTGTTCCTTACCTTTTAGAGAAATCATGTCATCTTTCCATTGCATTATTTCTACAGAATCTCATAAAATCAACAGCTATGCAACAACCAACAGTATGTGCTAAGATCTTCCTTAAATCCATTATTTCACTACAATTATTGCACTTCACTGCTGGCATTTAACTAATTGCTCGGATTTATCAAAAATTTCAAAACTTTTCTTGTTTCTCCCTCTAGTGGTCAATAACATTCATTAAAATGGAAAAATCATATAAAGGTTATCTTAAATATGGGTGAAATGTAAGGATGAACATTTAATTTAATTGTAATATATATGAAACATTTTTAAATTTATGTCTAATAATCTGAGAGGTGATTTATTTAGTACACATTTTCTTTATATATCATGCATACTCTATTCTCTGAATAATAAATACTTATAATTTTATACTAATTGTTTAGTATAGATGTATGCTACATAATTATATCAGAAAAATATAATTTTTTCATACTAAAAAATGATTTTCATATTAAATTACCTGATATATTTCAGAAATAAACACATCCTTAAATAATTTTATAAAATGTTTTCTTAATTTGATAAATCTCCCTCCAGTCTCCACTTAATTAGCATTGACCATTTGCTTTTATATAATATTCCCCTTTCAACTTCTAATTTCCTTGCTTATAAAATGTTGTGAAAACTTATTTAACTAGAATAAATTTTTAAAATCCAGGATAACTTGGTAAAATAATGAGATGGTCAAATACAAGTGAGATACAGAGGGATAAATATGTGTATAAGAAATTCTGATTGCAGAGGTAGAACTATGATCAAGTTGTTCCTCAACAGAAAAGTGTTTTAATTTTAAAAGTTTTATTTATTAAAAGTGGTAAATAGTGAATCATCTTTTTAAAAACACTGTCAAACTTCATGAAATAAGAATTGGCATCTTTTGCCAAGATCCATAAACAGCACTTTTTTCCTTCAAGAATTAAAAAAATCAAGCCAAGTGTAGTGGTGCATGCCTGTAATCCTTGCAATGGGGGAGGCTGAGGGAGGAGGATCACAAGTTCAAAGGCAGCCTCAGCAACTTAGTGAGGCCCTAAGCAACTCAGCAAGACCTTGTCTCTAAATAAAATATGAAAAAAGGACTGGAGATATGGCTCAGTGGTTAAACATCCCTGGGTTCCATTCCCAGTACCAAAAAACAAACAAACAACAACAAAACAGACAGAAATATATAGAGGGAGAAAGAGAGAGAGGGAGGAAGCCCTTGAAGAAATGACCCCCGCCCCCAGCCCTCACCTGCCCCTGAAAAAAGAATTAGATCATTTTATCAAAGATCAAGTGATCATATAATTTGTCATCAAACTCAGGACACTTTTGAGAATAAAGGTAATATTACTAATAATGTGAGGCAATAGGCATAAACTGAGACTGACCGCAATAATTTGGAACATGTGGTCACTCCAATAATCCCTAATTTAGTTTTTTAAATAATTTTTATTAAAAAATAAAGCAAATTGTAGTAGTCCTTTCACTTAAAAGGTTATAGTAAGACACACAATGCAGTTTTATTTGCTTTAGGTTAAAGTTGTTTCTTGTGAGGCCACTGAACAACCAAAGACCTAAGTCTATTATGATCTTTTTATTGGGGAACCAAGTCCTTTCAGTTTCCCTGGGACTTACCCAGTTTTAAAACTGAAAGTCCCTTATTCTGGAAACCTATTAGCCACAGGAAACCAGGAAGGCTAGTCACTCTATTAGAAAACTTTCCCTGGTTGTGACAAAATATGACATAAACATTTAAAAAGGAAAAATTAATTTTGGCTCACAGTTTCAGAGATTT
This sequence comes from Xerus rutilus, assembly GCA_028644305.1. NCBI lineage: Eukaryota > Metazoa > Chordata > Mammalia > Rodentia > Sciuridae > Xerus > Xerus rutilus. Next base: position 60,514,781 of record CM053401.1, read on the forward strand.
CAGTTCATGGGTGACTAGCTCTGTCGATTTTAGGCCTGTGCTAAAGCACAACATCATGGCAGGGAGCTTGTGGTGAAACAAAACTGCTCATTTTATGACATCCAAGAAGCAAAGAAAGAGAAAAAGGAAGAGAGAGAGAGAAAGGAAGAAGCTGAGAATTAGATATACCCTTTAAGTACATGCTTTCAATGACCTTTTTCCTCCAATTGAGCCCCCACCTCCTAAAGCTTCCACCCCTCCCAATAGCTCAGCCCCGAATATTTTGACGATCTACTCTACTGCTCCTACATTCAGGCTGGAAGAAAAGGTAACAGACTGAACTGCTCAGAATTTAAAATTTCCAGGATAAGGTATTTTCCCCCTTCCCAAGAAGGTAAATTCACAAATAACTGGTCTCTAATCTCAAACACACCCATAATACCACTCAATCATTTGTATATGTTTCATTACTTTCATATGAAATTCTAAACATCACCAACATTCTGTGTCTGTATATTCTCAGCACATTCTCTTGGGTCTGAGTTTGCCAAGATACAAATCTACCCAAAGCCTTAACTCTTCCATTCTTGTACAAGGCCTGTCTTTTCTACCTGTGCTCCAAAGTCCATCCCTGTCATCCCAGAGATTGAACCAGAGTTCCAGTTATTTTGTAATCAAGATCTAGGTCAACTTCCCAGCCATATCCCTTGCCTCTCCTTTAGGTACATTCTGCCTTCAGTTCTGGGAATTTCTAGACATGAAGAGGGCCTGAGGTTCATTCAATGTGGCACTTTATATCTAATAAGGCCACCTGCTAGAAGCAGATTCCCAGGACAGAGTCACTTGAACAAAACTGAACTTATGTTATCAAGAATGCTATCATAACAAGGACTGTCTTTTGGTCCATTTTCCATTACTTTAGCAAAAGACATGAGTCTAAATAACTTAGAAAAGAAAAGGAGTTTTATTTCACTCACAGTTTTTGGAGGCTGAAAGCCCAATCAACATGACACCTGCTCTGGTGAGGGTCTCTGGCTGCATCACATCACAGTAAATGGCATCATGGTGGGAACATAAGCAAGAGAGAGAGATCACAGGGTGAGATAACAAGCCAGAGCATGGAGAGGGGCCAGTCTTGCTCTTTTACAACCACCCTCTCATGAGGTTCCCACAAGAACTACATCAATTCCTTCTAAGGGCAACACCTGCAGTGGCCTCCCACTAAGTTCTACCTCTACAAGGTTCTGTCATCTCTCAATATGGCCACACTAGGAATTGAGCTTCCAACACATGAATGCTTGGGGCAGTGAGGGGAGGGGGACACTTAAGCCATATTGAAACCATAGGATCCCCCCCTTAAGGAAGAGAACCTAAGCTTACAAACAAAAGGATGAAGTTGAAAACATGAGCCAAAGTTTCCAATAAATAGGAAGTCCCAATTCAGAGAGCAAGTGCAGACAGGAAGTAGAATACAGCCAATATGGAGGAGAAAGAGATGGAACAACATTTCTCTCAATTACCCTTTGTTCCACCACAAGCATTTTAGCCAAAAATATTAAGAATTAAGTAAGTTTAGCCCTTTCATCCACTCAGATTGTGAAACCATAGATTTTTTCTTAAACTTTTTTAGGCTGGGGATGTTAAGATGTATCTCAGTGGTAGATCACATGCTTATTAGCACAAGTGAAGTCCAGAGTTCAATCCCCAGAGAAACAACAATGACAAATCATTTTTCTATTTAGGATGGAAGCAATAAATTCAAAAGTGTACAAATAAAATGGGCATTCAAAGCATATAAAATGAAATTTATTGCCATTATGTGTTATAGCAAGTAAAATGAAAATAACTACTTCAAAAGGAGATTGCATATTCTATTGTTGCATCCAACCTGCACCTCTCCCCGAGAAGTGCAGCCCAGACAACTCTGCAAAGCAGCAAAGTTTATTGAGGAAATAGGCACACAGGCCAATCGATTGGGGTCAGCTCTCCTTTCCTTCAGAGAGTGACCCCGAAGTGAGGGTTTCAGAGGTTATTATAGGTGGGCTAGCTACATGACTCAGGAAAACATGATTTGGCAGGTATTCAACCTATAGTTATTTACAGTTCAACCGTGACAGTGCCTCCTATGTTCCCTTTCAGTTCCTGGAACTTTAGGTAATTGGCCAAGGGGTCTGGAAGCCTGTGGTTTTCACCCCCATCCGTGAGAAGCAAGCATAGCAAAGCATTAATCACAGAAGCACAAAGAGCAGGTTTGCTGATACATGCAGGCCTGAGACAAAGTGACTCCATTTTGAGTTTGGATTTTACACTATAATCTTACAAATTTCCTCATTACATTCATCCAGAATCTCACATGGGATTGGTAAACTCCTTTCAGAGTTAGGCCTTACAGAACCCTCTGAAGTTTCATAATTATCAATGATTGTCCTTCCAAATGAAAAAAAAGGGGGGAGGAGGAACCAGTAGGAAGCCTGGTGTCCAGTTGTCACATGTTGTTTTTGTTTAATGTCAATCTTTCAAATAAATGAACTAGAACTAAAACAAAACAAAAAGACATGGAACAAGATGCACATCCAGCATACTGCTCCTCCTCTTGATTACTGCACAGCTGGCTCCTTCATTCATTCCAATTCCATCAAATGTCCTTTCTGGACCAGCAGTCTTTCTGGATCATTCCATCTAAGGTAGCCACTTAGCCACTTATCCTATTTTAATGTTTTGGTGCTGTGCATAGCACTGCTGTACTAGCTGATGTCTCTTCTTTTTGTATTTATTTGCTAGTGTATTGTCCATCTCTTCCCTCTACAATGTAAGCTCCATGAGAACACAACTCTTCTTGTTTATTCTGTATCCCCAGTGGCAAGAATGGTGCTTCAAGTACAAAAAAAAAAAAAAAAACCCTCATCAAATGCTGGATGGATAAATCAAATATCAGAAACACTCTTCTTGTTTTTAAAGATCTCCAGATGATTTTGGTTTCAGCCAGGCTGGAAACCACTGGGCTAATAGTCAAATCTCCTTCCTGTGTCATTTTATCAATTTAAAAAAAAAAAGGAATTTGGGTCTGTGTCTCCTTTCCCTCCATTCTATATTTCCTAATTCTATAGTTAGTAAAGTTCATAAACAACAAACATTTTGTAAATAGTGCTTAATTTTCCCCCAAAGCAGGCACTGGAGCTAGTATCACTTATTATCAATTTAGATAGCCTAAAATTGAATTCTTCCATAACTCTTCTCAGAAATATCCTCGATTTTATTTTCCTCCCATAAGTTATTAAACCAGTGGTAATTAACTGTTAGGAAATATACAGACTATGTTTGAGGAATTAACACTTTTTCTGTGGCTTTGCTGATGTGGCTTTATTCAGTTCACTTTTCATATTTCAAATTAAATCAGGTGGTTTCAAGGAAAGAACTCACAGAAGTGGAAACTGATGGTGTTTATGTTGTTTTGTATAACCACAGTACACACATATAGAAATGCAGAAGCAGATGGTGTCGCTGAGGAGTCTTTAAGCATACTATTTCCAAGACCTAGAATGTTCTCTCCCCAACATTCCTAAGCTATTCAGTTCAGATATCATATTCTATAATAACTGTAAACATGAAGGGTGATTACTTTGAATTATTTATTTTGCTTTCCCCAATCTCAAACACTATCTAGAATGCAATAAATACGCAATAAATGCTTCTTGAATTGCACTGCTCAGATATTCACTCTAGCCCACTGGGCTTGCCTGTGTCCTCTGCTACAACTTACACAGTATTAATATAGCTACGATTCATTTAATACTTACCATGTACCAGATACCATGCTAAGTCTTTACCTATAACATTTCACTTAATCTCCACAAGAATACTTCAAAGAAATGTGTTATTGTTATTGCTGTTGAGGAAACTGAGATTCAGAGGTTATATATATTCTAAGTATCAGAGTTTGGATTTCTAGGGTTTTGCTTTCTACCCTTTACTGCCTTGTGTAATCAATACAGTACCCACAAGAAGTGCATCAATATTTTTATTGTACATGATTTCTTTGTTAATGGATAATGGAAACTAGGACATGTTCTTAAATATCTCCAAAAGAGATAACCCTAAGGGAGGTTGGTGAAAACATATTGTGATTCACTTAACCTCTCTGTGTCTTGGTTTGCTAATCTTCAGAATTAGAAGGTTTGGACCAAATAATACCTGAAGTTACTTTTGGATCTGTGTATTGACCCAAAGGGTATCAAAACCTGGTAAGAAATACCTTTTAAAATGCAGTAGTATGTTTGAAAACTCACCCTTTACTTCCAAAGATTGGTTCATAGGTTGAAGGTTACAGCCACAAATGAATTGAGAACTAAAATTTAATCCTATTTCTAATAAGGGTACAGACCAGCAGTGAAAGCTTTAAAATTCTGAGTCTAACACAGACTAGGTAATGGTTTTGATTCCCAAGCTCTTCTCCACTGAAGCTGTGTGGTGGTTTTTATGTATTTCTCTGCTGGCAGTGAAGAGATGAAGAGAAAGGCAAGCAGAAAAGAAATCAGGACACTCAGGTCAGCACAGAGGTAGATCCAAAAAAAAAATTTTTTTTTCAGCATTGAATTCGAGAAAAGAAAATAGGAAATGTAGGACTGAGTCAGTAATGATTCATACAGGCATGATCTGTGTTGTAGTATTTCTTATAACGAGTTTATCTCCTAGGATGTGGTAACCAACTCCATGTTTTTGTCTTTTGCACCCTTCTGAACAATTTCTCAAATGCAGATCATTCTGCCTGTCTACATTCATCCTTCCAAACTGAATAATATATATCTTTGGCCTGTTCTGATATAAATGGATTCCATTTTAATGTGAGACTCAAAGTTTAAGTTTTTTCTTTCTAATCACTTTCATCCAACAAGATTAGGTATTTCATTTCCATATTCTTTTTTTCAAATGTTTTTTTAGTTGTAGATGGACACAATGTCTTTATTTTATTGCTTTGTATGTGGTGCTGAGGATCGAACCCAGGGCCTCACGCATGCGAGGCAGGCACTCTACCACTGAGCTACAATCCCAGCCCCTCCAGATTCTATTTTTGTTCCTGCCTGATATTTACCACATTTCTATGTACCCAACATCATTTATTCATATGCTAATGAAAATCCTAAAATTGGGGCAGAGCAGGTTCCTGATGGGATGACTTAACACAAGAAAATAATTTTAATCAATGTTTTAATACCTGAAATTATTTATTAGACTTTTTAAAATGACCTTGCTTATGGAGTTTTTAAAATTCCTCTTTCAAATGGAGAAACAAATTTTGAAGAAGTAATCGCCTCTCTGCCTCCACCTCTATAGCAGTATGTTACACAGAAAAAGGAACGAGGAAGAACAAAAAGATTCATTGAATATTTAAATATTAAGTTTAAGGTTAGGAAGTTGCAAGAGGAAAGGCAGCTGACTGGAAGGCCAACTGTCACTGATTCTTGCCTCTGTCCTTACAGAGAAGATTGCTGATGTAGAGTCATTTTGGCTTGCTCAAGATCCTCTGGAATGAAGACATAGCTCTAAGGTAAGATTCCCTGGACCATCACCTAGTGCTATCACCTGAATAGACCCTCCAGGATCAGCTGCCTGAGGTTCTATGACCCTTTCCCACAAAAGCAGCTCAGTGTCCCCAAATGGAAGTGGTGTCTTCCTAAAAGCTGTTAGTGCCAATAAGTGCCATTACATCAAAACCTCAAGATAACTCCAAATCTGAGAGCTCTACCTGAAGAGATGGACAACAGGATTTTTCAGAAATCCCTGAGGGTACTCCAAAATTTAGTACAGGTGCTCTGGTGAGGAAAGAAGTGTATCCTGTAGTATTAAAAGAGCAAAATGAGGCTCTTACTGGCTTTAATATAACAAGTTGAGCAAAATAATAGGTTTAAAAATTATTGAGCACTTACTATGTGTCATGAAGAGAGCTAAATAATTTTAAAACATTTTCTTATTTAGCCCTCATAAAAATTCATAGGGAGTGCTGGGCATAGTAGTTTGCCCAGCCTATAATCCCAGCAACTTTGGAAGCTGAGGCAGAAGGATCACAAGTTCAAGGCCAGCCTCAGCCACTTAGGCTCTAAGCAATTCAACAAGACCCTGACTCAAAATAAAAAAGTCAAAAGGATAGAAGATGTGGCTCAATGCTAAAGTGCCCCTTGGATTCAATCCTCAGTATGATTTTAAAAAATAAAAAAACAAACTCCAGCTTAAAGAGTTAAGAGTCTGCCGTCACAGAGCTAAAAAATAGTAGCGTAAGATCCAAACCCAAGACTATGGAACACCAGAGCCTAGACTCTGCCCCATTAATTTATATTCAAGTACTTTAAAATCTTCTTAAAAGATATTTAAGAGTGAAGAATTCTTCTGGTTATGTACAATAAATCAAAGTTCCTAGGAAACTTTATATGATATTCAGAATCACTTTGATATTACTTAAGTTCTACAGTATTTTCAGATGCCTTTCAAGAGCTCAGCCACACAATTTAAAAACAACTTTCCTAAAATTCACTTTCCCATAATCACATACATGAACAGATCCCCACACACAAAGCACAAACACACAAACACCATAGCATATACCATTCCATGAACACAAACTGCACAGATCACACAAATATATTACAGATACATATACACAGATCCCACACCAAATATACATATACAGAAACCATATACCTATCTACATGCACACAAACACACTAGATACACAGAAAAAACAAAAGCATACCTACAGACACACACACACACACACACACACACACACACACACTCCTGGGAAATTATCCAGGAGATTATGTTTTTCCCTGTCTACTCAAGCCCCAATATCTATCCAATTTCTACTATGTGCATCATCTCATTCACATCTCACTTCCTACTGCTGTCTTTTCTTTCCATCTCACTCCATTTCCAAATAGGGAACACAAACTCTTTTCCTTTGATTCTCCAGAACAACCACCAACACAAGACAATTGTGGATTAATGAGGAAAAGAGACATTACATTATATCAAAGCATAGCAAATAGGCGAAAATTGAGTATTAGACTTTCCCATTTTTACACACCTTGTGTATTTTCTGCTTCTCAGAATATCTCATTGACTTCTCCTCTTCAGGCCTCCTAACCTCCTGCTGGCTTCTTCTTGTGCCTCCTCTCTTAAGACCACCCCTACGCTCCTGACCTCTCCTCTAGGTCTCAGAACCTTAACATGACCTTGAGTTTTCACTCTCCATTGCTATTCATTCCACACCCTTCAGACTTCACATCTTTTATTTACAAAGTAGAAAGCTAAGGGATTTTACTAAAGAGAGGAACGCGTTTAGAGGAAAATTTCACAACTCCCGTAGAAGGCAGCATTGACTTAAGTCAGCTGTGGTTTTATATAACAATTATTTTATTTCTTTTCTCTATATGTTCTTTTTTTTTTTTTTTTTTTTTTTTTGGTACCAGGGATTGAACTCACGAGCACTCGACCCCTGAGCCACATCTCCAGCCCTATTTTGTGTTTTATGTAGAGACAGGGTCTCACTGAGTTGCTTAGCGCCTCGCCATTGCTGAGGCTGGCTTTGAACTCGCGATTCTCCTGTCTCAGCCTCCCTAAGTGCTGGGATTACAAGCGTGAGCCACCGCGCCCGGCTTCTTTATATGTTCTTACAATGTTTTTGCTTAGTGAAAAAAATGCATCATTACCTATTTTCATTGCTTTACCCAATTTATCAAAAACCAATTTGTTGATATGACTCTGTTATAATAGCTATTTCCAAAACATTCTTAGGTTTATATTTTTGAACCATTATTCAAGAAATCAGATGCTTTAGATACTCTGATTCATGGAGCATTATCCATTGCCAATTTTCAAAGACTTAATATAAAACAATGGTAAGATTCCCCACCCATCACAACACAGGCAGGGCGGAAAATGCTGGTGATAAAGAACTTTAGCCATTTTAAGCCCGACTTTCTCCTCTGCTTAAAAATTTGCCTCACAGACTTATGAGGAAAAAGAAATGATTTTTATGGAATAAAACATATACTAGATAAATATGAGTTTCTTGACTTCTCTCCTTCTCCTTTCCCCAAGTGAGAAATAACTACTCTTGTATCCTATAGCATATTTTCCTCTTTAGTTGAAGATTTCTGAAGACACTTCACATTCTCATGGTTACAGCTCTCATATGAAAATTATGGTTACATGCCAAGTATCAGAATACTAGATAACAGTATTTACTAGATATAGTTAGCTGGTAAGGGAGATCTAATGATGACAACCCCCTAATTTGCAACAGTTGCTGTTATTTTTGTTATTCAAGTTGATTTCATCAGCAGCATTTGTCCCTGTCCCAACTAAGTCTCTTAGTCAAGTAAAAATGATTCTGAATTGCCTTACTCAAGAAGTTTGTTCCCATCAGGAAGGGTCAAACTTCCAGTTAATGTTCAAATAGAAGACTTTTTAGCCTAAATTGATTATTTAGCAATTGTCCAAAAGCCCCAATCTTTTTTTTTCTCTTTCACATTTATTTCGTCTGTAATATTTCTATTTTTCATGCTGATTAACCTCACCTTAATTCTATATACAACATAAAAGTATACACCTTAGAAAAAAATTTTGTTTGTATTATTATAGAAATAACATTTGCCACTGTTAAAATATTGTCAGTTACACTATTACTATGCAAAAATCACCTTTAATCTCTACATTTAATGTTTTCTTTTGCTTTGCTTTTCTTCATAGGGAATTATGAAACTGATCAACTCTACTGATGACTTGATCAACAACTCTACTTTAGTAAGAAATAGCACTCACTTTTTAGCTTCTGCCTCAAACATGATTATTGCCCTTTCTTTGTTCATGTCATTTGTAATCGGTACCATCGCCAATGGCCTCTATCTATGGGTGCTAAAATTCAAGATGAAAAAGACAGTAAATACTCTCTTGTTTTTTCATCTCATTCTCTCATATTTTATTTCGATATTGATTGTACCATTTTTGGCCATCTCCTATCTTCAGGACCATTACTGGATCTTTGGAACAGCATTGTGTAAGGTCTTCAACAGCACTTTATCTCTGGGAATGTTCGCCTCCGTTTTCTTCCTCTCCGCCATCAGTCTGGATCGTTATCTTCTCACTCTTCACCCAGTGTGGTCCCAGCAACACCGAACCCCACGCTGGGCTTCCAACATTGTCCTGGGAGTCTGGATATCTGCCACTGCCCTCAGCTCACCCTATTTGGTTTTCAGGGACACGTATCATGATCATAAAGGAAAGGTGACCTGCAAAAATAACTATGCTGTGTCTACTAACTGGGAAAGCGAAGAGATGCAAACATTAAGGCAACGGATTCATGCAACCTGTTTCATCAGCCGCTTCTTGCTGGGCTTCCTTCTGCCTTTCTTCATTATCAGCTTTTGTTACAAAAAAGTAGCCAGTAAGATGAAAGAGAGGAGCCTGTTTAAATCCACAAAGCCCTTCAAAGTCATGACGACTGCCATTATCTCTTTCTTTGTGTGTTGGATGCCCTACCATGTACACCAGGGCTTAATTCTCACTAAGAACCAGTCACTCCTTTTAGACTTGAGTCTGATACTTACAGTGGTGACCAGTTCTTTCAATAGCGTCTTTTCTCCCACACTCTACCTATTTATTGGGGAGAATTTCAAAAAGGTTTTCAAGAAGTCCATTCTTGCTCTGTTTGAGTCAACATTCAGTGATGATTCTTTCACAGAAAGGACACAAAACCTAAAGTCAGAAGTTGAAATTTAAATTATAGATCTTTAAACATGAACTCTGTGAGTTATGCCACTAGAGCTGTCCCTCTGCCTTTATATACTACACTCCCTATATTAGAGAAACATCAGGTGACATCAGGTTGTACTATAGTTAGACCTTTGAATATTAAAAGGTCTCCAAGGAAACAAGAAATAGGTCATGTTGCAAATGTGAGTTTAAACTCTTTTTTAATTGTGGTAAGATATATGTAACATAAGATTTGCCATTTTCACCATCTCATTTGTATTAGCTATATTCACAATGATGTATAACCATCATCACTATCTCCAAAGATTTTTATCACTCCAGAGAAACTCTGAACTCATAAAGTAATAGCTATTTTCCCAGCTCTAATCCCTAGTACCCTCCAATCTGCTTTCTGTCTCTATGAATTTACCTATTCTAGATATTTTTATAAGTAAAATCATATAATATCTATCCTTTTGTGTCTGACTTATTTCACTTAGCATAATGTTTCATTTTTTTAAATTTTTTAGATGCAGACGGACACAACACCTTTATTTTATTTATCTGTTTGTTTATTATGTGGTGCTGAAGATCAAACCCTTTGCCTCACATGTGTGAAACAAGTGCTCCACAACTGAGCTACAACCCCAGCCCTAGTATAATGTTTTAAAGGTTCATCCATGTTGCAACATGTATCTGAACTTCATTCCTTTCTATGTCTAACTTGTATTTCATTGTATTATATACCACACTTTCTAAACTCATTCATACATTGGTGAACACTTGTGTTATTTCCACCTTTTGACTCCTGTAAATAAAGTTGCTTTGAACAATTGTGTGCAAGAATCTATTGGAGTCCTTGTTTTCAGTTATTTTAGGTATATATGTAAGAGTGGAATTACTGGGTCAAATGTTGATTCTATGTTTTAATTTTCTGAGAAACCCTCAAACTTTTCAATGTGTACCTGTTACATTCCCACTAACAATGTAAATAAGTTTGTTTCTCCACATCTTCACAAACACTTGTTAATTTCCTTTTTAAAATTATAGTTATCCCAGTAGATTAAAGTGGTATCCATGCGATTCTTAACCTTTGATTGTCAAAACTAGGAATATTAATTTCTCAAGGCCAACAGTATCTATACATTTGAATTTTCTCTCATAGAATCCTATAGCAACAGACAACATAAGTTTTTATACTTTAAGTATAAAGACATTTTAAGAGTCTCTTTTTTTAGATATTGATGAGCTTTTATTTTATTCATTTATTTATATGCGGTGCTGAGAATTGAACCCAGTGTCTCATACATGCTAGGCAAGTGCTCTACCACTGAGCCACAACCCCAGCCCACTTAAGTGTCTCTTTTTAATACTTATAGATTAGCTGTGTCCAAATTATGAGACTAAGACAATTATAATGTTTAAGAATCTATCATAGGCTGAGATTATAGTTCAGTGGTATAGTGCTTGCCTAGCACATGTGAGGCAATGGGTTCGATCCTCAGCACCACATATAAATAAATAAATAAATAAATGTATTGTGTTCATCTATAATTAAAAAATTTCAAGAATCTGTCATTGTATATTTAATTTTAAATATTAATTTATCTTCCCTAGTTTTTAAAATTTGCTTCAAGGCTTTTATAATAAATTAAAGCACATAGGTTATATAGGACCACATATTATTGTGGATCTGTTACTTTTTTATTTAGTTTAGTTGGTATGCTAGCTTTCTCTCCCTATGATAAAATACCTGAGCTAAATCAACTTATAATAAAGAAGATTCATTTTGGCTCATGGTTTCAGAAGTTTCAGTCAATGATCAGTTGACTTCATTGCTTTCAGTCCTGTAGGGAGGCAGCTCATTGTGATGGAAATACATGGCAAAGGAAACTGCTCACCTCAAAGCAGAGAAACAGAAGAAGCCAGGAGGGTTCCAACATTCCCTTTAAGGGCACACTTCCAATGACCTAACTTCCTCCAAGTAACTCCCCTTCTTAAAGTTTCCACCACTTCCCAATAATGCCATGGCTAGGGACCAAACCTTTAATACAAAGGCCTTCAGGGGATATGTCAGATCAAATTATAGCAGTTTGTAAGTTTTATTCATCAATAAATAGATGTTAATCAATAGATAGTTTGATCTATCTTAAAGCAACTTAATTATCTGTTTAGTTCAATTGATACAGAATGGAAATATTTAGGCCACAACCTACACTCAATCTCTAAATGTTCCAGCTATCTTTCCACAGATCTTTCCAGACCACAAGCAAATATCCTACCCAGAAATCCTCAAAATGGATATTAATTATAAAGAGTTTTAGAAAAAAAGAGAGATTAACCTTTATGGTTAGCCTTTTTTTATAGTGAAAGTGACAGTAGTCTGATGCCCTAGGAATCCTGTCAGTCAACATGGTTTCAGGGCAACTGATGACAGATAGCATGGTACCTGATCAATTGGGAGTTTGATCTTTTTCACTGCGAATATAACAAAAAGCTTTCCATAGATGAACATTTTAATTGTTGGACTCTATTTTAAGTGTCTAGAGCCTGAACAGTTTTCTCAGAGCGGGGGATTGGGACTGATGGCCAAATTGTGGCTCTGAGGGCCCCTGCAGTGAAAAGCAGAATGTACTTCTTCCCTCTGCACCCTCTCCAAATCCTGACAAGCTCATTGAATTTTTATGATGCCACACTTAAGAAGAAACTTATTGGATGGAACTTAGGATCTTTGCAACAAGAATTGTGCTTTGAAAACCTACATAAGGCACCCTTTGTCTCCCTCCGTAGACCTGTTACTATAAAATAAGAAACATGCACTAGAATGTGAATTTTGTGGTGTGTTAACCCTGCGCTGTCTGTCATTCCTTTCAGTAATCAATGTAAGCTTTATCTTTCTCATGAGGTCTAGTTTCAGGACTCGTTTTTGCATTTTGTTTCAGTACTGTACAGATTGCAAACTCCTCCAGGACAGAAAGAAGTTAAAGTATTTCTTTTCTATAATATCATACATAATTGGTATCAAATAAAGATAGTCAATGAAAGTTGCACAGGGCCATCATATTATGTAAAGCACTATATAAATATATTATCAATTGTTTTATTTTAAAAGTCACTTTACATGTAAGGAAATCATTTATAAAGTTAAGAAAATCCCCCCTCAAATGTATTTTGTAACCTCCCATAAAACTATGGTTATAGTTGTGTTGATCTCATCAACCTCCTCACTATTTTGAATTCTCAGGACCCAAGAGGTTTATAAACAAAAAAATTGGTGGCTTTGCTTCAGAGAACTGTTGCTGGAGACAGTGTTTCAATACAATGTGCCTATTAGCATCCAATTATATAAGCCTGTTTTGTTTTATTTGCATAAAACTGGCTCAAGAACAGAAGACAAGGGTGAGTACATATGTGCTTCAAATGTTAACTCAAGTTCTTTTTCTCAAGAAATGGCTCTTTTGTTTCAATTAGATGAATAGGTTTCTCAGTGGCTAACATGTGAGTTAGGTTTGTGAATAAGGTAAGATGGTGTGTACAAGGCAAAACTGATTGCACATTCCTGAGAAACTAGGGGCAACAATTATTTGTTAGTATACTATATATATCTGGCACCACTGTAGAGTCTGGGGATACAGAAGTGAATGAGACACAATCCCTGTCCCCAAGGAGCTTCTGTTCTGTATTCACCTCCACGTTATAATCCTTGGGGATAGTTTTCTAAATTTCCAGTGTCTAGGTCTTTTCCAAACCATGTAAAATCATATCTCCAGGGGGCAGGACCCAGAAATCAGCATTTTTAAAAGTTCTCCAGATTAAAGTGCAACCAGGAGAAAAAAGAACTCTGTTTAGAAGAAAAGAGAAAAAAGTAGTTATAGTACAAAAAATAATAATAACAATAAAGCCATGTTGTGGGTATTAAGAGAATGCCCCTCAACCCAGCCTCCATCAGTTAAAAAAGCATTCCTGAATGAGGGACCAGCTGGCAGAATTCTGTGGGTGGTTGGCATGCAAAGGAGAATAGTTCAATGCAGGGAGCAGAGTGTGTAAAAGCCCAAGAGGGAAAGAGAGTACAAGACTATAACACGGCACTACTCAAACTTCAATATGCAAATGAAACACCTAATGATCTTATTAAAATTCTGGTTTTGATTCAATAAGTCTGGTGTAAGACTGAGATTCTGCATTTTTAAGAGAGTCTCAAGGGATTTCATTGCTGCTGTTCTAGCTCAGCAAAAAAGTATAATTGTAACATAGGCTTGAGGCACAGGCTGTGAAAATGAACTGGAAAGGTCCACCAGATCTAGATCCTGAGAATCTGTGCTGAGGAGTTTGAACTTGATCCTGGACTTCATATTGAAGGCATTAAGAAGCTACTGGCAAGGGCTGAGGTTGTGGCTCAGTGGAAGAGTGCTTGCCTTGCATGTGTGAGGCACTGGGTTTGATTCTCAGCACCACATAAAAATAAATAAACAAAATAAAGACACTGTGTCCATGTATAACTAAAAACTATTTTTTTTTAATGTGGTGCTGAGGATCGAACCCAGTGCCTCACGTATGCGAGGCAAGCCCTCAACCGCTGAGCCATAGCCCCAGCCCCAACTAAAAACTATTTTAAAAAAATAAGGAAGAAGCTACTGACGGGTCCTTAGCCAAAAAGTGATAGAATCAGATTGCATTTTAGAAAGATCACTGGCTGCTATGACAAAGAGAGGTCAAAATTGGAGGTGAGGGGCTCAGTGATAGAGCATGTGCTTAGCATGCACAAGGACCTGGTATCCATCTCCCAGCACTGTAGAGTCCTGTAAATACTGTTGGTTGAGAGGGAGCAAGAGAGGGGAAAGTTGAGGATGATTTCTTTTCAAGAAGTGTTCTTTATTGCAAACAGCTGATTTTATTTTGGTTCTTTTAACCAAAAACTGATTAATTAAAAGATATTAAGTAATTTATAGAATTAGTGTGATAGTCAAAGAAATACTCAAGACTAAGCTCCCAGGAATAATAGTTTTAGCCAACTTTTTTATTACTATGACCAAAAGATCTGACAAGAATAATGAAGAAGAGGAAAAGTTTATTTAGGACTCACAGTTTCTGAGGTGTCAATCCATAGATAGCCAACTCCATAGCTATGGACTAAAGGTGAGGTAGAACATCACAGCAAAAGGGTATAGAAGAAAAAAGCAGCTCAAGGAGGAGACTGACCCTGGCTGCATGCACGGAGTAGGAGATCGACTGCGTTGTGGCCCCCCATCAAGCAACAGGCAGCTATCCCAGCCTACATTCATTTGGAGACAACAGGAAGACCATCTCCAAGGTCCCTTTAGGCCCAGTTATACCAGAAGTGAGGTATTGGTAACCTGCAGGGACACTACAAGATTATAGGATAGAAACTGTAATGCCTCAGGTTGGCACTGCCAGAGAGGAAGACACATGAACAACATGAAAAAACAAGCAAACCAATGCTACAATAATAGAATCCATTGACAGCATAGTAGATGAAATGTCAGAAAAGGAGTTCAGAATGTACATAATTTAATGATCTGTGAAGCACAGAATACTATAAGAGAGCAATCACAGGCAATAATTGATCAATCTAACAAAGAGATTAGAGAGCAAATACAAGCAACAATGGATTACTCCAACAAAGAGATAAGAGAGCAAATATAGGGAGCAAAAGATTACTTCAAGAAATAGAGACTCTTATATAAAAACCAAGCAGAAATCCTTGAAATGAAGGAAACAATAAACCAAAGAAAAAATTCAATAGAAAGCATCACTAACAGACTGGACAACTTGGAAGACAGAACCTCAGACAATGAAGACAAAATATATAATCTTGAAAATAAAATTGACCACACAATGAAGATGGTAAGAAACTATGAGCAGAACATCCAGGAATTATGAGATAACATCAAAAGACCAAATCTAAGAATTATCAGGATATAGGAAGACACAGAGATACAAACAAAAGGAATGCATAATCTTTTCAATGAAATAATATCAGAAAATTTCCCAAACATGAAGAATAAATTGGAAAATCAAATACAAGAGGCTTACAGAACACCAAATGTACAAAACTACAACAGATCCACACTAAGGCACATTATAATGAAAATGTCTGCCATACAAAATAAGAATAAAATTTTAAAAGCTGCAAGACAGAAGGTACATATTACATACAGGGGTAAACCAATTCGGATTTCAGCAAATTTCTCAACCCATACTCTCAAAGCAGGAGATCCTGGAACAACATATACCAAGCTCTAAAAGAAAAAGGATGCCAACCAAGAATCTTATACCCAGCAAAATTAAGCTTCTGAATTGATGATGAAATAAAAACCTTCCAAGAGAAACAAAAGTCAAAAGAATTTACAATGAGAAAGCCTGCACTAGAAAACATTCTCAGCAAAATATTTCATGAGGAGGAAATGAAAAATGATAATAAAATCAGCAAAGGTAGGAACTACACTAAAGGAAAAGCCAATAAAAAGAGAAACAAAATCAAGTTAAAAACCAAAAATAGGGCTGGGATTGTAGCTCAGCGGTAGAGCGCTTGCCTCGCATGCATGAGGCCCTGGGTTCGATCCTCAGCACCACATACAAAGCAATGAAATAAAGACATTGTGTCCATCTACAACTAAAAAAAAATTTAAAAAATAAAAATAAAAAAATAAACCAAAATGGCCAGGAATACATATCATGTTTCAATAATAACCCTGAACATTAATGACCTAAACTCATCAATTAAAAGACATAGACTGGCAGATTGGATTTTTTTAAAAGACCCAACAATACGCTGCCTTCAAGAGACTCATCTCATAGAAAAAGACATCCACAGAATGAGGGTGAGAGGATGGGAAAAAACATACCACTTACATGGACCATGTAAACAAGCAAGGGTTTCCATCCTCATATCAGATAAAGTGGACTTCAAAGCAAAGATAGTCAGAAGAGATAAAGAAGTTCATTTCATACTGCTTAAGGTCATTTCATACCATACGTCAACAAGACATAACAATCAAATATCTATGTCCTGAACAATGGAGTATCCACATATATCAAACAAACCCTTCTCAATTTCAAAAATCAAATATACCACAACACAATAATACTGGGTGACTTTAAAAAATATTTTTTAGTTGTAGATAAACACAATATCTTTATTCATTTATTTATTTTTATATGGTGCTGAAGACCAAACCCAGTGCCTCACACATGTGAGGCAAGCATTCTACTAGTGAGCTACAGCCCCAGCCCAATACTGGGTGACCTTAACACATCTCTCACACCACTGGACAGATGGTCCAAACAAAAACTAAAAAAGGAAACCATAGAACTCAATAATACAATTAATTATTTAGAATTAACAGACATATACAGAATATTTCATCCATCAACAAGTGAATACACTTTTTTCTCATCAGCACATGGATCTTTCTCTAAAATAGACCATATGTTATGCCACACACCAACTCTTAGCAAATACAAAAAAATAGAGATATTACCTTGCATTCTATCAGACCATAATGGAATGAAATTAGAAATCAATAGCCGGGCACGGTGGCTCAAGCCTGTAATCCCAGCACCTAGGGAGGCTGAGACAGGAGAATCGCGAGTTCAAAGCCAGCCTCAGCAATGGTGAGGTGCTAAGCAACTCAGTGAGACCCTGTCTCTACATAAATAACACAAAATAGGGCTGGGAATATGGCTCAGTAGTTGAGTGCCCCTGAGTTCAATCCCCAGTACCAAAAAAAAAAAAGAAATCAATGATAAAATAAAAAATAGAAGCTACTCCACCACCTGGAGACTAAATAATATACTATTGAATGATGCATGGATAACAGAAGACATCAAGGAGGAGATAAAAAAATTCTTAGAAGTAAATGAGAACTCTGATACAACATATCAAAATCTCTGGGACACTATGAAGGCTGTGTTAAGAAGAAAATTCATTGCATTGAGTTCATTCATTAAAAGAAGAAAAAGTCAACAAATAAACAACCTGACATTATATCCCAAAGCACTAGAAAAAGAAGAACAAATCAACACCCAAAGAAGAAGACAGGAAATAATTTAAATCAGGACAGAAGCCAATGAAATTGAAACAAAGGGGGAGTGGGGTTGTGGCTCAGTGGTAGAGCACTAGCCTAGCATGTGTGAGGCACTGAATTTGATTCTCAGCACTGCATGTAAATAAATAAAGTCCATCAACAACTAATAAAAATTTTTTTAAAAAAAGAAAGAAATTGAAACAAAGAAAACCATTCAAAAATTGACAAAACAAAAAGCTGGTTCTTTGAGAAAATAAATAAAATTGATAAACTCTTGCCACCCTAATGAAAGGAAGGAGAGGGAAAACTCAAATTACTAAAATTCAAGATAAAAAAAGGAAATATTACGACAGACATTATTGAAATATAGAAGATAATTAGAAACTGTTTTGAAAATTTATACTCCAGTATAATAGAAAGTCTTGAAGACACTGACAAATTTCTAGAGGCATATGATCTGCCCAAACTGAATCAGGAGGACATACACAACCTAAACAGCTCAATTTCAAGCAAGGAAATAGAAGGTGCCATCAAAAGTTTACCAACCCAAAGAGCCCACAACCAGACAGATTCTCGGTCAAGTTCTACAAGACCTTCAAAGAAGAATTAATACCAATATTCCTCAAATTATTCCATGAAATAGAAAAGAAGAGAACCCTTCCACACTTGTTATATGAGGCTAGTATCAGCCTGATTCCAAAATTAGAAAAAGACACATCAAAGAAAGAAAACTTCAGACCAATATCCCTGATGAACATAGATACAAAAATTCTCAATAAAATTCTGGCAAACCACATACAAAAACATATTAAAAAGATAGTGCACCATGATCAAGTGGGATTTATCCCAGGTATGCAAGGTTGGTTCAAAATACAGAAATCAATTAATGTCATTCATCACATCATTAGACTTAAGGACAAGAATCATGATTATCTCTAAAGATGCTGAAAAGGCATTTGACAAAATACAGCACTTCTTCATGTTCAAAACACTAGAAAAACTAGGGATAGTAGAAACATACCTCAACATTGTAAAAGCTATCTACACTAAGCCCAAGGCCAGCATTGTCCTGAATGGACAAAAATTGGAACCATTCCTCTAAAAATGGGAACAAGAAAGGGATGTCTCTTTCACCACTGTTATTCAACATAGTCCTTGGAACTCTAGCTGGAGCAATTAGACAGAAAAAAAAGAAACTAAAAGGGTATGAATAGGAAAAGAAAAACTTAAATTATCATTATTTGCCAATGGCATGATTCTTTACTTAGACGATACAAAAAATTCCACCAGAAAACTTCTAGAATTAATAAATGAATTCAGCAAAGTAGCAAGATACAAAATCAACACCTGTAAATCAAATGTATTTCTATACATCAGTGATAAATCCTCTGAAAGAGAAATTAGAAAAACTACCCCATTCACAATAGCCTCAAAAAAAAAATGAAATACTTGGGAATCAATTTAACAAAAGAAGTGAAAGACCTCTACAATGAAAACTACAGGACACTAAAGAAAGAAATTGAAGACCTTAGAAGATGGAAAGATCTCCCATGCTCTTGGATAGGCAGAATCAATATTGTCAAAATGGCCATACTACCCAAAGTGCTATACAGATTCAATGAGATTCCAATTCAAATCCCCACATCATTCCTTATAGAAATAGAAAAAGGAATCATGAAATTCATTTGGAAAAATAAGAGACCCGGAATAGTCAAAGCAATCCTTAGCAAGAAGAGTGAAGCAGAAGACATCACAATACCAGACCTTAAACTATAGTACAAAGCTATAACAAAAACAGCATGGTACTGGCACAAAAATAGACACATAGACCAATGATATAGAATAGAAGACACAGAGACAAACCCACATAAATACAGTTATCTCATACTAGACAAAGATGCCAAAAACATAAATTGGAGAAAAGATGGACTCTTCAACAAATGGTGCTGGGAAAACTGGAAATCAATATGCAGCAAAATGAAACTAAACCCCTCTCTCTCACCATGCACAAAACTGAACTCAAAGTGGATCAAGGACCTAGGAATTAGATCAGAGACCTTGCACCTCATTGAGGAAAAAGTAGGCCCAAATCTTCATCATGTCGGATTAGGTCCTGACTTTCTTAATAAGACTCCTAAAGTGCAAGATATAAAAGCAACAATTAATAAATGAGATGGATTCAAACTGAAAAGCTTCTACTCAGCAAAAGAAACAATCAATGAGGTAAACAGAAAGCCTACATACTGGAAGCAAATTTTTGTCACACACACATCAGACAGAGCACTGATCTTCAGGATATATAAAGAACTCAAAAAACTTAACACCAAAAAACAAACAACCCAATCAATAAATGGGCTAAGGAGCTGAACAGACACTTCTCAGAAGAAGATATACAATCAACAGACATATGAAAAAATGTTCAACATCTCTAGCCATTAGAGAAATGCAAATCAAAACTAAGATTTCATCTTATGCCAGTCAGAATGGCAGTTATCAAGAATACAAACACTAAGTGTTGGTGAGGATGTGGAGGAAAAGGCACACTCATACATTGCTGATGGGACTGCAAATTGGTGCAACCAATCTGGAAAGCAGTATGGAGATTTCTCAGAAAACTTGGAATAAAACCACCATTTGACCTAGCCATCCCACTCCTCGGTCTATCCCCAAAGGACTTCAAAACAGCATACTACAGTGATGCAGCCACTTCAATGTTTATAGCAGCTCAATTCACAATAGCTAAACTGTGGAACCAACCTAGATGTCCTTCAATAGATGCATGAATAAAGAAACTGTGGTATATATACACAATGGAATATTACTCCACATTAAAAGAAAATAAAATTATGGCATTTGCAGGTAAATGGATGGAGTAGGAGAACATCATGCTAAGCAAAATAAGCCAATCCCAAAAAACCAAAGTCCAAATGTTCTCTCTGATAAGTGGATGCTGATCCATAATGGGGGAGAGGGCATGGGAAGAATGGAGAAACTTCTGTCAAAGAGGAGGGAAGGGAGAAGATGAGACATGGGAGCAGGAAAGATGATGGAATGAGATGGACAACAATGCCCTAGGTACCTGTATTATAGAGAGTCATCCATGGGCTGTGTGTGGACCACCATGTAAGAGCCCCACACAAGCTGGATGCAGTAGTGCACACCTCTAATCTCAGCACTTTGGGAGGCTTTGACAGGAGAATTGCGAGTTCAAAGCCAGTCTCAGCAACAGCAAGGCTCTAAGCAACTCAGTGAGACCCTGTCTCTACATAAAGACACAAAACAGGGCTAGGTGTGTGGCTCAGTGGTTGGGTACCCCTGAGTTCAACCCTGGTACCAAAAAAAAAAAAAGTCCCACATAGCACTGGAGAAAGGCTGACCAGAGATAGGCTGACCTGCTGTAGCCATGCAGCCCTTTGAGATGGATGTGACCTGCCAAGATGCCAATCAACCTGCTGACTTCAAGACACCAAGGAGCAAGACTCTACCCTTGAAACCTTATCCCTGCTTTTGATGTACTCCCTTAAATTAACTACGGGAGCCATCTTCTTGTTGTCTAGCTCCAGCTCCCACATGGACTGGACTTATCAGGGGCTTCAACTTTTGAAACTATAATTCTGCCTTTGTCTTTTGTTCTTTGCTAATTATTCTAGACTTCGATTTCTAAGGTGGCCTACATCTTCCTTTGCAGGAAGAAGAACCCCACGAGGAAACACTGGATGTCTCCTTGCAAGTGGCACCCAATGTGGGGCACAATATTTCAGAGTATATATTAATTCAGATAGGCCAGCCCCCACTTCAAAGTGATACAGGGTGCACCCAAATCAAAAGAGAAAGAGAAAGAAAGAAAGAAAGAAAGAGAGAGAGAGAGAGAGAGAGAGAGAGAGGGAGGGAGGGAGGGAAGGAGGGAGGGAGGGAGGGAGGGAGGAAGGAAGGAAGAAAGAAAGAAAGAGGGAATGTGAATTTTTGAAAGTGAATTCTTCCTCAGATTGAGTTATTGAAACAGAATTTTTTGATACCCTGATATAAAACCAGACAAAACTCTTTTGGGTTAATAGAATGTATGACTGCACATATGGTGTAACTCTATATTGTATACAACCAGAGAAATGAAAATTTTGTTCCATTTGTGTACTATGAATCAAAATGCATTCTGCTGTCATGTACACCCAATTAGAGTAAATAAATTTTTTTAAAAATTTTTTTAGTTGTCAGTGGACCTTTTTTTATTTTATTCATTTATTTATATGTGGTGCTGAGAATCAAACCCAGTACCTCACACATGTGAGGCAAGTGCTCTACCACTGAGCCACGACCCCAGCCCTAGAGTAAATAAATTTTTAAAAATTTTAAAAAAATAAATAAAAGGAGGTCAGGACATGGCAATCAGGAAACAGAAGGAGCTCTCTTCATCAGGGAATATAAACCCCAAAGGCTTCTCCCAGTGACCCACCTCCTCTAGCCATATCTCACCTACCTAGAGTTACCATGCAATTAATCTCTATTAGTGGATTAGTCTACTGATTAAGTTACAACTCTCATAATCTAACTGTTTTACCTCTGAACATTCTTACATTGTCTCACACATGAGATTTGAGGGATAACACATATCCAAACCATAACAAATAACTAAAACATGCCATAGAACTGTTCAAATTAAAAATATATCACTGGTGTTTCCTATTTCAGTAAAAATGCCAATTGCTGCTATTACCACCACTGAGTCCAGCAACTTGTTTTCCTGCAACTGCTACTTCCACCAATATCATTTCAGTATCAGGTGTTGAGTGACCCCATCCCTGAAAGCTCTGCCAACAAGAGTCTTATGCAGAGCCTGTTTATTCACATTGCTCACATCCTAATTTAGTTTTGCATGGGAATATTTTATTCACATGCCAGCATCCCAGCTACAAAAGCAACTGGAATTTGAGTTCTGATTCTACATGGGTAAGAAGGTATTACAATGTGGGAATTACCCCAAATATAAAAGCTATTTGGATGATGATGATTAAATATGAAAAATGTTCACATTCTGTCTTAGAAGACAGATGGTAGTGGCATTTTCAGAAATAAGAAATAACAAGGAAAAAAAGAAAGAGAAAATAAAATAAGAAAGAAAGGAAAAAGAAAAGAAACAAAAGAGAGATAGAATGAATAGATAATAGGAGAAAAGGAGAGTGGGTAAAGGTAAATCTTAGACATATGAATTTTCAGGTGCTTGAGGGATACACATCCAGGTAGGCTATCTAATAGGTATTTGGTTATAAGGATTGTATTAACTAGTTTTTCATTACTATAACAAAAAACTAAGATAATCAGTTTTAAAAGATTATCTTAGGGGCTGGGATTGTGGCTCAGCGGTAGAGCGCTTGCCTCGCATGCGTGAGGCCCTGGGTTCGATCCTCAGCACCACATACAAAGCAATAAAATAAAGACATTATGTCCATCTACAGCTAAAAAAATATTTAAAAAAAAAAAAAAGATTATCTTAAAGTTTTGGGATTTCCATCATGGTTGGCCCTGTTGTTTTTGGGCTTGTGGCAAGGCAGCACATCATTGCAAGAGCACATAGCAGAGGAAGCTGCTCACTTCACAGCAGCCAGAAAGTGAAAGAAAGTTAGAAAGAAAGAAAGAAAGAAAGAAAGGGAGAGAGAGAGAGAGAAAAGAAAGAAAGAAAGAAAGAAAGAAAGAAAGAAAGAAAGAAAGAAAGAAAGAAAGAAAGAAAGGGGCCTGGCTCCCAGTATCCTCTTTGAAGACATGCCCCCAATGACTGGACTTCTTCCCACTAGTCCTGACCTTTCAAAGGTTCCACCACCACCCAATAGCACCATGAGGGGGGAACCAAAGCTTTAACACATGGGCTTTTAGGAGGCATTTATCCAAACCATAGTAGGATCTAAAGTTCAAGAAATAAATTTGCACCCTACAAGCCTGCAGATCCCTTGCTTCATTCAGATTGCTCAGTTATCACCTCTCAAAGAGGCTCTGTTGAAAATGTCACTTGCTGGGCTGGGATTGTAGCTCAGCAGTAGAGCGCTTGCTTCGCATGTGAGGCCCTGGGTTCGATCCTCAGCACCACATACAAACCAATAGAATAAAGACATTGTGTCCATCTATTTAAAAAAAAAGAAAAGAAAATGTCACTTGCCAGGCTGGGGTTATGGCACAGTGGTAACGTGCTGGCCTAGCACGCGGGAGGCACTGGGTTCGATCCTCAGCACCACATAAAAATAAAATAAAGATATTCTGGCCACCTACAACTAAAAAACAAATATTAAAAAAAAGAGAAAATGTCACTTGCCCATTGTTCTTTATCCGTCATAGCCCTTATCACTATTACTATTATATTAACTATTTGTTCATTTGTATATTATCTTTTTCACTGTCTAATCAGCTTTATGTGCACACATATGTGGTATTGTTCATAACCATATATACACGTCCTAGAACCACATTTGGCACATTGTAGATGCCCAATAACTATTTATTGAATGGATGAATGAATTAATGATAACGAAAGCCGCAGGAGTAAAGAGATAGCCTCCAGTCAGTGAGCACAGTGAACAACCAAGGCCCTGGGATACTAGCATTCAGAAGCAGGCAGATAAGGAAGTCCCATGAAGGAAACTTCAGAAAGATTACCTAGAACAGAGAAGGAAAATGAAGTCTCCTATCATGAAAGACAACACTTCAAGATGTAGGATATGCAGATGGGTTAAGGAAGATGCTGCAAACACATTCTTTGAATTTAACCTAAAAAACTTTTCAATGTCATTACTTCAGAAAGAAGCAAAATTGCATTGTGCGGAAAAGTGACTGGGAGGTGAGACTCCAGATGCGCTGAGAGTAGCAACTCTTTTAAATTTAGGGAATTAAGGAATAATTTCGCCTCCTCCTTCTTCCCACAGAAAGTAACTCACACATTCTACCAATTAGAGATTACTTTGTGTTAAAGGACTGCTATTAAAATGCAAATATACCTTTTAAGAAGGGTAAGTTTCATTCACAGGATAATGGGAATTACTTTAACCAGCTTCTCACCCAGCAGAGTGCAGCTAAGCACAGTACTTAGGATAGTAGACTTTTGACTGTGGCCCAGAGGAAGGAAACAACTGGAGTTGGAGGTTGTAAGGAGCATATGCCATGGGCATGCCTGGACATGCAGGGGACTCACTGGGTTGCTGGCCATAAGGAACAGCAGCCACCAACTTGCTTAGTCATGCCTGCTTGCAATGATGAGGGCCAAAAAGAAGTCCAGCCCATGCAATCCAGGGCTGCAAAGGGGCCCAGACCATGCAATCGACAAAGGAGCAATGGGGGGCACCTAACAGCAGGCCTACTGGCTGCGATTGATAGGGGGGCACAACCCATGCTCATGTGCAGAAGGAAAGCCCAGTAGCAATTATACTATCTCACTGGACATAACCAATGGACATTGACTTTTACTGGGTGTAACCAATCACCAACCCACACAACCAACTTAGCCCACACCACCAGTTTTGGAACTGCTTTTAAACTGCTGGCCCTGCTACAGTTTTTGGGCCTTGCTCCAAGGACATCAGTGAGACTGGCCACCTTGCTGTCTGTCCCTGGGTCAGCTCTACCATTCCCTGACATCCAGCCGTCGGCTGAAGAGGACCACCAGACAAGCACAACGTCTGCTCTTTGGCTAAGAGAAGTCACCTGCCATCAGAGGTATTTTGGGGCTTGTGGTTGCCCTAGGACTATATGAATTAATTGTAGTGCTCAGGATTGTGTGAATTGTAATGTTTAGCTGCTCTAGGATTATGTGAATTGTAAGCAGGACTTAACCACCCTAGAATAGTGTAACTTACTTATAGAGCTTGATTAGTGTGCATCAAATGGTAGTTGGGGTGCTCCAGCACACCCAACACTTTTTGCATTAATTAATTATATTGGATGATTGTTGTGATTGAACATACACTTGCATTTAAAGACAATCCACCCCCGAGTAATTATTAATTACGCATGCCGCTCGTGACAGTTGGCGTAGTCGGCAGGATCGTTTAATCTTCCAAATTTCTGGGTAATTGGCTGGAATAGATGTGGTAAACCGAGGTAGCTTTCACTAACATTGCATGCCGTCTGTTCACCTCCAAAAGACATCTGTTTAGAGCCCCCTCGGGGTCTCTTGGCAGTAAGATCGGCTCTGGTAGGGGCCTGCGACTGCTCCCTAAGAGATCTTGTCTAACCATTAGGCAACACTGTCACCAGTTTTCACCTCCATGTCCACTCTGGTAGGGGAACAGTGAACACAAAGGTGGCATAAATACCAAATTGCACATGCGGGAATGGTTAATAAAGCGATTATATAGGCGTGCAGAATTATTGATTGAACGATCCCTATCAGGTAGGTGTGTATACTGATAACACTATATCGTGGTATTTTAGGAAGTGCACAATTAAGATAATATTACAGGTAGCTATCAAACTACAAAAATGATGAAAATTAAGGAAAAGCTAAACAAATTAAAATTCTGGTCAAAAGAGACCTTAAATGAATTAAAACCCCAAAGCCTATGGCGAGGTGTAGAGAGGGCTACAAAGGAAAAGCTCCCAAAGTTCCAGAAGGGGACGAATATAGAAGTCACACTAACAAGCCCTGAAGTAGTGCAACCCATAATTGCTCAAACAAGTCCTAAAGAAATACCTGCAATATTGTGTAAAACAATTGCAGATGTAGATGAAGACAGACAAAAGGGAAAAAGGCTAGCCAAGAGAATTATTGAAACAAGTAAAAATAATCCTACAGAACATGATGGAAGTCTGGGAACTTAAATAATACCTACCAGTCATCACAAATAAAGTAATTAGGCCAGGGAGCTCCGAAGATCAGAACAAACTGTTGAAATTAGAGACTTAACCAGGACCAAGATACAGGCTTATAGGAGTGAATTTGTACAGAAAGAAACAAGGATGTTGAATATTTATTAAAACTTTGGAATAGGAGAGCAAACAGAGTGATAGTTACAGGACGAGAAATGTCAGCCCTAGTAGGTATCATAGAGAATCCACAAATTCACGATGCACTGCTAAAGTTAGTTGATGATCAACCCCTTGAGTCATATTCCATCTTTAATTGGGTGGCCCAAGCTTGGACTAAAGCATTTCCAATGATGGATCTATTATCCTTTGGTACGCAGTTACTTTGGGCTAATATAGAACAATGTATAAAACTGTGTCGTAAGATTGGGATTATTGTAATGATATACTCTGAGGAGGCTACTGCAACATTAGCTGCTCCTATAAACCAAGAGATAAAGAATTTAATTATTGGGCTGGGATTGTAGCTCAGTGGTAGAGCGCTTGCCTTGCATGCGTGAGGCACTGGGTTCAATCCTCAGCACCACATAAAAATAAATAAAGATATTGTGTGTCCATCTACAACTAAAAAAAAAAATTAAAAAAAAAGAATTTAATTATTAAGGGAGGACCAAGTCATCTGAAGCTAACATTAACAGGGGCACTAGCTAATGCCACAACCATAAACGATATAATAGAATACCTAAGGCAAGCCAGAAACCTCAAAACAGACAAGGCCATCTCATTTATTACTCAGGCAAAAATGTCCTTTCCGACACAATTTCAAAATATAAATATACAGAACAAGCCTAATAGATGTAGTAGATGTAGAAACCCCCGGTGTAATGGATGTAATAATAATCAATACCAGGGAAGAGCACAAACAGGTCCACCCCAGATGAGGGGATGGACTGATGCAAAAGGAAGGCCTAATAGGGAAGAAAGGAACTCCCAAAATGCCAACCAAGTTATTCCTAATAGACCAACATTCTATTCAAAAAACGGGTGGAGGGGACCCCACTATCAGGATCAGGGAGTCCCCTAAGTCCAAACAATTTTCAACAACAACCCACCCCAGGGAGGATGACAAATTGGAGAAACCAACCCAGATATGCATAACTAACACAGACAACAGACCATATATCTCCTTATCCATTTTATACAAAAATCAGAAATATAATCTAAATTTCCTTGTAGATACTGATAGTCAAATAACTATTGTACAAGACATAGTTACTAACACCAGTAGACAGATGGAAGTAGAAGGCATATCTGGAGGAACACTTACAGGTTACCTTATTAAGACCCATATTCTTATGTATAATCAAGATCTTATTACAGCTGATCTATTAGTAATACAACAAACCCCACATAATGTCCTGGGAATGGATTATATCCCCACAATATTTGGAATCTTACTGCCCCTAAAAAAGCTCAAAGCTTCTATATGTTTGTCCACAGTTAAAATGCAATCTGTTAAACTTCCTCTGGCTACACCTTCTTTTACCAAGCAATATCCACTAAAGGGGAGTCACAAGGAAATTTCTGACAAAATACAAGAATTATTACAAAATGACATTATCTAACCAACACAGTCATCTAACTTCAATAGTCCAGTATGGCTCGTTCTAAAACCTAATGGTTCATATAGATTTACTGTTGATTATCATAATCTAAATAGAGGAGTGCCCCCCTTACCAGGAAATCTCCCAGAAGTAGAAGAGATTATGAATACTATTACTCAGGATAACCCAGAGTATTATGCCACTATTGACCTTACAGATATATTTTTTAGTATACCCACAGATGAACAATCCAGAGAGCAAACCACATTTACGTGGAATGCCAAGCAATATAGATTCAAGAGATTACCTCAGGGATATAAGAACAGTCCTATCATAGCCCATGCTACTATCTCACAATATCTGGACCCTATTAAAACAGCATGCCCAAGGGTCTAAATATTAAGTTATATAAATGATATCATAATTTATGGGCAATATATACACGATGTACAAGAAGCACTTGATGCAGTGATCACAGCACTGACTAAAAATGGCTGGACCATCAATAAAGACAAGGTCCAAGGACCCACAGCCCAAGTAAAATTTTTAGGGATAATTAGGAACTCCACTGGGCAATCAGTTCCACCTACTACTATTGATAAAATCATGGCTCTCCCTGAGCCCACAAACAAAACATAAGCCCAACACCTAATTGGCTTATTTGGTTATTGGAGAAACCGCATTTCATATTTACAAATTATCTTAAAAACCATATATGAGGTGACAAGGAAAGCAATGGATTTTGTTTGGGGAGAATCACAACGTTCAGCCTTCAACACACTAAAAGAATATATCAAACAATACTAACACTTACACACACCTGGAAAGGGACGACTTACACTAGATATAATATTTTTACAAGATTATGGTAACTGGGGACTTTACACCACCAATAATGGACAGATACTACCCGTGGCATTCTTTTGCAAGAAATTCCCATGGGTATCCTCAAAATATTCTCTTTTTGAGAAAACCATATGGACCCTGTATGAGGTTCTGTGCACTGTTTCCCCACTATGTCAGAATCAACCCATAAAAATCCGTTCAACTATACCAATATTACCATGGGCCCTTGTGCCTGGAGAAGCACTCCGCAGAGTACAGATGGAACCTAAGGTGTTAACATGGAAATGGTACATACAGGAGTTCCGTAAAGAACGACTGACAACAACGGGAAAAACGGTAGCCAAATTGACTGAACACATAGCAGCCCAGCCAATTGCACCTGTCCCAAAAGCCTGTTGTGCCACCCAGCAGACCCATCGGGTGCTAGGGACCTGAGAAATGGTCAGAAAAGCTACAAAATGCCTGGTTCACTGACGGCTCTGCTAAGGTAATAAATGGGAAGCTGTGCTGGAAAGCTGCAGCCTATAGACCCTTGGATGGAGTAATTCTGACTGATGAAGGGACAAAACGCACAGACCTATCTGCTTCACTCTCTTCTTTCTCCTCATTGCTTACTAATATTCATATTCAAACTCAGATCCTCACAGACTCCTACAAAGCAATATATGAAGATAGCAGGACCACTAAGAAGGCATTAGAGGGTCTGGCTGACAAACTACATAAAGTAAATACTTGTGCTACTATGCGACAGTTACTTCTCCAAACCTACACAGATTCACAAGAAATGTTTAGAACAGGCATTGCTGCACATACTGCCACATCCAAGTCATTTTTAGACCCCTCAAATCCTTCTGGATGTTATCAAGATTTTTGCTTGATAAATCTTTTACAAATCTCTACATTAAAAAAGGCCAGGGCTGGGATTGTAGCTCAGCGGTAGAGTGCTTGCCTCGCATGCGTGAGGCCCTGGGTTCGATCCTCAGCACCACATACAAAGCAATAAAATAAAGACATTGTGTTCATCAACAACTAAAAAATATTTAAAAAAAAAAAAAAAGGCCACAGGCTATAAGACACATAAATACCCCAGGAAAATTGGTGTACTTACAGTATTGCCAATAGAAGATGCTATCTGGATCGATGGCAAGCTGTATAGTACCGAGTCTCTGACACAGCTATCCCCATTGCAATATATGCTCTTACATGACCCACAGCCAGAGCTTTCCTTTATGCAAGTACAGACTGCTTTTATTCCATTTAGACTCTATGATCTAGGTAACCACCATTTTGTTGCATGCTCCAATGTAACAGCCAACATCTCTGCCCTAGGCCACAATGACACAGATATTTATAATATATCTATACACAATAACTGTGTTATGATTAATCATGCATGGAAAGTTACCATGTCTTCCCAACAATGTGGCACTCTTTCCAGTATTTCTACTATACACCTCCAAACAAACACCACTATGGGAATAGGCTCGATAAACATCCTCAATCACTCTTTTATGGACAAACATGATAGACTGAACAAACACATAGATGATAACTTAAAACAATTACAAAATGTACAGACCAAAGCCTCTATGGAACTAAAAAATCTCAAACATAGTACTTCCCATATTAATGATTTGGTACACATCCTCAACACCGACACTATTGCCTTAAAACAAGATGTTACCACCCTAAATTCCCCATGTTCTCCATTTATGGCTATCCAAAAGTTATTACGCTTCAATACAGTCTGCTTACATTGGTCCTCCCCATTAAACTTGCTTAAATGGATTCTCCATTATATTGTCTTATTTGCTCTGTGCTATGTTTTGATAAAACTATTGTTGTGCTTTTGTAACTGCAAAATTAGAAATGCTATTGTTGTTCATGAAAAAGCCAAAGTGCACTTGCTCACTGCTGATGCATTGTATGAAACCATGATTGCTCAAATCTCAGACTCTAATGATCATGTTTATGAAAATGTTTATGAAGATATTAATGTATGAGGATGATATGCTTTGATATATTTTACTTAGCTTTGATGTGATTTGATTTTTAACCTGTTATGATATTCCTTAAGCACCCCATGATTCTTCCACTATGATGGAAGCTCTTGTACCTCTGTATGTCTGCAGGCTTCCAGGGGATGGACTGTAAGGAGCATATGCCATGGGCGTGCCTGGACATGCAGGGGACTCACTGGGTTGCTGGCCATAAGGAACAGCAGCCACCAACTTGCTTAGTCATGCCTGCTTGCAATGATGAGGGCCAAAAAGAAGTCCAGCCCATGCAATCCAGGGCTGCAAAGGGGCTCAGCCCATGCAATCGACAAAGGAGCAATGGGGGGCACCTAACAGCAGGCCTACTGGCTACGATTGATAGGGGGGCACAACCCATGCACATGCGCTGAAGGAAAGCCCAGTAGCAATTATACTATCTCACTGGACATAACCAATGGACATTGACTTTTACTGGGTGTAACCAATCACCAGCCCACACAACCAACTTAGCCCACACCACCAGTTTTGGAACTGCTTTTAAACTGCTGGCCCTGCTACAGTTTTTGGGCCTTGCTCCAAGGACATCAGTGA
>CM053401.1:60546873-60581202 GCA_028644305.1 Xerus rutilus
ACCAGACAAGCACAACGTCTGCTCTTTGGCTAAGAGAAATCACCTGGCATCGGAGGTATTTTGGGGCTCGTGGTTGCCCTAGGACTATATGAATTAATTGTAGTGCTCAGGATTGTGTGAATTGTAATGTTTAGCTGCTCTAGGATTATGTGAATTGTAAGCAGGACTTAACCACCCTAGAATAGTGTAACTTACTTATAGAGCTTGATTAGTGTGCATCAAATGGTAGTTGGGGTGCTCCAGCACACCCAACACTTTTTGTATTAATTAATTATATTGGATGATTGTTGTGATTGAACATACACTTGCATTTAAAGACAATCCACCCCCGAGTAATTATTAATTACGCATGCCGCTCGTGACAGAGGTCAAGCGTGGAGCAAATTTTAGAGACCCTGAAGGCAGCAAAATACACATACAGAGAAGTGCTATAAAAGAAAAAGGAGACAGAAGTGTGTTCTAAAGAGAAAGACAGCTGTTAACTAAGAGAAATTTTTCCCGGCGATGATAAGACCCTGAAAATTCATTTTCTGCCAAAATGGGCATCAATTCTTACCTCCCTCCAGTCAGGGGCTGTCACCTCTGCTTAGTTAGTTCAGGCTTTCCCGGACATGGCTCCTCTTCTGAGTCCTGTCTTTCTCTTCTTGGAAGGCAGAAGGGAAGGAAAGAATACAGTGATGTGGAGAGAAATGGTTTTTTTTTTTGGTGGTGGTCATTTGTTTTTGGTACTGGGGATTGAACCCAAGGGTGCTTAACCACTGAGCCACATCCCCAGCCCTTTGTGTTTTTTGTTTTGAGATATGGTCTTACTGGGTTGCTTACTGCCTCACTAAGTTGCTGAGGCTGGCTTTAACACTGCGATCCTCCTGCCTCAGCCTCCAGAGCCACTGGGATTATAGGTGTATGCTACCACACCTGGCTAAAAAATTAGTTTTCCCAACACTCCCATTGTTTTCTGTCTTTCACTAAATTCTGAGCTTCTTGAGAGAAAGAACAGCCTCTTATTCCTCATGTATCTCCAGTAGCTAGCTCAGGGTCTGGCATAATGAATGAATGTTTATTAACAATTGGATGAATATGTGAATGCAATTATTAATTAATTCTGGAGTTGGCATTTTCTGTCTGTGGGATCTTTAGAATGACCTGACTCAATCATATTGAAGATCTACAATATTTCTTTTGCTTCACTTGCCAAAAGGAGCAAACAGTCAGAGAGCTACCATCTGATGATAATGCTCTCTCTTTTCCATCTCCAGCAAGTGCAATTAAAGATTTTTGGTGTATATGAGCAATTCATTATTAAAATCTCTATTATTCATTTATGCTTTTTTGGATTAAGTAAAGTCTGACTTTACTTAGTTATAAGACTCACAGGCAATTTTTAAAAGTTTATTTCTTTGGTATCACATCAAATCTGATTCTAAGTCCTTTCCCCAACAGTCTAGAAGACTCCAGGAGAGCCTTAAGGATTTAGGTTCTTAGTAGCATCTTTCAAGACTTCCTTCAAGTCTGCTTGATCTCATGCAGGAGTGCAGGCAGTAGCTCCGCCCCTTCCTACTTTGCCATATTAGACCTATAGGAGCATTTTCACCTAGGCTAGAAGCCCAGCAGCCATTCTCCTATGATGTCTTGCTATGTCCCCAATGGCTGGAAAATAAAAAAGAGTTGTCAGGGAAGGAAGGTCAAGGATCTTGACTCATTTTACACTGATAACTCACTAAGTCAAACTCTATTTCTCTAAATTCTTGAGAAAATGAAAGATTTCTATGAGAAAAAGATTTCTATGAGATTTCTATGAGCTATCTCTGCCTTCCCAGCTTTCATCTCCCAACAAAAACATGACTCAAGCATCTCCACTGTAGCCTTTGAAACATTTTAAATCAATATTCCAGATATATTTTACTTGCCCTCCAGATCCACACTCAAGCATTCTCCACGTTATTCTCTGTCCCAATAGGCTGGCCTCTGTGGATTACATCAATGGGTCCTCATACTTTGGCATCTAGTTGAGTTTTACCAATAAGGAGCTCCAGCAGGAAATGAAAGAAAGGTGAAAAATAGAGCTGAGTATGTATTTCCTAGATCCCTCCCCAAAGCTTCACCTGAATTTGGCTGTGCTTCTTGGTGAAGGTCAGCTAATCTCAAGGGTCTATACAATTCTCTACTTCTGGATTCCAGACTCCCTCACTTCCCTCTTTAGGTCAAGGAAATGGTAACATCTCAGCTGCTATGATGCCCTGGCTTACTAACCCTCTGTGGTTATTCTATACGTGCACCTTCAAAAATAAGCCCTTCATAAACAAATTTTCTCATGTTTCCTTGTATAAAGTGTGTTGTTTGATTGCTGATTATTATGGCTTAGATATTAGGTATCCCCCAAAAGCTCATGTGTGAAACAATGCAAGAAAGCTTCAAGGTGAAATGATTGGATTATGAATCTTGGCCTAATCAGTGTGTTAATCCCCTGATAGGGATTAACTGGATGGTAACTATGGGCAGATAGGATGTAGCTGGGGGAGGTGGGTCCCAGAGGTGTGCCTTTGGGGTTTATATTTTTTTCCTTGTTGAGCAGAGCTTTCTCTGCTTCCTAATCATGTCCTGAGCCACTTTTCTCCACCATATACTTCCACCATGATGTTCTGCCTCATCTCAGGCCTCAGGGAATGGAGTTGGCCATCTATGGACTGAGACCTCTGAAACCATGAGCCCCCAAATAAACGTTTCCTCCTCTAATTGTTCTTGTTAGATCTTTTGGTCACAGTGGCAAAAAAGCTGAAAAAAACACTAATAGAACTCTAACCAATACTCTTAAGCTTTGTCTATACATAAAGCTTTTTTCTGCACATAATATACTGTAACTTAATTCGATGTGTGAATGGAATATAATCCACCCTTATAACAAGTAAGCTGAGTCTTACTTGTGACCAACTATTCAAACCATATTCAAATAAGACAAATGGGAGCTATATTTAATGGGACTCAGCAGGCACTCTACCTCTGAGCTACAGAGATTAATTGGGCTGTCTCTAGACCTCACTTCCACTTTCTGTACATCACCTTCTCTCCTCTAGCTATAAATATGATATGGTGGGCCAGGGCATTCTCAACCATTTTTATGTATGGATTGCTGCTTTATTCTAGAATCACAAATAAAGCCAACTATGATCTATAAAACTTGATTTCTTATCATTTTGTCTCTTAGCAGTACAGTCAGTGAGACCAAATAATTTATATTCTTTCTTTGACTATTAACATTATTTGATACATTATAGTATCTTTTCAAAAGAATATATTGGTTCATGATATTTATCCATGGATTTCAAATAGCTATATTTTTAACATTCCTACATTTCCTAATTAAAAGAAATGAAAGAATAAGTTTTAAAAGAATAAAACCATAACTCTTATATAAAATAAAATCAATACATGTATGTTAGCTTTCTGTTGCTATACAAAATACCTGAGAAAATCAGCTGAAAGCACAAAGATTTATTTTGATTTCAGTCCATGGTCACTGGGCTCCATTGCTCTTAAGCCTGTGGTGAGGCGGAAGATTATAGTGGAGAACACATGGTGGAGCAAAGTTGCTCATCTCATAGCAGCCAGGAAGCAAAAAGCAAAAGGGCCCGGGGTCTCAATATCCCCTTCAAGGCATGCCCGTAATGACCAAACTTCCTCTTCTGGGTCTTACCTTCCACAAATCCCAAAAGCACCATGGGCTAGGAACCAAGCCTTCAACATTCAAACCTTTGTGGGACATTTCAGATCCAAACCACAGCAATGTGTCAAAAACTTTTCCCATTAATATTTAACCCTAAGGAGAGTACCAATAATAGAGTACAACCAGTCCAAAGAAGAGCTCAGGTATCCTGTACTTGAAGAATTCTAAATAATTTACATAAATATTCCCCACTAAAGGAGGTAGATCTTAACTCTCCACCCCTTGAGTATAGGCTATGCTTAGTGATTTGCTTCCAAAGAGTAAAGTACTAGAGGGAAGGGATATGACTTTATAGTGGAGAAACCTGGTAAACTCTACCCCACTCAGATGATCAATGTTAACATCACCAGCAATAAGAGCTGACAGCATGTATCCTTGATATGGTGTAATAACAATGACACTTCACATGTACTCTCTTCCTTTACAACACCATAACTATGTAGGAGAAAAATATCCAATTCTAATAGAGGGATATCCTATAATACACCTGATCCATGTGCCTCAAAACCAGGAGCAAATGTCATCAAAAACAACTAAACTCTGAGACACATGATAACTATAGGTAATATGACATCCTGGATGAGATCCAGAAAAGGAATTTAGGGGAAAACTAACAAAATCTGAATAAAGTATGGAGTGCTTATTCCTCAGTTGTGACAAATGTAACACGGTAATTTGAAGTGTTAAATTTGATCTGAAGCTGGGAAACTGAGTGAGGGACATATGTACTAAGATTTACAAACTTTTCTGTAAATCCAAATCTATTCTACAATAAAGGCATTTTTAAAAGGACAGCTGGAACTCAAAGTGCTTCACATTTATACTTAAAGTATGCTGAAATGAATTTACAAATGGATTAAAAAAATCCAGTCAATATTCAAAGGGTTGCATTCCACTGGAGACAATTTTACATTTTTACATTTTTACAGATATGAATTATTTGAAAGTAGAGGTTAACTGCTATCTCAACAGAGTTGTAAGATAGTCCAATCAAAGACAAGCAAAGCCTATATAGCCATTATAGGACCAAATAGTTTCCAGAGGCCTCAGCATTTCATTTAAAAGTTATCGAGAAATCTCTTTCCCCCAATTCATAATCTTCCACAGCTTTTTTCTAAAAAGGATATGAGAATCAGCCAGACTCAGTGGTGCATGCCTGTAATCGAAGCAACTCAGGAGGCTGAGGCAGGAAGATGGCAAGTTCAAAGCCAGCCTCAGCAACTTAACGAGGCCGTAAGCAACTCAGCGAGACTCTATCTCTAAATCCAATAGAAAAAACGGCTGGGAATATGGCTCAGTGGTTAAGCACATCTGGGTTTAATCCCCAATACCAAAAGAAAGAAAAAGAATCAAAATTATAAAACATGCTTGGCAAAAGAGCTAACAGATACAAATATTCAAAAGGACTTGGATTGATTTGCTTAGGTATCACAACACTATAAA
The DNA here is from genome assembly GCA_028644305.1 of Xerus rutilus. NCBI lineage: Eukaryota > Metazoa > Chordata > Mammalia > Rodentia > Sciuridae > Xerus > Xerus rutilus. Next base: position 60,552,038 of record CM053401.1, read on the forward strand.
CTGAAAAATCACCTAAAGATCAAGATAATTTATCAGTCTCCCTTGGGGAAACGCTACAGACTGCCAAAGATATACATTATTGCCTTAGAGTAAAGTACTTGCTATATTATATTACCTAGGCAACACACGAGCAAATAAAGCAGTAATAAAACAAGAATTTTAAAAAGCAAATTGAACAAAAGAACAATCAATATCAAGTTCCAAACTAAAATCTGTACCTTAACCTGGTTTTACAAACTGTTTAAGTCAAAGACAGACAGAGCTATTAGATGGAACTATCATTTTTCCAGGTCTTATTTTTCTATATGGAAGGTCTTAAACTAGACTAACTACCCTTGCCTTGGTCTTTGTCTATGATAAAGAGCAGTGCCATTACAATATATATGGTTGTGATTTGGACCATTTGGCCTTGGACTTTTGATTTCAGACTCTTGTTGAAATCTGTTTTTTTCAGGCTAGGAGTTTAGCTCAGTGGTAGAACACTTGACTAGTAGGTGCCAGGCCTGGGTTTGATCCCCAGCACTACAAAAAAATAGAGAAAGAGAATAGATGTTTGTTTCTGCTTCCTACAGACTCAATACATGTGGCAAATGTCTAGAAGTCTGAATTCACATAGACCTTTCACGCCTTGGTTTCAGATACCCCTGGTAAAAGGGTGATTATTCACTGGATGCCGTGGCTCATGCCTCTAATCGCAGCACTTTGGGAGGCTGAGACAGGAGAATCACAAGTTCAAAACCAGCCTCAGCAAGGGTGAGGCACTAAGCAACTCAGTGAGACCCTGTCTCTAAATAAAACACAAAATAGGGCTGGGGATGTGGCTCAGTAGTCGAGTACCCCTGAGTTCAGTTCCCGGTACAAAAAAAAAAAGGTGATTATCTCTTGGTTAATGGATTGGGCACTGCCTACCAAAGTGAAATTTGCATGGGCCAAATCACATTATCTCAAATATTCCCTATGATGTTGATGTGACACAATAGCAAACAGAAGCTTAATTTCACTTTTATAAATATAGTTTTGTTAGTATTATCTGATTGACCTCAATAGATAATTGTCCTGTATTCTTAAACTAAAATAATTATTCTTCACACATCCAAAATTTCACTGTTTCATAAAATAATCCTTTGTAATTAGAGAACTGGATATTCAGAGGTGAGGGATAGATTTTGCAACTAAATAATCCTGCAGGATATAAGATAAACATTGACATTTTTCTCTGGCCATGGAAAGATATCAGGGGCTGCATTTCTCTATGCAAGGCCACAGACCCTGTTAAGTGTCTTTCCTCCAGCTCCAACTCCTGCTGGTTCCAGAAGAACACTGTTCCTTCCTCCTAGCCCTTCAGAATAGAAACCACTCCCTGTTCTTTGCCACCACTTGGTCATTCACCACCCCTTGTTCATGAACTGTAACCTTTCACAAACTTGCTTAATGCTTCCTTCCTTCATCTCTCTTCAGCTGCCCCTTTGAACTATGCCATCTGTTTCCTGTCAGGATAGGCTTTCACATTTTCCCAAGTCAAAATTATTTGCTTGAAACCTCATTTTTCATGTGTATGTTTTAGAGGACATAGAATTGCTTCTTCAGACATCTTTGAATCCACCCGCATGTGTGTAGAACTAGCGTAGCTAGCCATTCATCCAAATGAAAGTTCTAATTTGGCCTTTCACTTTTCAATAAAAAGTATAACCTCACCATTTGCTCTTTTGATCTCCAATCTATAGTGTTTTGAGTCAGTAATAAAGAATGCCTACCCTGCAATCCCTTGACAGCAACTAAACTTTGAATTGTCCCATTGCTGAACTTTTCTCAAAAAGCCCAGTTGAGAAAATTTATTAGAATTGGGTGAGATATCCCAAGGCCATACACTGATCCTTAGAATAACTATCAAGTCAGTACATTGGGGCCATAATACCTCTGAGGCATTTTGGGTTGTATTAACAGATTCTGATTTTGTCAAGGGACAACTTAAGAAATTGCCTTAGAAAATCTAATACTACATTTGATATAGGAACATGATGCACTAGATTTTTTACTGTTTCCTGTGGTTAGTACCTGGAGCTATATTTTAGTGTCCTTTACAGAAATTCAGTTTTTCTCACCCTTTTTGTTCTGACTCCACTCACCAAGCCACATTTTGATTTTTGTGTTATTCTGCCTACATAAAAATATGCTATTTATATAGGCTTAGGCATTTCTTAAGCAATTAATAGATTTCTGAAAGGGATCAGGTGTCCTACACTTAACTATAGACAAAATGTGCCAATCATGCCCTCTGTAAGAAATTCCACTCCATGTCATGGCAATACTCCCTGAATTAGTATTCTGGGTCTACCCCAATATCATGTGCATTTTTGTTAATGTGAACCAATTTCTCAGAACCTACCTATCTTCCTAAGCACTGAAAAACAAAAATAAATCTCAGAGCTTTGAAAAGGGAGGCTATATTTCATCCAGCCTTTCCTAAAATAAAACACCTCCCTTTTCCAGTTGCACTTATACTTATTAACATCCCACATATTAAAGTCTCAGGTAAGAGGCTCATTTTAGAGATAAATCTTAGGAAAAACTCTGTTTATCCAGAGAACTGTGAAACACATCATATTCCCCTTTTAAATAACACATTATTTTCTCTTTACGATCAGAAAGGTTGGTGTCAACTATAAAGGATCTTTTTGAAGTGGTTCTCAAACTTTTCATCTTCGTGAAATACAATGCTTTGCTGTTTTTTTTGTGGTTCTGGGCCTTTCACATGCTAGGCAAGTGCTCAGCAATTGCTCTACCACTGAGCTACATCCCAGCCCCTTAAGATACCTCTGAATATTAGAATTTTGGGTAACCAACTTGAACAAATTTAAAAACTCAAAATGATTCTAAATTCAATTATTATACCATCTCAGAGGGCCTAAATGTGTCCACAACTAATTCCACTGCCCATATGCTCCTCCATCAGCATTGTAGCTGTTTGGAATTATTCCTGCTCAGACAGTGATTTCTCATATACCCACAAGGCAAAGCTCTTATGTTCCAGTGAACCACAACATCTTCTAATGCCAATTTAAAGCTATGCTTTGCCTTTTCTTCTAACTTGAAGCAAATTGTACAAACTGCTCCACCTGAACACTACATGTGATGGATATAACTGCTTTATAACAAAAATTAAAGATATACATCTATGGAAACTTTGCTACATGCTATCAGTACTCCAGTCAGGAACTACCATCTATGTGTTTTCAATTATCCTCTTTGTGACTTGGCATAATTCAATTTTCTTTACTCCCAGTACTTCGTTTTTATTCACATTTTACTATGTTATTGCTTATATGAATGAGAGTAGGTTTCATAAAATAAAACACATAGACCATGCTTTTTGTGTGCTTACTCTACTGCCCCCTGCCGGTAGGAGGAAAGAATAAGTGAGCCACAACCTATTGTATTAACTACCATAATATCCACGTGATTGTCATCCAATGGGAAAGCTTAAAGTAATTGATGATTTTTGAAAATCTAATCATTACCAACCAAACTTCATCCATTCACAGGAAGTGCTTCCAACTTATTACAGGCCCTCCCTGTAGAAAGATTTCTGGGCATCATTTTTGCTATTTTCAATAGATTTCTATCTCCTGCACCCATACATAAATGGACACAAAAGTCCTCTTTCATTCTAGGTCATGGCTGCAGTCTCTAGGTAAAGTTCCTTCCAGACTTATAAAATTTGGGTCTGAGATTGAGTAAGAAAAGAGGCTCAATAGTTATAATGACATAAAAGTGCAGACATTAAGCAATTCAACGTGTCTGTGCTGTGTAATTATCAACAAATGTTGGAAGCCCTGTAATTCAGCAGTTGAGGCAATCTGAGATTTTGCTTTTTTGTTTTTATTAAAAGCGCAAGGCAGCTTTCAGGATAACAAGCAAAAAAACAGCTTTAATTTTGTGCATAAAGGACCACTGATTATGCATGGATTATTTTCTTCAGTCACACTGCTTTGTGGATAGCAATACCCGTCAGTGATGTCATCTTCTAGAACAGACCTGAATGTATAGGCATATTGTGCCAACTGGGTCTAAATCAATGACCTAGGTAATGCCATCAGAGCAACACTATTATTTCTTGTCTGAACCCACCAAGCCTGTAGAAAAATAAATGCTAATCTGATGCAAGTTCAAGGAATGCGTTGTGTGGGAAAGAAAATCAAACCTTTGTTTACTTTTATTTACATTGTAACACGTACTTACAGAAAATGCCTCACAGAATTAATAAATTAACAATCACATTTTCTTGGATAAGAATATTGCTAACAAGGATATTCTCTAAAGAATCGACACCCAAATGTGTATTCACATAGCATGTCAGTACTTTTTTGCAACTGTGGAATCTGGAATCAGAATGATTGGTAGCATTCTTGATAGAGGAAGCAGCGCTGTTTCATTGGGGTAAGAAAAAAATTAGTTGCATTTCTGCCCGCTTTGAGATTCATTCGATTTATTCTATTTATCTTTATAATGAGCATAAGGACTTAAGCAGATTTAAAGTTTTCAACATCTGGAAGCCTAAGCTTTCTAAGGTGCAAAATGCTTTTTCAAAAGTATAGGAAAGAAATCCAGTCGTTTAAAAGCAAACATCGAGCGCCTTCTACAGAGTTGAGTAGGTTCTGCGGAGGGACTTGGTATTGTTTTTGAATTCCGCACATCCGGGACACCCGAGAGCCAAGCAGAAACCCCCGCCTCGTCCACTTGGGGGCGGGGCCATGGAGGCAAGGGCTGTCCCAACGCCCCGCCCCTCCCCGCCCCGCCCTTCCTGCCGGTGCCCCGGGGGGCGGAGCCTAAGCGGCGCGCGACCTGAATCCTACCCACAGCGGCGCTGACTTGAGCCATGGCTGACTGCGGCCGGCCGCTTCAGGCTCGGGTGCTCCTACAGCAGTGCCTGCACGCCCGACTACAAGTTCGCCCAGCTGAGGGGGACGCGGCGGCCCAGTGGGTGGAGGTAACATCGGCCCGGCAGCTCCTTTTATCCTTCCGCGCTCGGGGGCGGTTCTTTACGCGCTGTCGTGATCAATGGGCCCCCGCCCCAACGGGTCCTCCTCCGAACCGGGTTGGAGAGCCGCTAGGTGCCCGGGCTTGTACTGTGCGCCTCACAGGACTTCCGGCACTGCCTCCGCGGTCTTCCTGGTGCTCTTTTCTCTTCTGTCCTGCACAATTGTTCCCGGCGCCGGACATTCCGACGGAGGAAGAACATGTCTCTCTACTGGGAGACCGCGGGCATTTGAACCTCTCTCGCTGTCCGACTACCTGAGATCGGTGGACTTCAGGCCTAATTGTCTGAAACGCCCTGCTGCTCTGGCCTGTGCGGGACTGGTTCAAGTGTGTAGGTTAGGTTGCTTCAAGAGTTCGGATCTGCTTTGATTTATGCCCCACCTTGTTACATTGATTGTGTCTTGACCTTTGCACAGAAATGAGATTTTCCAAGACATTCCGTTTCAAGAAAGTTTTTTTTTTCGTTGTTGGTTGATCCGAACGCTGGCTACCAGGCTTGGGCAAACTTTATACAACTGAATTACAATCAACATTTTTTGTTTGTTTATTTTGACTAATTTCCAACTAAAAAGATCATTCCTTGTATAATAATGATGCATTGTTATCAAACATTTCCTCCAAAAAATTATAAAATATTTACGCTGAGTTCCCTTTGCCTTTTCAAGATGGCTTATCTCCCGTACCATTGCAAAACAAATAAATGTTCTTTAAGTCCTTTGTCATATATGTGGAGAAAGTTGAAATATAAGGGGGAAAAGTCCATAATTAAGACTTTGGAGGATACCCAGATCTTTAATGTAGTAAAATTTCATTCCCTGATCTCTGAATTGGATCCCAGACCTAGCATTTCTTAACAATCCTAGTCATTATTTAACACCACCCATGAACTATAATACGTGGGTGATTATTTTTAAATAAGACGCTATTATCCTGTGCTAATTTGGAAATACTTATATGCATAAAAATTCCTGTATTCTTCCCTCTCTTCAGAAATTCTTTTTCCCTATTTCTTATTTTTGGTGTGACCTTTTGTTGAGGTTTTCTCTTGCACATTTGAAATTTTGTGGGGTTTATGTTTATATAGTTTATATTGATAAGACTCACTTATTTAAATTGTTGCTTCCTGACACTGTAAACTTCTAACTTAATCATTTAGAGTCTTTCTGTGCTTCTCTACTTTTTTTATGTTGTTCACACCACATTTTCTTATGCAAAACCAGGGATATTTTATTGCAGGCTTATGAGTATATAAAATGAACCTGGCACTGTGTTAAGCACTTTACAGATATTAACTCATTTAATCTTCAAAATAGCTTGTGGAATCAACGAGGCTCCTGGAATCAATGAAGTTAATACATAGAATCAAAAGTTGAACAGTTCACTCAGCAGCAGAATCCAAGTCATTTATCAAGTCTCTTTCTTATGGTCTCTCTCTTACAAGAGCTATTTTTTTAAAAATTCCTGATGACAACCTTGTCATGTAGAAGTTATTAACAAATGTAATTTTAAAGGCCTATAATTGTGTTTGTTTAAAGCAGTAACAACAATAACGAAAAATAATCAGAGTTTCCTGGAATTTATACCTTATTTTCACTATCTATAAGTAAGCAGATTAGGGAGAATATAGAGGATGATGTAAAAAGACATCAGTTATACTATTTCTTACTCATCTCCTATCTGATATAATATGAATTCATTTGGTATTGTGAATAAATGGGCCCTGCTATGTAAATGTTTCTAAGTTTGTCAGCCTTACTGGGGAAGAGGCTGACTGAAAGTCCTATTGATTTTACTAGAGGTAAATTGCTATTGGTTGTATTTTGAACATAATTTTTTTGAAAAATAATTCTGATGATTGAAACTTGAAAATATTTTGTTTTCTCATATATTCATTTAGAAATGAAATCTATTGTAAATCTTTCTCTTCCTTTGAACCTCCAAATTTGTAACAGTTATGAAATTTTATTTACTTAATTCTATAGCTCTGTATAGATTTGTTTCTAATCTGAGCTTACTGTGATGATTTCTCATAGGTTCAGAAAGGATTAGTGATCTATGTGTGCTTCTTCAAGGGAGCTGATAAAGAACTTCTTCCCAAAATGGGTATGTGTTTGATATTTTTTTCTTTTTTTGAAGAGGGAGAAAGAACACCAATACACAAACGAACAAGAAGGAGAGAGAAGCACAGTTATTTTCCCGCTGGTGCTAGGGATAGAACAGGGCCTTGCACATACTGAGCAAGCACTACCACTGAGCCATATCCCCAACCCAAGAAGCACAATCTTAAAATTGTCCTAATATGTTATTATTCAACTCTGTCTAGTTTTGTTGGCTTTAGCTCTTTACCTCTTGTAAAATTTAAAGTATGCATGTATGGTAGAATTCTTTTAAAACATCTATAGCATTTCAGATGGCTTATAGGTTGCTTTAGAAAAGTAGACACACAGTTCAGCCAAGGATACAGAAAGTTGTTAGAAGCAAGGTGGCCACATAGGGAGAAACACATGCTGTATTTGTTAATATAGTTTGTTATCCCCAGATAATGGGAGAGTCCATAACAAGCAATGGATGACATTGTATATACAGGGTGAGTCCCATCAAACCTGGACAGCTCAGACTTACATCATTGTAAGCATAGAAAGCAGAGTGGATGTTCAAGGACTTCTGAAAATTTTTGCCTGCAACTTTTGAGAATCCTGGATAACGTATAGCACTGCACATTCCTTATGATAATTATATAGGTTCAGATGTACCAAATCAACTAACATGCTGTCTCAATGCAGCATGTCTCAAATATGGCTCTAACAAATATATATATATGTATATATATATATCTTTCATAATTTATACTCCATTACTTCATATATATGTAATACACACGCACACACACAATATACCGTTACTTCATGTATATGTAATTCACACATACAAGTAGTGTGTGTGCGTGTGTATTACATATATATGAAGTAATGGAGTTATTCCTAAGATTGGGGGACAGCCCTCATTAATTGAATTAGTAAGTACAAGTTGGATGCAGTGGCATGTACCTGTAGTCTCAGCTGCTCTAGAATCTGAAGCAGGAGGATTGTATGAGTATAGGTATTTGAGGTTAGCGTAGGCAACATGACAAAATCCTGTCTCAAGCTTTAAAAAAAAAAGAACAAAAACTTGAAATTATACAAATGGGTAGTTGAGGCTTACAGAAGTTAATCTGGAAGAGGTTCACATACTAGAACTCAAGGGCAAATAACCCATGAGGAACACCTTGGACAAAAAGTCAAGCTAGCTGGGCGCAGTGGCACACACCTGTAATCCCAGCAGCTCAGGAAGGTGAGACAGGAGGATCACTAGTTCAAAGCCTCCTCAGCAAAAGTGAGGCGCTAAGCAACTCAGTGATACCCTGTCTCTAAATAAAATACAAAATAGGGCTGGGGATGTGGCTCAGTGGTCCAGTGCCCCTAAGTTCAATACCTGGTACCCAAAAAATACGTCAAGCTAATGAAGGGAATTTTATATTCATATATCAAATATGTTTGACAACTATGTCAAAGCAGAAAAACTATACTTAAAAAGAGACTAGCCGGGCGCGGTGGCTCAAACCTGTAATCCCAGCACTTAGGGAGGCTGAGACAGGAGAATCGCGAGTTCAAAGCCAGCCTCAGCAATGGCGAGGTGCTAAGCGAGCAACTCAGTGAGACCCTGTCTCTACATAAAACACAAAATAGGGCTGGGGATGTGGCTCAGTGGTCGAGTGCCCCTGAGTTCAATCCCCAGTACCACAAAAAAAAAAAAAAAAGAGACTGTGATGGACTGGGGTTGTGGCTCAGTGGTAGGGTACTTGCCTAGCATGTGTGAAGCTCTGGGTTCAAATCTCAGCACCTCATATAAATAAATGAATAAAATAAAGGTCCATCAACAACTAAAAAAAAAATTTTAAAAAGAAGAGACTATGATGGGTGAGGATGGAAATCCAGTAACTCTTAAGTTTGAAATTTGAATCCAGAGGCTAATAAGGAAACTTTGAGGGATTAAGGAAGAAAATGAGAAATTCTTGTCATTCTGACTTAAGGTTGACTTTCTAAAGTTGTTTCATGGAGTTGTTTTGGGATTTTTGTTTGGTTTGGTTTTGCTTTTTTCCAGTACTGGAGATTGAACCAGATTGCACATGCTAGGCAAACACTACCACTGAGCTTCATCCCCAGCTCCTCTCATAGAGTTGTAAATAGATCTTAATCATAATAGTACAAATTAAGTCCACCAATTTCAAGCTGCATTTTGTTTTATAATGATTAAATCCTATGTGCTTCTGTATATGTCTATAATTTTGAGTGCACTTTAAATACATGCATAAGATTGTGGTGAATTAAAAACACTTAGGAGGCCTGCCTTAACTCTTTTAGTGAATAATCTAACACAAAACTTTATATATCATGATTCTCAGTAAAGAGCTGTGTGACTCTCATTCTGATGGTCTGAGTTACAAGGAAAATAAATGCATCCATTATTGATAGCATTAGTTTGTACTTCTCCGTATTCCAGGAGGCATAGTAAGCCAATATTTTGGGATTCTCTTAAACTCCACCTCATATTTGTTACATAGATTCAGGTCTTTCCAATCAAATATTACATCCCATGGGAACATAACTATTTCCATAAAGTCTGAAATAGCATATTCAATGTAGAGATGTGTAGAATCTTCCTCAGTTCATCTTTAGTGTAATTGAACTGAGATCCAGGGATCTGTCAAAGCTTGACTTCCCATATACATCATTGAAGATACTTGATTGATAATCTATCTTAGGATCTTTGAGTTTCCAACATGTATTAATGCATTGTCTTATTTTAATTCTACTTACTTATATTTGCATTTGTATTGTACTTACCTATACATACTGATATTTATATGCCTTCAGCATTGAATTCCCAATAATAACCAGTAGAGGGAGGTATGTGAAGTGTAATAAATTACATTGCATCTCATTGCCTGTTATTCCAAAACTGACTCCTTAGTCTCTCACTAGCCTGAGGCCTGGATAGCTGGATAGTGATTTTCATTGGAATGAAGTGCTCTAGAGAGTTACAGTTTCCTTGGAAGCAGTCAGTTAGGACTGCTGACTATATAGCAAATGTGTATTTGTAATAGACAAAATTAAAGGCATTTAAAATAAGTGATAGTTAAGTGAAAACTGAAGGTGCTTAAAGCATACCTTGGGAATTTCTTTGGGTGTTTACCTCGGCAGGTTTTCACAAGGTTAATTCCATAATTTTTAGAATGGGGTTACCATACCAACTTCTTAACTAATGTTTACTATAGATCCTCTAATAATCAAAACCATTGACTACTCAAAACAGGAAGCATACCTTTTAAAATCTTATTTGAGGGCAGGAATGTGAAGTTTATTTTATCATTTGTTGTCTTAGACTTTTCTTTGCAAGCAGAACTCATTTATAACTTCATAGAAGTAGGGAGACACTGAGTCTACATTAGATATTTATTCATTGTTTTGAAAATGGTTTAATGTTGAGGTGAAAAGGCTTTCTAACTGTAGGGTTTTAGCTACATATAGATATTTATAGTGGTTTTGACACTAGCTATAGTATCATAAATGCTATAAACTATCACTGTTTTATTTTATGGATATGAAGGTAATGCCAGTAGCCGCATCTGTGAGTTAATTTTTCATTTGTAACAATGAATTTCACCTATTTCTCCCATGGATTATGTTTATAAAATGGCTAGTCTATGTTAATTGTGTCTTTAAGGTTATGAAACTATAAAATTGGCTTTTTTATAATGGGATTGAACCTGGAAGCTCTGTCATAGTTTAAAACTCTAGGTAGTTAAGTTCAAAATAATAAATTTTTAAAAATTTTTTTTAGTTGTAAATGAACACAATATCTTTATTTTATTCATTTATTTTTGTATGGTGCTATAGATCAAACCCAGTGCTTCACACGAGCTAGGCAAGTGCTCTACCACTGAGCTACAACTACAGCCCCAGTGCACTAAAATTTTAATTTTGTTACAGAGCAGAATTTAGTGAGAGAAGGATTTATCATGTTCTTTTCCAGTGGGATTTGCTTATGAAATAAAAGGAAGAGAGAGGCAAAATCTTGCCATGTATTCCCAAGATAACAATATTTTAAGGTTTCGTTGCACAGTTGATTCTTGAGAACTTTCTAGATGAACTTATTGTTAAATAATCTTAGCTGTCAAGTCAGATTTAAAACATCATACAAAATAAAGCAAAATTGCTTTATTTTTCATGCTTAGATTATTTAGTTTGGTGAAACACTTTTTAAAATTTAAATAGAGTGGTTTAGGAGCAAGAGCTAACAAACTGGGTTTTCAACATGAGATTTGCTAACTAAAAGATTGATGGTTTTCTTCATGTTTGTTTTTCACTTCAAATTATTCTACCTTTCTCCCCCATCCAGTTAATACACTGTTAAATGTGAAATTAAGTGAGACAGAAAATGGCAAGCATGTTTCTGTACTGGATCTACCTGGAGACATTCTTATCATCCCTCAAGCTACCCTTGGTGGTAGAGTAAAAGGAAGAAATATGCAGTATCACTCCAACTGTGGAAAAGAAGAAGGGTTGGAACTTTATTCCCTATTTGTATCTCTCTGTGAAAAAGAATTAGCTGCAAACAGTAAGTGTGCTGAAGCTGGGGTTATTGTGGAACATGGCACTTATGGGAACAGGCAGGTATTAAAGCTGGATACCAATGGCCCATACACACACCTAATTGAGTTTTGAGAAATTAAAAGTTAGTTCCTACAGCTATTTTATGGCATAAAATGACCTTGTACTATAATTAGGTTTTCTTCCCCTTTATCTTGAATACACTAATGTACAGCATTTTTAGATAAGAAAATCCTAGGTCCCATAAATAATTGCAACATGCTAATCAGATAACCTTGTCAAGTCACCTAAACTCAGGAGCTCACTCACTCTGACCTGCTTTCTACTACCCCTTCAACTCAAGTATTTGAAAAATGCTTGTTTACTCACTTGATCATTAAAGAAGTCTTTTAAAACATATTTTAAAGATTACATACATTTTATTTTGTAATGAAGAAATGTGTACAATAGGAAAAACACATTTCTTGTACCCTCAAATTTAGGTACTGTGTACTAAAAGTCATTGTATAAAAGTTAAATGAAATCCAACACAAACCAATTGTAACTTTGTTGATTTTGTTTCACTATTTCAGTTTTCCTTTTTTGTATGTGGTGCTAGGGATCGAAGCCAGGGCCTTGTACATTTAGAGCATATATTGTGCCACTGAGTTATCTTCCCAGCTCAGTTTTCTATATTTTGAATGAAATAATATGCAAGTTACTATTCCTTTTAATAGTATCTATGAAAATATAATATAGAAATGTTATTGTATATTATATTGCTTTCCAAGGACATCTAAATGCTTTAGATTATTTTAATAATCTTTAGTACCCCATAAGTATGTATAATTATTATGTGTCAATAAAATTTTTTTAAAGTAAAAAAAATCTTTAGTTGATATAGGAATCAGGTGTAAGACGCTCATAGTTGTTTTTATTAAACATACTCACAAAGAGAGATTAATGTTCTATTTCTCAGTGTTTACCAAAACCATGTATGTCTTAGTTTCTATCTTTGGTTTTTAAAAAAACTCCAAAATTATTGACTTCATAAAATTTTTATGAATTTCTTTTCTTTTTGAATTAGGTTGCTATACAAGGAAGAAAAAGGGATGCTTTCTCGGGAGTTGTTTTTAATTGATGTGTATTGATTAATTGTTTTTGATCAGTTCTGTATTGACTTAATGATTTGGAACCATTGTCAGTTTTTCTATTAGTGAATATTAATGTACTAAATATTTGTGCCCTCCTCCAAAAATTCATATGTTGAAGCCCTAATCCCCAGTGTGATAATATTTGGAGATGAGGTTTGGAGGTAACTAGAGTTCAGATGAGGACTTGAGGGTGGGACCCTCATGATGGGATTAGTGCCTTTAAAGAAACACCAGAGGACTACCTCTCTATCCTCTCGCCATGTGAAGATGTGATAAGAGGGTGGTTATCTACAAAGCTAGGAAGAGAACCCTCATCAGAACTTGATAATGCTGATAACCTTGATCTTGAACTTCCAGCTTCTAGAGCTGTGAGAAAATAAATTTTTATTAAGTCACTCACGCTGACTATGACAATGAGGTAAGATAACAGCTAACAGTAAACTTTTCAAAGGCAAAAAGGAAAATACATGAGAAATTGAAAGAAGAAATGAGTCTGTAAAAGGTAATATATGTTTTTTGCATACTTCTGTGACCTGACTTAAGATATTCTTAACAGTGAAAACTAAATATTTCTGATTACCAAAAAAATGAAGAAATTAACTTAAACATCTTAAGTAGTTGCTAAAAATTCCTTTACGTAATAATTTCTCTAGGTTTTTGTTCCTAATATACTTAAAATTCTTATTATCACATAAAATCCCATTTCTCTCTACCCTTCCTGTACTGTTCTATTTTGGAACTTGAGAATCAATAACTGGCGTGATAATGAGCTCATTGTCCTTAACTTTTACTTTATTGATTCACAATACACTTATTGAAATGTAATAAACTATTCATAAACTTGCAAACTCCAATTTTCTCAAAGCTTCTCCAAGGAGATGTATATGTCCTGCCAAAAGATTGTATTACCTGTTTTAAATCATTTTGATTGTATGTCTAGGTAAAATGCTGACTCACAGCCCTAGATTGCTATTTTGTACTCTAAGCAATTCTCCTTTAAAAACTTGATTGAGATACTTGTGGAGAATAGCAATTTCAAGTACACAAAGAGTTATTAAGCACAAGGTGATGTCCAGCTTTGCTTCATTTGCAGGGAAGCTACAAGAAGAGGTAAAAGGCAAAAGAAATATGCATATGAAAATAACTTCCCTGTGGCTTTGTGTAGCTCTTTTGACTCAAAGTACTCAAAAAACCTTCAATATGTATCTTATTTTATCTTATAGTATATCTATAATGAAGATAGCACTCTTCATTAAATAATGTTCCTAAGGTCACACAATAGGGAAGAATAATTTCCATCTTCTTTTCTTGTAGTGAAACTTGATAAAATTGAAATGGACCTTGGGAAAGGCTTAGCATCTCTCATTGTGGATCATTCAAGAAGTAGCCCATAAATTGGTTTATTTACTAAATTAAGTGCAAGTAGGGCTGCATCTAATTTAGGAGGCTTCTGCCTCTTTTTTTGGTAAGATTTTAGAATGTTTCAAATAGAATATGATTCCTTTTTTAAAAGTTTTATCTACCAATTTAGAAACCTCCTGGGTTTAATTATGGAAATACTGTGTTAACGCAATGGATGTGGCTTCAATATTTTGAATACACACATAAATTAGAATGAAATACACTTTTATCGTTCCTTCATTAGTTCAAGTTATAACAGAAGGCATGCCATTTATAAATAATATCTGTACTATGACTTGTCAGTAATTTGTTGATTCCATAATGAAGGAATTAAACTTATCAAATACCATAGAATTTTATGCCACTTGTTTTGAAGAATAAGAAGTGTCATGTCAGATATTTACTATCTGTGATTAATATTGCAGGGGACCTGATATAACTAAATTTATGTAACAAAAACAATCTCACATGATCATGAAACTTCAGTGTATTCAGAAGCATATTGTCTATTGATGCATGGAAATATGACAAGTTTCTGAAAGGGAAGCTCTACTAAAAAAGGAACATTTTCGTTCTGAAACACCACCTTGGTGATGACTTAAAATGTCTTTTTTTTGGTAGCAGGGATTAAACCCAGAGGCGCTTAACCACTGAGCCACATCCTCCACAGACAGGTGTCTCTGAGTTACTTAGAGCCTTGTTAAGTTGCTGAGGCTGGCTTTGAAATCACCATCCTCCTGCCTCAGCCTCCCAAACCACTGGGATTACAAGGGTGTGCCGCCAAGCTCAACTTAAAATGTCTTTATGTTGATAGTCTCCCCATTAATTCTCTCTTCCTCCTATTTGTCCTGTCTCTAATCCTTTTCTGCAGACTGTCTCCAAGGCTGTGTTCCTAGAACATGTCTATAATATTCTACTGCTTAGGAACTTTGTAACTCTTCTTTTATCTTGAGGACAAAGTTTAAACTTCTGAAGTTGGCATCAAGGCTCCCAGTGCAATCAATCACTCAGACAGAACTATAGAAAACCAAAGTCAGAATCTTGAGAAATAACATAAAGAAAGGGCAAAGTATGAGAGGCCAGTGGAGATTCTAGAGATACCAGAGAGGCAAAGAGCAAGAAAAATGCATCGTTAAGTAAAGATACTTTCAAGGTGTAAATAGTGGACAAAGGTTTTGTTGTTTATTTTGGGACTAAGGGTTTCAGCCATCTCAGTTCATAGATGACCAGCTCCATTCCTTGGGGTTCAATGTGAGGCAGAACATCATGGTGGGAAGGTGTGAGGAGGGGAAGCAGCTCATGTGATTATCTGGAAGCAGAGACTAAGCTCTGTTCACCAAATACATACTCCGAAGGCACACCCCTAATGTCCTACCTCTTCCAATCACACCCTACCCACCTTTAGTTAACATTCAGTTGATCCCCATTAGGGGATTAATTCATTGATTGGGTTAAGGCTTTCATAACCCAATCATTTCACTTCTGAATGTTATTGCATTGTTTCACACATGAGTTTTGGGGGGACACCTCACATCCAAACCATAACACCCAGCAACTCGAGAGGCTGAGGCAGGAGGATCCTAAGTTCAAAGCCGCCTTGGCAACTTAACAAAACCATGTCTCAAAATAAAAACTAAAAAGGGGCTGAGGATGTAACTCAGTGGTAAAGCACCCCTGGATTCAGTTACTGCATGGTAGAGGATAGGAAGAATCTCAAGAGTCAAAATGCATCTAGTTACCAATCTCCCACCCCCCAGGCAATTCTTGCATACACTGAATTCCAGAAACCAAATGCATCTAGTTACCCATCTCCCACCCCCCAGGCAGTTCTTTCATACACTGAATTCCAGAAACCACTGTTACTCAGAATGAAGCCCAGACTTTTAAGACTGATATCAACGTTTTATAACCTGACTCTAGTTCAACTTTCTAACCGTTTCCCCTGCTACTCCTGTATAGAAATTTTTCAGTGTGGCTCTAAATATATTTGTCTTAGGTCTTGCCCTTACCTAAATTGCTCTCTGAGGCTGTCCTTTAAGTCCGTCAGTATTCAAAGTCTAGCTCAAGGCACTCTTCTGAAGGTATAGATTGCTTCTGCCTCCCTTGGCATTATGGTTGTGCCAATCTTAACACTTGTAATGTGTTTTATGAGATTGAATACTTCTATTTTAATTTTTTGTGTTTCTATATCTTGACTATAAGAGTATAAGTAAGGGCTGGGGTTATGGCACAGTGGTAGCATGCTCGCCTAGCATGTGTAAGGCACTGGGTTTGATCCTCAGCACCACATAAAAATAAAATAAAGATATTCTGTCCACCTACAACTAAAAAATAAACATTTTTTAAAAAGGAGTATAAGTAATAAGACAGAGAAACCGAATAGTGGTAGATAGACTTAGTACAGTATAAACATTTTATCAGCCACAGTACTTTCTTTGGTGCTCTGCCTATTGTATAGGCTGAGTAATTCTCAATGATATTACCTGAACTAATATGGAGATATGTCAGTGGCTAGAATACTCTTGATTTGGGTTAAGTTGTGCCAGCAGTTCATACACGGATTTCTTAGTTGTTAAGGAATAAGGAGAGGTTGGATGTACAAGAACCAAGTTTAATACAGCTATACTTTGCTTGCTTTAATATAATAGATAACACCAGAAAAAGTGGATATTAATTAAAATGAAGGATTTTTTAATTTCAATACAAATATGGGCATTGTTGCTTTTTGATTTCTATGTTATATCAAAATGGTCACTTTACATTTTCTAAAAGCTTGCTATATAGTATCCTAATATAGTACAGTTGCATTTATATCAAAGATTTATACCTAAAAAGGTGTTCAAAAAGCAAACCATGGGTTGGGGCTGTAGCTCAGTGGCAGAACATTTGCCTTGCTTGTGTGAGGCACTGGGTTCGATCCTCGGCACCACATAAAAATAAATAAAGACATTGTGTGCATCTACAACAAAGAACATTTTTTTAAAAAGCAAACCATTCTTACAGACATGGAAAACTAATTTAATGAAGACTAAGTCTTTCATAAAATAAACTTCTTGTGAAACAAAAGTGTCTCTATTTTGTTTGCAATAATGAATTTTTGAAGCTTTATTAACCCTCCATGTTTAATCACAAAAATAGTTCTGTGGGATGTGTCACAAATAGCCAACATATGAGGTAAGTATGACCCTACTTTATATTGGACTTTTCCGTATGAGTGAATTCTTTGCACTGCATTAGCTAGCATTTTTCTCTAAAGTTTTATAAAATTTGACCTATTATTATCAGACTTTTATCTGAATGCAAGAATTTATATAGATAATGTACCACACCCTTTTTAATAGTATTTGAGAAACATTAACTATTGTTATAACATTTGGGACTAGAAAAGTAATTGGGGATTTTTTTTTTTTTTTTTTTTGAGAGGGTATGGAGATTTCTCAGGAAATGTCTGACCATTACTAGCAAAAATAATGTACTCCTTGGCTCCAATTTTGGGATATCGTTTACTTAAGCTTTGTACTAATATAAATAAACTAGGGCACACTTTTTTTCTTCTCATTTTGGTACTGGGGATTGAACCACTGAGCAACACTCCCATCCCTTTTTATTTTATTTTGAGACAGGATCTCACTAATTTGCTGAGTCTGACCTCAAACTTGAAATCCTCCTGCTAAGCACACTTTGTATTCCTGGCATCTTTTGATTTACTTTTCAGCCCAAGGTAAGTCTCTATGAGCAGATATGATCATCTTCAAGGTTTCTTTTGCTCGATGCCTGGATTGTTTTTTCTCCTGATAACAATCAGATAGTCCTCTGGCCTTTCTTTTCATTATATATACTCACATTTGTAAACCCAGATGTTGAAAATGTTTTAACACTTGCCTAATATTGCATTATTAGATAGTTGCTTTCCATTTTAAGTTTGTAGTCTTTAGAACCTGCAGGTTCATAGTAGAGCTGGGAGCTGTGTAAAATAGTTTATGATATGACCCTAACCCAAGGAACTTACTATCTAGTAGGGAATATGTAAGACATGTTCTGTGGTATCTGAATGATGCCATCTTTGAGATGTAGAATAGAATAGGGATAGAAAATCCTTGTTAAAAAAGACATGGCCACTCAGTCACAAAGAAGAATGAAATTATGTCAGAACTGAAGAACATCATGCTAAGCAAAATGAGCTAAACTCAGAAAGTTAAGGGTTGAATGTTTTCTCTCATATGCATAGGCTAGAACAAAATAAGAAACAAAGTGGAGGACTACCCATGAGAATAGAATGGAGATCAGTGGAGCAGAAGAAGGGGGTTGAGGGTGAGGGAAGAGGGATGGGAAAACAGAAACTGGGGAATGAAATTAACCCAATAACGTTATGTACATATATGAATATACCACACTGAATTTAACCTTTATGTATATCTATAGTGTACTATAAAAAAACTATTAAAAAATAGAAGGAAGACAAGTAGACAAGAGGAAGGGGACCCAGGGGTGAGAGAAGAGAGGTAAAAGGGAAGTATTGGGAACTCAAGTGGAGCAAAGTATATTTCATGATTTTATATTTATGTCAGAATGAACTCTGTTATTATGTATAACTGTAATGCAACAACAAAAATGTGGAAATTAAAAAAAAAAAAGGCATGGCAACTCAAGCTATCCTTCAGAGAATGGGGGAAATTTCTATAGGTATTAGGGATGGGGGAGGGCATTTCAAACTTTGGACTAATAAGTTGTCATTGAAGGCTTTTAAAGAAAAGAGTGACATAATTAAAAGAGTTTTTACTAATATTGACCTGGTAGTGTAATAGTATGTAAGGATTACAGAAAAAAGAATCTGGTGGCGGCGGGAAGACAGGTTTTTTGAGTAGTATAAACATAAGGAGACTGGGACTTCCCACTCCCCTATAACACACTGTTGAAAATGAACATAATTGGAGATACCGGGTAATGTCTTGAAGAAAAATAAACTTCAGAGCAGCTAATTGGTTGGGGTGGAGCTAAAGAAAAAGGAAGAATGAAAAATCACTCTAAATATTTATGTGTGGATTACTGAAGAAGATGGATTCAAGTTTTAATATGTTCAGTTTTGTTGCATCTGAAAGTTTATTCAAGTAGAATTGAGAAGCAGATTTGAATCTTAATTGTAAAAATTATAGATGAAGCTAAAATAAAATTTAATCCTCTAATCTTCACTGCCTACTGGTATGTGTAGAGAGGTACACAAAAAAAAAAAAAACACAACTTTTATCCTCATAGAGACTACAACATAACTGGGATGTTGAAACAGTTAACTGGAATACAAAGAAAATAATTGTGACAATAAAAAAGTTAAAAACAACTCTGGAGATGAAAGAGATTTCATCCCATTGGGAGAGCATTAACATTTTAGTAGAATTTTGAAAATTAAAATTTAGAGATGGTATAGTAAATAATAGAGAATTTGAGTTACAACCAAATTGAGAGAAATAGCAAAAACTGAAGAAAAGGACAAAGGAAAGAATCTGATACATAATTGGAGGAATACAAGTAAATGGAAACATTTACTAACTAACTCCAGTGTCTGGAGTTAGTTTCAAGAATTGAGAAAATGGGTACAAACACACAGAAAAGTTGAAAGCATAGAGACAACACCCAGATACCCACTATCTGGATCCTACAATTAACATCTTGCTATATTTGCTTTGTTAGCTATATACCCATCTGTTCATTTCAGGAACAATGTTATTTTGTTTGTCCGGGTTTTAAATTTATTCCTCTTACTTCTCATTTTACCCGTCCAGTTTAGCTTCTCCTCTCAGAGGCCCAGGTTTTGTGTGAGCCTGCTGCATTTCACAGAAGTGCCTCTCTACATAGTGTGCCTTTCTGTTTTTAAAGAAAGATCCCCAATGAAGGGCAGGGAAGGCAGGTGGGAAATCTGGCCGAAAATTCTATTAAACATATTCTTCTTGCCCACCTCAAGTGGCTGTTGACACATTCATTTTATTACCGGAGACTGAAACAAATCATGGGCAGCCACATCCCCTATCTTGCTTCCTCTTCTTTTCTCTCCTCAAGGAAAAATTATCTGGAGTATAGAACTTTTTCTTTTATGACCTTTGATTTCATCTTTAAAGGCATCCAAGCTGGGCCTGGTGGCACACGCCTGCAATCCCAGCACTTAGGGAGGCTGAGACAGAAGAATCATGAGTTCAAAGCCAGCCTCAGTGACGGCGAGGCACTAAGAAACTCAGTGAGACCCTGTCTCTACATAAAACACAAAATAGGGCTGGGGATGTGCCTCAGTGGTCGAGTGCCCCTGAGTCCAATCCCCCATACCAATAAAATAAATAAATAAATAAATAAATAAATAAAGGCATCCAGTTCAAAGTTTTTTGTTTTTGTAAATAACCAAGTGTAGATACTCATCAGGATTTGTGATTTTCTTTGCTGTCAGAATCAAGGTGGTGTTTATGGACATAATTACTGGAGCTTCAAAGTGTTTACATAGAAAAGATGTTGGGGAAAATCTAATGAATCAAGACTACATAAGATAATAAAACTAGATAATAAACTCAAAAGTGAATTTTTTAAAAATATTTTTTAGTTGTAGATGGATGTGATATCTTTATTTTTTTTATTTATTTATTTTATGTGGTGCTGAGGATCGAACCCAGTGACTCTCACATGGGACACAAGCGCTCTACCGCTGAGCCACAGCTCCAGCCCTCAAAAGTGCATTTTTATAAAAAAAGCTCACAAATGATAATTGATGGGGGAAATGAAGTCTAATTACCTAATTAATTAGACTTCTGCCCTCCCAGTAAGATTGGTTGATTAATTGTCCCTGGAAGTATCTACTTAAGAATAAAGAATCTGTTTCTAAGTGATTCCTTGATTTGTCCAGCTTTCCAGTCATCTGTCAAAATATGTTCTGAAGACTACCTGAATTCAAATTACTAGGAAAACATGTTAAAAGTACAAATTTCTACATCTCACTCTATATCTACTAAATTACAATTTCTGAACCCAAGCCTCCACACATGCTAGACAGGTACTCTACACTGAGCCATATCCCCTGCCCGCAGAGTTGGCATTTTAACACTTTCCCCTACCAGTGATTCCTACACAGACTAGCATGTGAGAATTGGTTTTATTAGTGGTGCAGTCTCTGAACGAAGAGCCAAGAGGTCTCTGACTCTGGAGTCTCAGCTTTCTAGGACACATCATAAAAGGGAGGGAATTGTAGTTGATAAATTCCAAGATCCCTTTCAGCTCTACCATTTTGTGGGACTATGAAAACTGAATCTTTTATATTAGAAGGAGCTGATTAAACTTTAATCAAGTGAACTAAAAAATGTTTAGGTTTATATTCATTTGAACTTCTGTTGTTTCTTTTAATTCAACTAGTATGTGAGTTATTCATTAAAATAATGACATACTTCTTATATCTCCTGTGTTTTCCTTTGGTTTTTGAAAGCTGACCCACAAAATGAGCTCCAGGCATTTCACATCACATTTTGCCATTTCATAGTTCCATGTTTCCTTGGTGATGCAGTGTTCATAGTCCGCCGGGCTCACTTTGAGCCATTGCCACTCCACATTCTTTTTCCATTGTTGATAATATCCTTTTCTTCTTCTTCTTCTTCCTACAAAGAAACTGACTTATTTTCTCAGGGTTCTGAGCTGGCAGAGTTACTGCAAGTTTCGAAGCTGTTTATTAGTGAAAGAGAAAAGTGTCTATAGTCTTTAAGCAATGATACTAGATAGCTTTTCTTTTCCATTATAAATACAGCCTAATTTTAATTTTAAGATGATTTCAGGATATTGTTTAAGGTGTTACTCAGTGTTCTTGCTGTAACCTTATAAATAATAGTGTCCATATTCTCCAACAAGGTTTAAAATTTTTCTCCCACAATGTTGATATAAATTTGCTATTTACTAAGCTTTCCTAAAACTTTTATTGCCATATTCTAACTTACTGTGATGTGATCAGAATGGTTTATTTAGTATATGGCTCACATATTTGTGTTTGTCCTAAAATACATGTAAGAAAATAGTAATATCATATTAATTCCTATATTTTCCTCCTCCTTTTTTTCTGATTTTTTTTTTGAAACAAGAAAGATAAATTATTCAAGTGTTTCAAAACTTGTCTACTTTTGGGCTGGGGCTGTAGCTCAGTGGTAGAGTGCTTGCCTACCTAGCATGTGGGAGGCATGGGTTCGATTCTCAGCACCACATATAAATAATAAATGAATAAAATAAAGATCCATCAACAACTAAAAAAATACTTTTAAAAAAACTAGTCTACTTTTGTTCTCAGTTTGATAAATATTCGAGATTATTATCCACCTTAATCAGATTCTTATTACCTAGTCTGTGCAAAGTGCTGGTAAGCATTATAAGCAAACAGGTTATTAGACTTCAGTGCTTACCATTAAGAAGCTTACAACATGTCAGGCGCGGTGGCGCAAGCCTGTAATCCCAGCACTTGGGGAGGCTGAGACAGGAGAATTGCGAGTTCAAAGCCAGCCTCAGCGATGGCGAGGTGCTAAGCAACTCAGTGAGACCCTGTCTCTACATAAAACACAAAATAGGGCTGGGGATGTGGCTCAGTGGTCGAGTGCCCCTGGGTTCAATCTCCAGTACCAAAAAAAAAAAAAAAAGAAGCTTACAACAGTGATTCATCCTTATTTACATGATAATAAGAAAAATATTTAGGGGGCTGGGACTGTGGCTCAGTGGTAGAGCGCTTGCCTCGCATGCGTGAGTCACTGGGTTCGATCCTCAGCACCACATACAAATACATAAATAAAATAAAGATATTGCATTCATCTACAACTAAAAAAACATTAAAAAAAAAAAATATTTAGACTTTGGCTCTTCTAGCATCCTTTGAGAGATATACTCAGAATTCAAAAAGCATACTCTTTTCAATAAGAATTTATATAGAATCTACTGTATAGGAAGTACTTGGAAAAACAGAAAATAAAAACATAAGACATATTCCCTTCCTTTGGAGGCTCATACCTTTATATATTTTAGCAGTCAGAGAGATTAGATCAAGAAATGTAAATTTGGGGATTAACTGCACATATGTGGTAAAGTCACTAAGGTTAACAGTATGACAGTTCCTCAAAAAGTTAATAATAGAACTTTTATGCAGCAATCTCACTTATGAGTATATGGTCAAAAAGTTAAAATATGAGTCTTAAAGAGATATTTGTGCACTCATGTTCATAGTAACATTATTTCAGCTGGCTCATACCTGTAATCCCAGTTACTCAGGAAACTGAGGCAGAAGGAACCTGACCAAGATCAGCCTAGGCAGCACAGTGAGACCAGTTTATATATTTTTTAAAAAGCATGTGCACATAGCAGCACTATTCACAATAGCCAAGAGATGGAAGCATCCCAAGTGTTCATTGAAGAATAAAGGGATAAACAATTTGTGATATATACATAGAATGGAATTTTATTTTATTTATTTATTTATTTATTTTTTGATTCAGTACAATATTTTATAATAGAAAGCCGCTGACTACATGCTAAGACAGACAATATGATACACAACCTGAGGGTGGGGTTGGCGGGGAGAGCAGGGCAAAGGCCACAGGCTTAGACTAAGAGCCTTTCAATAGACTGCTGAATGGACTGGATCTGCTGCTTCAGTTGAGAGCCTTCTTTGATGGTGACAGAACAGGCAATGACAGGCCTGGAGACCCCACAGGCCCACCCCAAGGCCTGCTTGGACCGCACAAACACATAGGGTACATTCTTGTCTTCACATAGCAGCGGGAGATGCAGGATGATCTCCAGAGGTTCAGCATCTGCAGCCATCACAATGAACTCAGAGATGCCTCTGTTGAGGGTTTTGGTGGCCTCATTGGCTCCTTTCCGAAGCTGCTTGTAGTTACATGACTGCTGAACGAGGTCCAATAGTTTCTTGGTGAGGTGGGCATCTGCAAGGGGATATGCCTTTGGATTTACATCAGCCTCAGTCGTGGCTGTGGTACCGCGGGCTCGCCACTCTTCAACAGCAGCCGACCTCGGGTGAGTGGGAATGCCTCACAGATGGAGGAGCGGAAATGCTGGAATTTTATTTATACTTATAAAGGAAGGACATCCTGTTACACACTACAACATGGATGAACCTTGATGACATTATGCTAAGTGAAATAAGGCAGTCACAAAAACACATACACCTGTATGTCCCACTTACATGAGATATCTAAATTAGTCCAATTCATTGAAAGAAAAAGAATGCTAGTTAGGAGGACCTAGGTGTAGAGGAAAATGGTTAATTGTTGTTTAATGGGTATAGAGTTTCAATTTGGCAAGATGAAAAATTTCTCGAGATCTTTTTCACAATCCCCAATACCACAAAGCTGAAGACAAAAACAAATAAAATAATCATAGATGAAAGGATGATTTTGGAAAAGTTTGAGTGAAAGGAAAAGATGGCTCAGTTTGGATGGAAAGGGAGCTCTGATGGACTTCAGACATCGTGCCCTCTATTTTTGTTGTAAAACATAAAAATCATCTGAGAAGAAGATGGTGTGTAATAATGGCTTAAGGAAAGTAGGGAATATTTGACATAGCCAGTACAGAATATGGGTATGTCAGCCAACTAGCTGAGCCTGAGTCATAAATAATGCAGTAAATTGGAAGGCACAGTTATGCAATTTTCTTGACAGTCCAAGAGCAGATTGGAAAAGCAGATGGTTGTGTTGATCTACATTCAGGGACTGGCAGAAGAGACACAATGCACTGAGGTCACAGAGTGGAAGGAATTGTGAATTCTAGTGAGAAAGTAGTCAAAACAACTGATCTCCAAACTGGAAAAGGAAAGAATAAAATCAGCTAGGAGATAACAGACTAAAGAAAAGAGGTCAAGAAGACTACTGCTTTTAAGAAGTTAGAAGGGAGAAGTTCAGAGAGTAGGAGTGGGAGAAGTTAAAAGATTGAAGACTGGTCACAGTATGAGGGGATGAGCTATTTTAAGTGATAAGATCTAGGATAAGGCTGTGGGAATGTGCAGTTGTAGTGGAGATTGTCAAGGAATTTAATGGCTGGAAAACTACTCCATTTGGACAATAAAGGTAAACCAGAATGATAAGACTCAAAACAGAAATACCCTTAACCCTGTGCTCAAATCTTTAAGCACTTAGTTAAACTGTGATATGAAAGTAAGAAACAGAACTGACGGTGAAGAGAGTAATGTTTCAAGAAGATGTGAACTTCTCTGGAGGAGCAAAGGAGAATGGTGGTCTGAAAACCCTACAGAGAGAGGGACTGTCACCTCCATATCCTGTCTCAAAATGGGCATCACCTTCATCCAAAGGCATCTGTATGGTCAGAGTAAGTCAGATTTCCCTTATAGCAAAGAGATCAAAAGATTGTGAGAGAAAGGTTAACTTTCCTATATATTATATAGGAATATATATAATATTCTTTGCAAAGAATGGTACTTTAGAAGATGACATGAGATTAGTAGGAGAATCAGCAAGTTAATCATGAGAAAGAAAAGAAAAAGTGACTACAAGGACTTATAGCATGAGAGAGACAGGGCATTAAAAAGTGCACAAAATTAGCTGAGTGCAGGGGCACACAGCTGTAATCCCAGCAATTTAGGAGATTGAGGCAGGAGGATCACAAGTTCAAAGCCAGTTTCAGCAAGAGACTGCTCTCAAGATTATGCAATATTGTTGTATTGCACAATATTACAGTTAGATTGTGCATCATCACTAATTCCAGAATATTTTATCATGTGAAAAGAAACCCCGAAGCTGGGTGTGGTGGTGCACGCCTTTTTTTCATATTTAATTTATTTATTTGTTCTATTTAGGCTTACATGATAACAGTGCAATTTGATTCATTGTACATAGATAGAGGATAACCTATCAATTCTCTAGTTGTAAGTTGTATAGAATCACAACATATATGCAGTCATACATAAAGTTAGGGCTATGATGACCATCATATTCCACCACCTTTACTGTCCCCATGCCCCCTCCCCCCTTACACCCCTGTGAACAGAGTTCCACCCTTGTTCCCATGACCTTCCCCACATTATGGATCAGCATCCACTTATCAATGAGTACATTCGGCATTTGGTTTTCTGAGATTGGCTTACTTCACTTAGCATGATATTCTCCAACTCCATCCATTTACCTGCAAATGCCATAATTTTATTCTCTTTTATTGCTGAGTAATATTCCATCCTAACAACCCAATCAATAAATGGGCCAAAGAGCTGAACACAAACTTCACAGAAGATGTACAATCCATCAATAGACATATGAAAAAATGTTCAACATCTCTAACTATCAGAGAAATGCAAATCAAAACTACCCTAAGATTTCATCTCACGCCAGTCAGAGTGGCAATTATCAAGAATGCAAACAACAATAAGTGTTGGCGAGGTTGTGGGGAAAAAGGCACGCTCATACATTGCTGGTGGACCTGCAAATTGGTACAACCAATCTGGAAAGCAGTATGGAGATTCCTTAGAAAACTTGAAATGGAACCACCATTTGAACCTGCTATCCCACTCTTGGGTCTATACCCAGAAGACTTAAAAACAGCAAACTATAGTGCTGCAGCCACTTCAATGTTTATAGCAGCTCAATTCACAATAGGTAAACTGTGGAACCAACCTAGACGCCCTTCGATAGATGACTGGATAAAGAAACTGTGGTGCACGCCTTTTAATCCCGGCAGCCCTGGAGGCTGAGATAGGAGGATAGCAAGGCCAGCCCCAGCAATTTAATGAAATCCTGTCTCAAAATAGAAAGGGCTGAGGATGTGGCTCAGAGGTGAAGTGGACCTGGGTTCAAATAAAAATTCAAAGAAAAGAAAGAAATGCTGTATTCATTAAAGTTATACCCCATTTTATCCCTACCTCTAGCCTCTGCAACCACTATTCTCCTTTTGATCTCTATTGATTTGAATAAGTGGAATCATATAATATTTGGCTTTTTGTGTCTGCCTTCTTTCACTTAACAATGTTTTCAAAGGTTCATCCATGTTGTAGCATGTAGCAGAGTTACTTTCTTTTTTATAACTTAATAAAGTTGTATGGTTACACCACATTTGTTTATCCATTCATTGGTCAATAGACACTTGCATTGTTTCCACTTCTTTTAGAATAGTGCTATGAACTTTTTGTTTTGTTTTAATTTTTTATTTGTTCTTTTTAGTTATACATTACAGTAGGATGTATTTTGGCATATTATACATACATGGAATATAACTTCCCATTCTTGTGGTTGTACATGATGTTACAAAAGTAAACAATCTGGTTTTATTTTATTTTGTTGGTAATGGTGATTGAACCTGGAAGCGCTTAACCATTGAGCCACATCCCCAGCCCTTTTTTATATTTTACTTAGAGATAGGGTCTCACTGAGTTGCTTAGGGCCTCGCTAAATTTCTGAGGCTGGCTTTGAACTCAAGATCCTCCTGTCTCAGCCTCCCAAGCTGCTGGGATTACAGGTGTGCACCACTTTGCCCTGCTAACTGCTGTGAACATTTGAGTGCAAGTTTTTATGTGGTTATATATTTTCATTTCTTTTGGGCATATAACAAAATGCTAACTCTAGATTTAACTTATAGAGAAAGTGCCAAACTCTTTTCCAAAGCAGCTGCATCATTTTACATTCCCACTAGTAGTGTATGAGAATTCCAATTCCTGACTTCCTTACCAATATCTATTATTCACATTTTTCAAATATTTTTTAGTTGTAGATGGACACAATATCTTTATTTTTATTTATTTTATTTTTTATGTGGTGCTGAGGATCAAACCCAGTGCCTCATGCAGGCAAGGCAAGAGCTCTACCGCTGAGCCACAATCCCAGCCCCTATTATTTACATTTTTAAAAATTATTTTAAGGGCTGGGGTTGTAACTTAGTGGTAGAGCTCTTGCCTAGCATGTATGAGGCACTGGGTTCGATCCTCAGCACCACATAAAATAAATAAAATAAAGGTATTATGTCCATGTACAACTAAAAAAATAATCTTTTGAATTATTTTAGGGTTAGGGTATAGCTCAGTGAGAGAGTATGTGCTTAACATTTCCAAGCACCTGGGTTCCATTCCCAGCACTAACCCCCAAAATTACCCTCAACCTACTGGTTGTGAAATGGTATCCTCTTGTTTTGCTTTGCCTTTCATTAATGACTAATAGTGTTGAGCATATTTTTATGTGCTCATTGCCCAGTTATATATTCTTGGAGATAGGTCCATTCAAATATTTGCCAATTTTTAGTTGCTATATTTGTCTTTTTATTGTTAATTATTATAAGAGTTCTTTATATATTGTGGATACTCAATTCTTATCAGATAAATGATATGCAAATATTTTCTCCCATTTTATGGGTTGTTTCATTACCTTGATAATGTCCTTTGAATTGCAGTGTTTTTAATTTTGATAATATCTGATTTATCTACTTTTTCTTTAGTTTTTGTTATGTCCAAAAACCTGGTTTATTTATAATAACTCCTCTTTACACTGTCAAAAATGTCCCAGTAGACAATACATTATCCTACTACTAAGTATCCTACTAGTAAATCTCTAATACTAGCTTAAGGAAGCAGGGATAGTCAATTAGTGGACTCTGGGAAGGTGGATGAATAAATTCTGATTTTTTTTGGTACTGGGGATTGAACTCAGGGGCATTCTACCACTGAGCCACACCCCCAGCCCCATTTTGTGTTTTATGTAGAGACAGTGTCTCACTGAGTTGCTTACCACCTCGCCATTGCTGAGGCTGGCTTTGAACTCGCGATTCTCCTGTCTCAGCCTCCCTAAGTGCTGGGATTACAGGCTTGAGCCACCGCGCCCAGCTAATTCTGATTTATTTTATCCTTACTTTACCGTCAGATTTACTTTAAAAAGAAGCCAAACTGTGGCTCACGCTTGTAATCCCAGCACTTAGGGAGGCTGAGACAGGAGAATCGCGA
>CM053401.1:60581702-60600785 GCA_028644305.1 Xerus rutilus
TTCTCCTGTCTCAGCCTCCCTAAGTGCTGGGATTACAGGCTTGAGCCACCGCGCCCAGCTAATTCTGATTTATTTTATCCTTACTTTACCGTCAGATTTACTTTAAAAAGAAGCCAAACTGTGGCTCACGCTTGTAATCCCAGCACTTAGGGAGGCTGAGACAGGAGAATCGCGAGTTCAAAGCCAGCCTCAGCAATGGCGAGGCGCTAAGCAACTCAGTGAGACCCTGTCTCTACATAAAAACACAAAATGGGGCTGGAGATGTGGCTCAGTGGTTGAGTGCCCCTGAGTTCAATCCCTGGTACCAAAAAAAAAAAAAAAAAAAGAAGCCAAACTGCCAGTAATTTTAGTTGCCACATTTTATATTTTTATATTTATACAACAAGTTTATGTTGAGCATTTACTGTGTCAAGTACCTTTTCCAAAGAAGAAAAAAATATGTAACAAGAAATTGCAAAGAGAAAACTTTTTAAAATGTTTCCCTTTTTATTTTTGTAAAAGCAATATAACAGTTACAAGCATTGGAAAGATTTTAAAAAGCTTATGAATCTAATTGTTCAAATACAATTATTTCATTGTTATTTATTCTCTTATAGTCTTTGTTCATAATTACACACATATTTTAATGTAATTCAGTTAGCACAAAGGAGTTATATATTTTACTTTTTTAAAAATTAATATTTTATTATAAATAAGAGAATGTTTTGGATTTTGGTTTTAAAGTATAATAGGAAGCAAACAAAAAGAGAGAACATGTAAGTCAATAAAATATCATTAAGATGAGCAAGTATGGTCTATAAACGGATTTGTTTTCTGGTCTGTCAATGCTTGTAGGTTGGCAAATTGAGTTCATGAGTATATAATTCTATTCCATATTATTAGCACATTTCTTTTTCTTCCTGATCTATGACTCAGACTCCACTGATTACCTTAACCATATTATATGGGTAATTTAATTTCTAGCTATTGTTCATACTGGTCAGTTAAACATTTGCATCTAGATAGGGTTCTGTCCTTTAAGTTTGTACCTAAAGAAAAAGTTTGATGTATAAACTAAACTAATTTTTACTAGAATTTGCTTCAAGAATAACATGTGCCAAAGAAGTTAATAGATCTATATTCATAAACACAATAACTGATAATAATTTCTACAGTTTTTAATACTGCATATAGTTTGTCCTCAAATAGACAATGCAGCAAGAATACTATTTTATCAACTATGTAGTTTTGCCCTTTTGCTAAGTTCAATTTCTTGAGCTAGATGCATAATCCTAAATTATGAATTTTATAGCAAATTGAGGCAGTATAATCTTGTGTATTATTCCTATATATTTGATTTTTAGGTGGATGATCATCACATTCAAATAAATATTCAACTGGTGAATAAGATTTCCTTGGTATGCCTATGTGTTACTTGTAAAGAATGAAACATCCCTAAATGAAAACATAAACTTAGCTACCTGTTTAAAGGTAAACAGGTGGCTTGTCTAAAGAGCTTGCTTTAGAAATTAAGGGTTTGTATAGGATTTAAATAGCATCCTTTCTCCTCGGTTCTAGGTTCTTGACCTATTCCATTCCTTGGGTTTTGACTGTGCCTGCTAATGTCATTAAATTTTGTTCCTTCACCTTGATAGATTAACTTTGTGATTAATTTGGCATAGGATGGTGTGTCCTGTGGTTTCCATCAGGGACTTTGTGGCAGGTAAAAATTGACAAGCAGACCAAGGACTCTTGTAATTCTTTTCCACCCCACTTTTATTGATTCCCCACAGATACTTCCTTCCCCCTTCTCCGAGTCTGCTCCGGATCCCATTATCCAAAGACTGTTCTCCCTGGCCACAGCAGGTGTATTTCTGGCTGATCTCCCCCTCTTGGCTGGAACATTCCTGTCTTGCTGCTCATCCTTTCAGGGTCACATCCCCTTTGTCTTTCAAGGTGAGAACTGTATTAAAGCATAAGCCAAAGGGAGTCTCCAGAGTCTTATTTCCATCTCAGGTCACAGGATCTTAACATTGGCTGCTTGAAGTCTCTTCCTTGACTTTCTTAAGAAAACCAGAGGAATGGTTCTAACCATGAGATTTTAAGCCAGATATGAGGGGAAAGGGGAATCAGAGCAGACAGAGAATCACCCTAAGTGCTCTTTACCCTTTGCCAATTAGTTACGCACATATAGGAGATAACTGGTGTATTGATGATCATAGTAACTTTCCCTTTCCTCAAGCCCTTGTGACTGAGCACTAGCAACATTATACCCAGAAACTGAGGTTTATATGGTAATGAAATAACTATGAATACAAAGTTGATATGCCACATTCATATTACTTTTATGTACACATGTAACTGTTGAAATAATTCAAATAAATGAAAATAATTGTCATTTAGAGGATTATTTTTTGTTTCCTAAAGATTTAAAAAAGTACATATTCATGCCTATAATCCCAGTGGCTCAGGAGGCTGAGGCAGAGGGATTACAAGTTCAAAGCCAGTTTCAGCAATTTAGCAAGACCCTAAGCAACTTAGTGAGACCCTGTCTCAAAATAAAAATAAAAAAGCCTGGGGAGGGCTGGGGTGGTAGCTCAGTGGTGGAGCACTTGCCTAGCATGTGTGTGGCACTGGGTTCGATTCTCAGCACTGCAGATAGATAAACAAATAAAATAAAGGTCCATCAACAACTAAAAAAAAAATTTTTTTAAATTGGGGGTGGCGCTGGGGATGTGGTTCAGTGGTTAAGTGCCCCTGGGTTCAATCCTTGGTACAAAAAGAAAAAAATTACATATTCAAATTGATGTTAGTATTTTAAAATAAATATATAACTATATCCTTATAAAAGAAAGATTTTACAAAGTGTTGTTAGCTTAGTATATTTTATAGAATTTTGAATATATGTATTATGATAATATGGAAAAGTTATCCAACAAGGATTCAGGAGGCCTGGCTTTAAAATCCATTTTCTGGAATCTTGTTCCAAACATGGAAAAATCACTTAGCTATTCTTGTCTTTGGTTTCTATTTCTTCAAAATGATAGCTGCTTTATTTACATTGAAGAATTTTTAAAAGAGTAACAATAGAATATTTGAATTTTAAAACTAGAGGAGATGTTAGAGACCATCCTAACACAAAAAAACCCTTATGTTCCATAGGAGGAAAATACAGTCCAACAAAATTAAGAGGCTTGCTTATAAAATATGACAGCAACTTTGGAACAAACAAAATCATAAAGATTATGCACAATGTGAATCACTATTTCTTCACGTGATCAGAGAATAAGGATTTAGAAAGGATCTTAAGTGTCCTAGTCTGGTAAATATATAATTGCAGCCACTTCTTGTGTGAAGATACATAACTACATAACTACTGCCTTTGTACAGCAGTATTCCTGCTTAGAAGCTGCCAGTCCAAAATTTAACCACTTTCTTTGAGATTAAATGACCCGCCATGACTTACTTGCCATCATGGGTCAAGATCTATGCCTCTATGCTTAAGTACTTCTTTGACTGAATATTTATAGTGATCGTTTGCCTACTGAGGGAACCCTACTCATGGCCAAAAGTTTTCATTGGAAATTTATTGCTGGAAGCTGTCACAGATTACAGCAAGCTCAGCAGTACATTGACAAATAATGCTTAATAGACCAAAAAGTGGAAAGCTAAATCACAAAGCGCTTGCGAATCTTTTGTTGGAGTGGAGTATCAGTGACATTTCAGGCTTCAGACCACACTGAAATTGACAGAGTGGAACCTGTGCCCAACCCATGAGTTTGTGACTTAAGCTTGCCACATTACATACTCCATTCTCCATAGTACTTCTGTCAACTTTGAACAACCTGGCACGACTGGAGTGGAATCATTAATAACCAGCTTCCAGAGCTGCATTTCCCAAAGTCTGCTCCCAGGAATAGTAGTTCTAAAAGACATTTGTGTATACTCCTTTAAAATCTATATATTTTACTGGGTGCATATCTCCATATTTTACTGGTGACATGCTGTAGTCCCAGATATTCAGGAGGCAGGCAAGAAAACTACTTGAGCCCAGGAATTTGAGATAAGTCTGGGTAATATAGTGGGACTTAGTCTCTTAAAAAAACGTCCCCCCACACACTTTCTTAACATTTATATATATTCCATTGTCAAAGGAGTTTGGGAAAGACTGCATTAAAAGTGGTCTATAATGATTCTCTAAGAAATGAATAAAAATTTTAATATATAGTGCTTCTCAAACTTAAGAATGCCTTTTTAAAGGAACTCCTATTTATCTCTTAAAGGGTACAATCAAGAGAAAAACCCTAGTTCCATGAATACTTGAGAATTCCATTGTTTGGATAATACCATTCTGCCAACCATCACTGATTTTTTTTTTAATAGTACTGGGGATCAAAACTAAGGTCTTGTGCATGTTAGGCAAGCTCTCCACCACTGAGGTACATCTCTAGTCTCCATCACTGAATGTCAGTCCTTGAAACTGACATAATCTTAAAGATAATCTACTATTTTCAGTTATGCAAATGTGTGCTGGTTGGAACCTAAAATCATTGCATCAATGTGTTTGAAGAATAAATTAAAGCAGGATATCACATAGCAAGTTAAATGAATACTGAATTTATAATTTTCACACACGCCAATAAATACCAACAGTTCTTTTTTAAAAAAATATATTTTTAGTTGTTGATGGACCTTTATTTTATTTATTTACTTATATGCAGTGCTGAGAATCGAACCCAGGGTCTCATGCGTTCTAGGCAAGCGCTGTACCACTGAGCTACAACTCCAGCCCTAATACCAACAGTTCTACTTCAGAGAATGTTTCACTTATTGATGGAGGAAATTAATCTGTTACAGAAAGCCAAGAAGATGCAGTTTAACATTTTATACTGATGAGTATAAAATAAATAGAAAGTGTATAAAATTCTCCATTCCTACAATAAATATCTGATGAGTGCCTTCTGTGTACTAGACAGTGATACCAACTGAGTTGAAAGTTGCAATGAGGAGTTAAGTGCCTTTTCATTCCAGCTGTCATTTAACAAGGGGCAACGTGCTATTTATATTGTATCTTGAATCTTCAGAACACTCCAGAGAAAGAGATCATATTCTCATGTTATGAGTGAGGAAACTGACCTTCCAAGATAAGTAATTTCCCCTAGGCCATGGCTACAAGTGGTGAAATCAGAATTTGAACATAAGTCACTGATGCTGAAACTGTGTTCTTTGCACTAATTATAATACAGTTTTCTCTTTATTGTGACTTAAAATTTCAATTTGAGATTGAACAAAGTATTAAAGTATAAGAGTGGTTGAAGGGCAGGACACATTTCCATTTAGTTAAGATGATGAAATTGGTGGGATTTTTTTGGAGTTATGCCTTTGTTTTTTCTATTTTTTTCCCCTTTCATTGTGTCAGTTGTCAGCTCTAGGTGGAAAAATTTGAATCTTTATCTCTGGATCTGACTCACCTTCTGAACTGTGGTCCCACATTTCTCTTGACTGCCTTACTGTGACCTGAAATGAAGCATGTTGAAAATTAAACTTAATTTTTTTTATTTTATCCTCCAAACTGACTCCTAAATTTCATTATCGTAGCCATTTACTCAAAATTTGGAGCCATCTTTGAATACTCCATAAAATGAGTGATAATACTCACTAATATGTGATGTTCCCTGTTCCTCTAATAGCTCTAAAATTCTGGCATTATTCTGCATCATATAACTCAGTCAAGAGGAATTACTTTCTCTGCTTTGGACCCACTAAAGCTATTTTTCAGAGTTTTTTCAGTATCTAACACAATATATCCTATTGTTTCATTCTTATGTATCATTCACAGTCCATTTTATTTATTTATCTGTGTATCTATCTTGAGACAGGGTCTCATTATGTTGCTCAGGCTGGCCTCAAACTCATGAGCTCAAGACATCTTCCTGCCTCAGCCTCTTAAGGAGCTAGGACTGCAGGTGCATGCCTGGCATCAAAGCCCATTTTATTTTTTTTATTTTTTGAGTACTAGGGATTGAACCCAGGGGTACTTAACCACTGAGCCACATCCCCAGCCCTTTTTTATATTTTTATTTAGAGACAAGGTCTCCCTGAGTTGCTTAGCGCCTCGCTTTTTGCTGAGGCTGGCTTTGAATTTGTGATCCTCCCATCTCAGCCTCCTGAGCTATTGGGATTATAGGCATGCTCCATTGTACCCGGCTCAAAGCCCACTTTAATTGTCATTTCTCTCTTTAAATCCTTTATGTGGGAGCTGGGGCTGTAGCTCAGTGGTAGAGCATTTGCCTAGCATGTGTGAGGCACTGGGTTCGATCCTTAGCACCACATATAAATAATAAGTGAATAAAATAAAGATCCATCAACAACTAAAAAAAAGCATTTAAAAAATATTTTTAAAAAATAAAAATAAAAAAATAAATCCTTTATGTGCCTCCTAACTGGACTTTATAGTAATGGCTCTCTCCTTCAGGATTCCATATACCCCTCTCAGGACACTTTACAGTAACCTATATACACATTCACTATGTATAAATGTATCATACATATGAATATATTTATATTATTGTTTACAATAACCTATATATACAACCACACTGTGTGTATATATATATATATATACACACACATATATATATACTATATGCACATATATATACACTATAGGTGTGTATGTGTATACAAATACTACAAATCATATATAATTATATCTTATATATAATTAATTTATATAGTATATATATGTATAGGGTAATGTAAAGAGTAATATAACTAATATACATAAGATATATGTATATTCATAGTGTATGTATATCTATATAAAGTAGAATGAGGAGGATGCCAAGAGGGATGCTTGGCAAGAATATTGCAGACTGAGCTGGAGAGCAGGTTTTGGATTAGGCATGAGCACAGGGTGTGGAATCAGGGGTAAGGAAAGGGAGTGAGGGTTGAGGTAGACAGTTTAGGGGTTTCATAACCTTAATGAGGCAAGGGCTGCATCCTTCAAAGGAACAGAGGGTAGGTAGCTAAAGGTGATTGCTTACATGTGGGGGAATTGGTCAAATAAGTAAACATCTTTAAGGATATTAGAAGACAAATTACTGTGTAGAAGAAAGAGGTTACAAATATGGAAGGGAGAAAACTAGAATGAACCCTGTGATGGTGGATTGGAGGTATTACAGTAAACACAAGGTTTTCCAGTATATATTGTTAAAGAAATAAAACTATGTGTGTGAGTAAATATATGGTTGTACTGTACAAGTATGAAAGTATAAATGTTTCCTAGCTGCATCCACTGAGACACCATGGGCTGTGATATCCCAGGAGCAGTAGGCAAACCTAGTGCTTCTAAATGCCATTCTCCACTAAAAGGAACCAAGGCTTTTGGAGAAATGGCTGCTTCCAGGTTGGAACAAGATAAATCTTGTAACCTTTGTATATCTTATAACTAAGGTATACAAAGTATGAAAAAGTGCTCAAAGAATGATAAGTGCATGTCTAAAGGGCATAGAACAGTGAAATATAAATGTAGAATCTGGATGATGGGCATGTTGTATAAAACACTTTCAAGTGTTCTGTATTTTAAAAATGTTTTACAGTAAAATGTTGAGAAATAATTTAAAACACACACACACACACACACACACACAGATACAGAATCCAAAATGAATGGGGCTCCTATTGACTAAACCTAGGACAATTTGAACATCAAAATAAATAACAATAAAAACACATTATAACGTATTTAATGAAATAGGAAACTCTGGGTCCACACTGACAAAAATTCATTAATTGTTTGATGAGAAGCAAGATTATTTACAATTATCTTGAAACAAGATATCTTCAAAGAATCTCCCTCACAAAATGCACATTAATTATAAAGGCAAAAAAAGTAAATTCACAATGGGAAAGCCTGGCAGACACACTTTATTCTGGGGGGAGGGTACTGGGGATTTAACTCAGGGGCACTTTACCACTAAGTCATATCCCCAGTTCCCTTTTTATTTTCATTTTGAGACAGGGTTTTGCTAAGTTGCTTAGGGCCTTGCTAAGTTGCTGAAGCTGGTCTTGAACTTGCCATCCTCCCACCTCAGCCTCCTGAGTCTCTGGGGTTATAGGTGTGGGCCACAGTGCCTGATGACACCGCCTTATAAAGATAAACATTAGAATGATAAATTAAAATTGTGCTACCTGGTAGGATACAATAAAAAGAATAAAGCATCACTTCTATGAGAGTCCTGTCAAAGATACCTAGCTTGAATCTAATCAAGGATATAGAAGTCAAAGAGTGAAGAAGTGTTCCAGAATGAGGCAACGAAAAATAGATAAGTAAATAGAATGTTTGATTTGAATCTGAATACTTTTACCATAAATAACATTTTTTAGACAACTGGCAAAAAATGATGTATCACATAAAATTTTTTTTAGTTGTAGGTGGACATAGTAACTTTATTTTATTTATATGTGGTGCTAAGAATCGAACCCAGAGCCTCACATGCGCTAGGCGGGCGCCACAGCCCCAGCAGCCCCTCATGTAAATATTTTTATTTTGATAGTCACATTGTGATCATGTACAAGATGCTTAGGGGCACCGTGGTCCCAACATCAAATGACACAGGGAAAAAAATATTCTTTGTACTGTATTTGCAACGTTTTTTAAGCTTGAGATTTGTTTCAAAATAAAAACTGAAAAATTGCATTCAAAACAGATTAAGGTGAGAAAACTTCCATAATAGGCAAGAGGCTGTCAGTCTCAGTTCAACCATCAACTCAGTGAGTGACCCTGACGGAGTCACTTTAAGTCTCCAGAGTCAAGGGGTCAAGTTGAGCGTTCCTTGGACGTGCAGCTTTTCCACAAGGCCTGCCCAGTCTGAATCTCTCCAGGTTCCAGATGTCTTTGCCTTCAGATGCTCCAAGGCTGCATCCACGGATTCTGGCTAGCGATAAAAACAGACAAAAATAGCTGTGGCCGGAATCTCCAGACTGCAAAGCCACTGTCCTGGACTCAACTTGGTCCTCAAGTGTCTTGCATCACTCTTTCGGCGGTGGAACGGTCACGCCTGCCAGAGTGGGCGCTCGATGGCTCGGCGGCCGGCTGGCCGCGCCTCGGACCTAGAGCTCCGCGCAGGGCGCGCTCCCAATCGCTAGCTGCCGCCGCGTTGGCCGCGGCTAGCTTTCCGACCCCGCCCCGCGCGCGCCCCGCCCGACCCACTGCCTCGCAGTCGCCACCGCCGGCGACTCCCTGTGCTGCCCAGCTGCGCTGAGGAGCGGGTAACGTGGCGGACCTGGGCAGGTGCTGAGTCGAAGAGACCACCCACCCCAAGGCCAGCAGTCGAGGATCCCGGGAGTGGAGGTAGCTCCGGGCGCGAGGGGGCGGTGTCGGGCTGCCTGGCTGAGAGGAGGCACAGCGCTCCGGGCCCGCACCTGAGTTGAGCGGCTCTGGGGTCACGGGGGTGGTCGCGGCAGTGATGTTGCGGAAGAAGCCGGGACCTCGGGTGCGGGAACGAGGGAAGAGATTAGGTATCTTGGCCCACGGGGCTGGAGACCGCCCAGGAAGAACAGACTAGGGCGTGAGGTCGGCGGTTGGCTGGTGCGGTCCGTCCTTTCCCCGGGCTCCGGGAAAGTCTGTCTCCCCCCCAGCCCAACAGGTAGGCGTGGACTCAGGTCGGGTGTGCGGGGAAGGTCAGGAGGTTCGAGCCCGCCTTGCCCGCGCACCGCGCCCCTGACCCGCCCTGCGGCACCCGCCGCAGTCAGGAACAACCCAGACAGGAGTCCCGACCCCGGCTTGGGCTGAGGTTCTTCCGAGGCCCGTGCATGCTCTTCGGGCAGTCCTCGAGACGAGTGTCCAGGAGCAGCAGTGGAATATTGCCTTCTCTGCAAGGGACTGTTTCCAGTCCTTTCTAGGAAAGAAAGTTTGCTGGGGTGACATTTGCTTAGTACAAGAAAACATTTCTTTTTACCCATCTGACGGCCAGCACGACTTCATTTCAAATGATCATAAATCTTTAGAAACTTTACAAAGCGCTTTATGGTACTTATTAATCACAATAACGTGTACCTCGGGCAAATTAAGATAATTTGAACTGTAAAGTCAGATGAAAGATGACTTGAGCTCTCTCATTGAAAGTTACAATTAGATATTGTTTTATGTGCATTTATTCTACAAATAAGTAGCACTTTTTATGTGCGAACTCGGCGCCCTGAAGGACCTACGTTCTGGAGGAGACTAAAAGTTTAAGGATGAGTAGACAAGTACAGTTAAGAATTTTCAAAGAAAATACTTTCCAGGACATTATTTAAGGTTAAGGAGAGCAAAAGTGGCATTATAGCTGGGCATTAGATGGATAGATCGAAAGGAATTGTCTCAATCCATTTTCCAAACGTTTTAGAATTTCTCATTTTGAGAAGGTGGTTTTAGATAAGCGTTGAAATTGAGATTTGTCATCATTTACCATGGACTTTTTTAATAGGTAGGCAGACAGGGTTTATAACATTAGAATAGTGACAGTTGGAGAATACACTAAATTGAATGCCTCCTGAAATGCAGTAATTTTGCATAGATAGCTGTAGAATAGGAAAAGAACCCAGCCTTAAAGACAGGAGACCTGAATTCTAGCTTAAGCTTCTCTGCTAGTATTTCTGGGTCTTAAATTAGGTCACTTTGCCTTTCCTTTTTCTTTAGTTATTTAAGTATCTCACTTTAGTGACAGAAAATACATTACTCCAAAGTGCCTTTTAAGTTATTAGTTAGAGATAACTACAATAAATTAATAAATATATTCTTCATGGGAAAATTGAAGTACTTCTTTACTTCTTGTCTTTACCCCACACACTTTTCCTTCCTGTTTTTTTAAAGACAACCTTTTTATTTTTAATATTTAGTGGACCTTTATTTTATTTATTTGTGTGCAGTGCTGAGAATCAGACCCAGTGCCTCACACATGCTAGGCAAGCGCTCTACCACTGAGCTACAACCCCAGCCCTCTTTCCTTTCTTCCATCCAGCTTTATTTCAAACAAGGGATTTAGGCTGTTTATAATAACCTTTATGAGCCTCTCTTAATTATAAATAAAGTAATGGATTAAATTCTGAAATTCTTTCATTTTAAATTCTGGTTAAACAATTTAATAGCATCTAAAAAAAGCTTCATTGATTCATGTATGGTTCGTTAATTACCTCATAGTATAATTGAAGGGTTTGAATGGTCCTTAAATGAGACCATAGTTCTCTTATTTAAAAAAAAAAAAAAGCACTTCTGCTTTTTAAGGAGATGTGGAGAAACTGTTATTACACCTTGTTTAAGAAATGAAATTAGGAGCCCTCGCTGTGGCGCACACCTGTAATCCCAGCATTTTGGGACAGGAGAATCGCGAGTTCAAAGCCACCCTCATCAACCGCCAGGCACTAAGCAACTCAGTGAGACCCTGTCTCTACATAAAACACAAAATAGGGCTGGGGATGTGGCCCAGTGGTCAAGTGCCCCTGAGTTCAATCTCCAGTACCAAAAAAAAAAAAAAAGAAAGAAATGAAATTAGAGAATTAGTAAAGACTTGCTAAATATAAATATAATTATGATATAAATAATATGTTATTTATAAAAATAATATAAACATAAATTATTTAGTTGAATCCATTGTCTAGTTTTAGTATTAAATTCTTGGATTAGAACAGGAGTTGACCATCTACATCCTGTGGGTCAAATCTATCCTGCTGGCAGTTTTTTAAGATAAAGTTTTATTGGAACACAGCCATGCTTATTTGCTTATGTACTGCTTATATGTTGTTTAAGAGTAGTTGTGTTAAAGCTGTATTGCCCACAAAGCCTACAGTATTTACTGTTTGGTCCTTCATGGGAAAATTTTGTGGTCCTCTGGACTAGAACTCTATCAGGTAAATACCTCTTCATCCTAAGTGTATAATGATAGAATAGGGGCATAATTTTTCTGCTACCTTTACCTAATATGAAATTTTATAATTTAAGCATCTCTGGCCCCTTGGAAAGGTAGAGAATGGGATTTTTATGTTTCTCTAACAATTTTCTGATTTTTAGTTTTAATGTAGATCTAATCTGGAAAAAAATTTATTTAGTACACTCTCTTCTTACTATATTATAAGCAAGAATAAATTAAACTTCACACAAAATATTTTTAAACATGAATTTAGTAGTAGCAATGTGTTACAAGGTCAGATAGAGTATTATTGGAAGTATAAAAGTAAACATGAAATCAAGCATGTATCTACAGTAGGAACCAAGTAGGAGATGAGAATTATCTGAACAGATAACAGATTGAAAGTGTACTTACTGTGTAACCAGAATCATACTTGGACTTTTTTTTTATTAATAACAATCTAAAAGGTATTTCTTTCTAGAAAAGACAGATAATGTAGCAATATTAAAGTGCTGTGTTAGTTACCTGCCTAAGAAATTGGAGCTGGTTATGTGATACAAAAGAAGGAAAATTTGGAAGAGATGATAACTAAATATCTAAAGCTGTACATATATTTTACTAATCTTAAAATAATAGTATGGTACCAATTTGTTAAATAAAATGTCTCATATTTTTTCAGTGATTTAGTTACCCTCATTGCCTAAGTAATGTTTCTCTGTGGTTAAATATGTAGTAAATAGCATTTATATTCTTTTCTGTTTCACATTCATAGGTTTCTGTATGTTGAATATATGCACATTTTTGTGCCTATACACAAAATATCTTACTGTATACAAGTGATTTATTTTTATTTAAGTAAAATTACCATAAAACAAATTATTCACTTAACTTCTAAAACTTTTTTAAAAATTATTTTGGGAGGAAATTGGAGAGGGGGTACAAAATCCCTCAGTCTTAATTCAAGAGTCCAAAAGCCTCTGCAAAGTTTTTTCTAAACTTATTTGGCAGCAAAACTTGGCTGAACTGTTGGAACTGCTATTTATAGTCATTACTTATCCTATCTTATGTGAGTTATGCTTATTTTTTTGCTATAGAAATATCAGTTAGTTTGATGACAGAGTACTTTCCAGACCAACATGGGGATATGATGAAATAAATGGTATGTTCACTGTATTATGGGGGTGGGGGTGGGGCATAAAGCAGCAGCCAGAAGGCAAAGTAATATAGAATTATTCCAAGGAGCTATACTTGAAAAGCTAAGAGCCTAGCTGGACATCTGCTAGGGAATGAGAAGCAGTGTCTGGCATGGAAAGTTTTCAGGTAGGGCTCCAAGAGCCCAAAAATGTAGCTATGTTCTAGGTTAGATACTCTGTAAATTAGGTTGTGAATTCGAAGTTGAACCATGAAGAAGAGCCTGGATGTCAGATGTAGTGTGAATTTGTGAGTGTTAACCAGTTTAAAAGCCATGAACAGAGGAGGGGGAAAAGGAGGATTCTTAACGAAACCAATGGCTAATCAAGGAAGTTCTAGGTGTCAGACTACAAGCAGCAAATGGAAGGATAGCATTATTTTGAAAATTGAGCAAGAATTCCTGTCCTGTTTTGTAAATCCTACTGTGCTTAGGAAATAAGAGCATCTTATATATTTACTCCTGTACTGAGAGCCCCATATTTTTCTGATTTTTAAAATATCTATATTAAGTAGCACTTCAGTCTTTTCTATCACTGCTAGCTGTCTGCTGTGAGTTCTTCCTACTCCTGGTGGGTTTGTTCCTTCACTTTTAATGTGCTGCTCTATTCCACTCTAGCTTGAATCCAGATAACTGGACTATCGGTCATGTCAAAACTATGAACAAATAGGATTTGAGGGATTTATGTCAGTAAAATCCATCATTTCTGAAACAATAAATTGCCATATAGACTTTTTTGTTTGTTTGCTTTTTGTTCCCTGATACAGGATTTTCAACTAGGTACCAAGTAGTGAGATTCCCAGATAGTGACTTTTAGATGAGTGTGATAGGAGATACAGAAGAGTAAGGCTTCTCTAATCTTAAAATCTGCCTCTGTCATTCCTTAATGTTCAGAATGAAATGTCCCTTCCCTGGAAGAGATGGGAGAGTTTGGTGTGTGGATTGGAGAATAATAACAATTGTCAAGAACAGCCAAAGACTGGGCTGGGGTTATAACTCAGTTGGTAGAGTGCTTGCCTCACATGCACAAGGCCCTGGGTTCAATCCCCAGCACCACACACACACACACACACACAAAAGACTAAACTAATACTTTTAGTATTTATTGATTTACCTATTTACCTGTTTAGATGGGAAGGGCCTCTTTTGTAATCTGGAAGGACAGTTACCAGAAACTGCTATCTTCCAAATGGGACTACCATTGGTAATCTCTCTTTCTTTGAATCCAGCTGTTTTTCTCATCCCTAACAGTAATATGCAGTACTTGGGAAAAAAACAAAGAGGAAGGCAAAGTAAATTCCATCCCCACTTCTGGCCCTTTCTCACTCCAACTATTTATAAATCCTTTGTCCTTGTAATTCCTGTTTGTTCCCTAATCTATCCTAACTTTACTACAATATAGGATGTGCTCTTTGTCAGTTCTTGGAGCTTTTATATTTGCTGTTTATATTGCCTTATATTATGCAGTAGTGAGAAACATTCTTCTTATTCCTACCACATAGGAAAAAAATATTCTACCACATAGGAAAAAATATTCTGAGGATATTTGTACATTGAGTGTGTTTTCA
This sequence comes from Xerus rutilus, assembly GCA_028644305.1. Taxonomy (NCBI): domain Eukaryota; kingdom Metazoa; phylum Chordata; class Mammalia; order Rodentia; family Sciuridae; genus Xerus; species Xerus rutilus. Next base: position 60,596,330 of record CM053401.1, read on the forward strand.
TTATATATATAAAGTAAGGTATTAGTGTTAGGCTTGGGACACGTTATAAGTTAGGCTTTTGTGGTATAACTAGGGAACCACGGATTCATTTGATTGTATGTGAATTTGCATTCAGAAATCCAAAAATCAAATTTTAAAATTTATGGCATAATAAGCTATTGTTAGTTTGGAAAGAATATGAATGTGAAACTTACTTAAAAATATGAATAGCACAAATATTATAAAAGCTGGTAAATAAACTAAGTTAATTAAAACTTTCTTTATTCATATTCCAAGAGTAGCTAAGAAAATATTGTTTATATTTAGGATTATGAATGTTAGATAATTTGACTGAAAGTATTAATCAGAAATGGCCTCTTTTAAGTAGAAGTATGACCTTGATTTGTACTTCTAGTGAAAAATCCTATTAGAGTATAAACAAAAATAAATTTAAAAATTAGATTAATTGGTTAATATTTTAAAGATTGTATTCTATATAATCGGTCCCATGTGATATTCCCTGTAGGATTGAGAAGAAAAATGTAGGGAGGACAGGTCTGTAGTTAAAATATATTGATATATATCACATGCTGTATGTGTGCATGTATGAAGAAACCCTGGTTTAAAAAAAAAAAAGCCTGCCAACCTCAGCATTTTTCCAAAACTATTTCAACTTGTACCCCACATCCGCCCCCACCCATTAGAATACTTGTTTTCATTCTTTGGCACTATTATTCTGCAAAGCATGCTTGGGTAAAGACTGCTTCAATCTGTATGTCTCTATTAGAATGTAAAAACTTTGCACTTGCAGCTTTCATAATTATATTTTTTAATCAGAGCCTATATTCTTGGAGTATGTCAAACTTTAACCATTTCTCTAGAGTTGGATTTATAAGATATTTACAGTTTTCAGTTCTACAGTGCTATAATTAACACTTTATTTTTCTGTTATTTCCCTTTTTCTGTCATTATCATAGGACTTTCAAAAGCTGGATGTTTTTGTCAGATGGTTTTGATATTTTCATTCCTCCTGACACATTATATTGTTTTTAAAAAAAGTTGAAACATTTGTACTGCCACTAGTGCAAAACTATCAATTGTTCTAAAATCTCAATATTAACTCTAGAAGTTTTTGCATTTATATTTAGATTTAATGTATGTGTCATTTTGAATCCTCCAGCTAAATTATATTATTTCTTACTGAGCTTAAATCAATATTACAGAGTTAACATCTTAAAGTGTCCATCAGTGACAACCAATTTATATTTAGGGTTGTTACAGAGTGTATAAGAAAGACTAACATCATACAAAATAATGTCGTAGGTTTGAATTGCATTGTCAGAGATTTTCCTACTATTTTCTGAAGCAAATGATTGATTTTGAGATAGGGTCTCCTAAGGTGCCTGGGCTGGCTGATCTTCCTGCCATAGCCCTCGGAGTCATTGGGTTTATAGGCATGTGCCACTGTGCCTGACAGAAGAGATTTTGTTTTTAGCCAAATTTTAAAATAGTTTATTATGGAAAGGTAGTTCAGATTCAAAGATGGAATAAATATAGACAAGATTTTTAAATTATCAAGCTGTAATTTAAGAACTCTAAAATTAGAAATGACTTACTTCAATGTCCATTTTTACCTTAAAGCCAGGAAAATATAGTGGTAAAGGTGTCAGCAAGTCAACCTGAGGATTGTGCCTGGAGATATGTAAAATATGGTATTAAAAGCATCTCATTTTCTTTTTTGGAGGCAGGCAGACCTTCCTTAGGCAACATCTTAAGGATGACCTAATAGTCTGTAACTTGTGAGCTCCTGTTTTGTAACCTATAATTTTGCTAAGTTTAAATCACAAATGGGAATCTGAGGTCAGGGTAGATCTCTCCTGCTTCTTTGTAGATTAAAGCTAATTATTATATTTTGAGGGGAAGTTTGGATTTTAGCATTTATGTATGTTTCCTGAAGTGTAGGAGTTCTTGAGAGTTGTTTTTGTTTTACTTTATTCTTTTTGAACAAAACTAGAGAAACTGGACTGAAAAAGATAAAGAATACTTTTTCCCTCAATAAATTTCAACATATGTCCATCTCTACCAAAACAGATCTGTTAACCCTAGATAGAAAAAATTATGTTAGCACTTTCTATCAGGACTGTTATGATTAGCAGCCTAAATCTTTTGTTAGAGATTGTTGAAGATGCTTGCCACTACCCTGCCTACATAAATATGATGTTAACTAATTTTCAGATGGAAAACTAATCCTTGTTGATTATACAAGTTACTTTAGAAAATCCTGGTCCTGGAAAATTGGCCTTCTGCTGGTTCCTTTTCCTGTCAGTAGTCAACAATATTTATACATTTACTCTTGGCTAATAAAGACACTGGGTAGGACTGGGTTGTAGCTCAGTGGTAGAGCATGTGCCTAGCATGTGTGAGGCACTAAGTTTGATTCTCAGGACCACATATAAATAAATAAAATAAATGTTCATCGAAAACTAAAAGGAAATTTTTAAAAAAGACAGTGGGCATGCTATGGAAAGTATAGACATTAGCCCCTCATATACTATGCCTCATCTTTGAAGACTGAACATGGATTGAATCATATAAATGCCAATAATTTGCCCTTTTTTTGGTCCTATACAAATGGCAATTTCACACAATTCAGCTTACAAGTGAGTTAGGGGTTTGTTTTATTTTGTTTTCTTTGAGATGTTGCCCAGATTGATCTTGAACTCTTGAGCTTAAGCAATCCTGCCTCAGCCTCTTAATTAGCTGGAACTACTACACCATGCTGCTGCACCAAGTTTAGCTTAGTGGTTCTTATTTTTGTGTATATGTGTGTCTGTGTGAGGTACTGGGGATTGAACCCAGGTATTCCTCCTTGCTAGACAAGTTCTTTACCAGTTGCCCAGGCTGGTCTTGAACTTGGTGCTGCCTGCCTCGGCGTGTTGAGAAGCTTGGATTACAGTGGTTTGTGTGCTGCTGCTCTGTCACTTAGTGTTTCTTAAACTTTTCCATTAAACTAGTATTCTTACCAGCAGAGGGGAGTGCTTTTTTTTTTTTAAATATTTATTTTTTAGTTATAGGTGGACAGAATATCTTTATTTTATTTTTATGTGGTGCTGAGGATCGAACCCAGTGCCTCCCGCGTGCTAGGCGAGCACGCTACCACTGCGCCATAACCCCAGCCCCGGGAGTGCTTTTATTTAAGGGAATCTAGGAAGGCATTATCATGCTCAGAATTTCTTTGAGTCATGTTTTCTCTTGAAATGTTTTGTTAGTTTTGCTTTCTATTACATAGTAAGTGTGTATTTATCTTAATATAAAATAATGTTTTAAATTACTGTTTTTGGGAACTGGGGAGGTAGCTCAGTGGTAGAGCTGTTGCCTAGCATGTACAAGGCCCTAGATTCAATCCCCAGTACCACCAAAAAAAAAAGGAGGAAAGAAAGAAAAATAAATTATTTAATTAATTATTGTTGGGGAATGTTTAAGTAAAATTTGATCCTTCAGTAATATTCCTCATATTTATTCTGTTGGCATACTACTAGGTGTATCCATTCGAGAAACATGATTTAGACAGTACCTTAGTATCTTAGGTCTAGTTGACCATGCTTTTGTCAACAGGAAACAACTCCAGGATGAAAATTATTACTGAGTAACGAGTATCTCTCATATACAGAGTACAAGCAGTTATTACTAAAGAAGTATGCACCAGAGAGACACATAGTTTAAAAAAGCATCTCATCGCATACAAAAACATATCAAAAAAATAGTGCACCATGATCAAGTAGGGTTCATTTCAGGGATGCAAGGTTGGTTTAACATACAGAAATCAATTAACGTCATACATCACATCAATAGACTTAAAGATAAGAATCATATGATTTTGTCAATTGATGCAGAGAAGGCATTTGACAAAATACAACACCCTTTTATGCTCAAAACACTAGAAAAACTTGGGATAGTAGGAACATTCCTCAACTTTGTAAAAGCTATCTATGCTAAACCCAAGGCCAACATCATCCTAAATGGAGAAAAATTGGAATCATTCCCTCTGAAAATGGGAACTAGACAGGGATGCCCTCTCACCACTGCTATTCAACATAGTCCTTGAAACACTAGCCAGAGCAATTAGACAGATGAAAGAAATTGAAACAGAAGAACCCAAACTATCATTATTTGCGGATGACATGATTCTGTACTTAGAGGATCCAAAAAATTCTACCAGAAAACTTTTAGAATAAATAAATGATTTCAGCAAAGTAGCAGGATATAAAATCAACACCCACAAATCAATTGCATTTCTATACATCAGTGATAAACCCTCTGAAAGAGAAATTAGGAAAACTATCCCATTCACAATAGCCTCAAAAAAAATAAAATACCTGGGAATCAATTTAACAAAAGAGGTGAAAGACCTCTACAATGCAAACTACAAGACACTGAAGAAAGAAATTGAAGAAGACCTTAGAAGATGGAATAATCT
>CM053401.1:60601285-60677059 GCA_028644305.1 Xerus rutilus
AATCAACAAATGGGATGGATTCAAACTAAAAAGCTTCTTCTCAGCAAAAGAAATACTCAGTGAAGTGAACAGAGAGCTGACATTCTGGGAACAAATCTTTGCCACACACACATCCAATAGAGCACTCATCTCCAGGATATATAAAGAACTGAAAAAGCTTAACACCAAAAAAACTAACAACCCAATCAATAAATGGGCCAAAGAACTCAACACGAACTTCACAGAAGATATACAATCCATCAACAGACATATGAAAAAATGTTCAACATCTCTAGCAATCAGAGAAATGCAAATCAAAACTACCCTAAGATTTCATCTCATGCCAGTCAGAATGGCAATTATCAAGAATACAAACAACAGTAAGTGTTGGCAAGGTTGTGGGGAAAAAGGCACGCTCGTACATTGCTGGTGGATCTGCAAATTGGTACAACCAATCTGGAAAGCAGTATGGAGATTCCTTAGAAAACTTGGAATGGAACAACCATTTGAGCCTGCTGTCCCACTCCTGTGTCTATACCCAGAAGACTTAAAAACAGCAAACCACAGTGCTGCAGCCACTTCAATGCTTATAGCAGCTCAATTCACAATAGCTAAACTATGGAACCAACCTAGATGCTCTTCCATAGATGACTGGATAAGAAACTGTGGTATATGTACACAATGGAATATTACTCAGCAATAAAAGAGAATAAAATTATGGCATTTGCAGGTAAATGGATGGAGTTGGAGAACATCATGCTAAGCGAAATAAGCCAATCTCAGAAAATCAAATGCCGAATGTACTGGTTGATAAGTGGATGCTGATGCATAATGTGGGGAAGGTCATGGGAACAAGGGTGGAACTCTGTTCACAGAGGTGTAAGGGGGCAAGGGGCATGGGGACAGTAAAGGTGGTGGAATATGATGGTCATCATAGCCCTAACTTTATGTATGACTGCATATATGTTGTGATTCTATACAACTTACAACTAGAGAATTGATAGGTTATCCTCTATCTATGTACAATGAATCAAATTGCACTGTTATCATGTAAGCCTAAATAGAACAAATAAATAAATTAAATACGAAGAAAAAAAAGGCATCTCATGGACTTGACCACTAATTATTGGGTATAGAGTGGGCACAGATAAGGTTTAGCTGTAAAGTAATAGAATTAATATTCTTGTGTACTTTTTTTTTTTTTTTGGTGCCAGGAAGTGAACTCAGGGGCACTCTACCCCTGAACCATAATCTGCCTTTCATCTTTTGTATTTTATTTAGAGACAGAATCTCACTGAATTGCTTAACGCCTTGCTTTTTTTGCTGAGGCTGGCTTTGAACCTGTGATCCTCCTGCCTCAGCCTCCCAAGCAGCTGGGATTATAATCATGCGCCACCACACCTGGCAATATTCCTTTAAAATACCCTTTAAAAATATAGAATAAATAAATAGTCATATACATGTACTTACTAATATTTCTCCTTGAAACAGCTTACTTAGGTTTATTAAGTAAGAAGTTAATCTTGTGCTGGCAGCATTTTGATTAATACTTCATACTATGTTGCATTCATGGAGATTAGCGTATTAAACCTTATCAAATATAAAGCACATTAATCTTATCAAATATCCTGAGAAATCTTGTAGGTGAAAATCTCTAACTTTGTTTTAATTTGAGAATCCCAAATTTATTAAAATGAGGAACCTAGTTATGGGGAGTAGTGCAGTAAGCTGATGTTTCATATTCCCAAATTATCTACATATCCTAAGCTTTTTAAAAGTGGCTGGCTTCTGGACATTTGAAGGGTTCTATGAGATCAGAGGGTAGCAGAATAGTATATAGTGGTTAAAGCACATAGATCTACAGTTAGATTGCTTAAATGTACAACCAGATTTTGTGTGACCTTAAGAAATTTACTTGGCTTCTCTCTACATCAATATTCTCATCTGTAAGGGGCTAATAGAAATAGCTACTTTGTGGACTATTCTGTAGATTTTTCAAGAAAATAAATGTAAAGCACTTAAAGTAGTACCTAGACCATAGTAGGTGGTCAGTAAATATTAGCTGCTATTAAAAATAGCTAGCATTACAGTCAGAATGGTAGTTTTATGAAATCTGTGTTCAAGTGGCAACTATCTTTGAAAAAATATATTTAAGCATATTTTATTTATGTATATAGTTTATGTATATGTTTGCTTTTAGTAATCTAGTCACCTTATAATCTCAACAGAAATTTAAGAATGGAAAATAAGAGAAAAATTAGAAAAATAATCATTCCTGAGATGTTTATATTGTTGTGATTTTATTAAAACTTATAGCAGGTTAACACTTCCTGCATCTGAATCTACCTTCCTAAAGTGAGACTTTAGATAAGAGCAGGAGCTTCTGTTATTTTCAGAATGCATTTTCTTATCACACTGATATCACATGTGTGGGGATCTCAGGTACATTATAGACTTGGGGTTTGGAATTGAGATCACCAATATGGATTGGCTGCTTCCTTTAGGAGTAATTTATTTGAGGACTATATGGAGGGCATTAATGATAACTTTGTACCCTGCTTGTGATCACAGGCTTTTTAATGAATTATTTATTATCACATTGTGTTAGCTATTTTGCCTCTTGATAGATCATTTTATACCACAATATTGCTGCTGCCTAAGAAAAAATGTCTCTTCAGCAGTCCTAATGACCTCTAGAAAGGGTAATTTGATTCTTAAGATAGTATTTTCATGTGACCTGGTAGTTGTGAGAAATTTTCTTGGTGATACTGGGTTAATATTTTTCTCAAACAATCATAGATATTGAGTGAAGACTTGCTTTTCACCTTCTATATACTTAGTAAGTTTCCTCTAGAAATTATTTCTCTGGCTTTTATTAACTTTGTCCTTAATTGTGATATTTTGGCCTCTTCATTTTGATAATTTAAGAAAGAAATGGAGGGCTTTTTAAAACATGAAGCTGGAATTCATGTTGTCTTTGTAAAAATGTTTCTTGGCAGGATTATTTATATCTGTTCCCTAAAGATGACATTTCTGAAAATAACCTAAGTTGGGGTTTTCTGTTTGTTTTTAAGGACTGTCAGTGCCAGATTGTGGGTAGTACTAGGTAGGCAGTAAGGACTGATAGGGAAGGGACCACCCAGATTGCTAAAGCACAGATTTGAGAAGACAGTGGAAGAAGCTGGGTGGAAGTGTACTTTGGTCTCTGGCATAGTATCATAGAATCTAGTATTGGCCCAAGACAGAGGACACAAGGAAGACAAAGCATAGGAGTTGAAAACTTAAAGTCCATAGAAGTTAAATAAAATATAAATAAAAACCCATAGAAGTTGGCAAATAATAAGTGAATATGGCAGGCTGGGTAGGAACTGGCCTGATAGAGAGATCCTGCTCCTCTTAGATTCAGGTTTGTATGGGAATATGAATTCAATTTTTGTAGGTATTCTTCTTGTGTTTAAATATTAGCAACTCCTCCCCCCCCCCCCCAGTATACTGCAGGATAGATTTGGCCAGCAAAGAACCAGTTTGTGACTACTGTCTTTTAATGAAGCTCTTTTTATTTATAGAGTAATTATGATGATCTGATATTCTGAGTAATTTTATACCTGTAAACACTCGGGAAGAGAAACAATGAAAGAAAGAAAAGCCTTCCCCCATGCCTCTTATCTGATTTTCTAATACATCTTTACTTAACTGGCTGTTCTGTAAACAATTGAAATTTGTTTAGGAGAATGTAAAGTATGTATTTGAAGTATTTTAGTTTAATTACTTGTAGCAATTTATATTTCTATGAAATGACTGGTTTATTTTTGTTCGTTTGTGGTGCTGAGATTGAACCTAGGGCCTACATGTGCTAGGCAAATAGAAATTACCACTTTCTGTTTAGCTTGGAGTTTTACTCAAATTTATTTTTGCTATATTAGTGAATAGAATACTCGTCTTTTGTGTATGTATAATAGTACCTTTTCTGTTGCTCAGTGTTCCTGATGATAGCTGCTGCTACTGTTAAATAGTAGTTATACTTTTCTCCTCTAACAGACAGGGTCTTTTTTTTTTGGTACTGGGGATTGAACTCAGGAGCACTCGACCACTGAGCCACAGCCTCAGCCCTATTTTGTGTTTTATGTAGAGACAGGGTCTCACTGAGTTGCTTAGCGCCTCGCCATTGCTGAGGCTGGCTTTGAACTTGCGATTCTCCTGTCTCAGCCTCCCAAAGTGCTGGACTTACAGGCGTGCGCCACTGTGCCCGGCTTACAGACAGGGTCTGGTTATGTTGTCTCGGCTGGCCCCAAATCCCTGGGCTCAAGCCATCCTCCTGCCTCAGCTTCCTGAGTAGTTTGACTGCAGGCTTCCACCACCGTGCCTAAGTAGTCCTTTTTTTTTAAAGCCAGATCATGTTTTATTTCATTTTTCTACTTTTTATTGTGATCTTTTTAAAAATTAAAGAAAATTGTGGTAAAGTAGTTACTTGCATACTTACTATCTACATTTACCTGTTAGCATTTTGCCATATTTTATACATTTATATGTTATGTGTGTTCTGGTAAGGCTTTAGAATATACCCAGGAGATGCTGATGAATAAAACAAACAAACAAAATTCCCATCTTCTGTTGATTATTTGCTACAGAAATATTAAGGCCACATTGGATCTGGGTCAGAACAGATATGATCTATGTTGCTACAATTCCTGGACAACATCTTCCTAGTGCCATCAGAAAAAAAGTGTTTGCTTTCCCAACAAGGCTCACAGAGATAAGAGGACTATCTGCAAGTGGAGATGGTACTCTTTTCTAAAACTCCTAACCTAAAACTACAAGCAGTGTCTTTATTAAAGAATGAAAAACAGATAGTGATAAGCGTAAGTTCCTCTGTTCCTACTTTGAACCTCAGGGTAAACAACAGGGCAAAGATTCCTGAAAGTGGCAAGCATTACTATAGAATTTTAGTAGGAGATCTGGAAATTTGGTCATTTGGTGATTTGTATCTGTGACCCATTTTAGTAAAAGAGTATTTTACTTCTTTGCAAAGAAAACTGAAAATCTAGCACTGAGTGGTCTGATCTTAAAATTTCAGAGTTTAAGTGGAATATCTATTCTGCTCAGCAAGGCTTTACAAATGAATGCATATGAATTCTATTTTGTCAGTCTACTCTTTTTAAAAGGGAGTAATAAAGCTGGACATGGTAGCCCACACTTATAATCCTGTCTACTTGGAAGTCTGAGGAAAGGAGGATCACAAGTTCAAGGCCAGCCTCAGCAATGTAGTGAGACCTTGTCTCTAAAATGAAAAGGGCTGAAGATGTTGTTCAGAGATATAACACTCCTGAGTTCAATCCCCAATACCAAAAAATAAAAAGGAGTACTGAATACAAAGGCGAACTGGTTGATGTTAACTAGAACTTCTTATTGGGATTTTCCCAGATTCACCCTAGAGCAGTTATTAAAGATGGGTGCATTTAATTATGCTTTTACTTTTCTGTGGAAAATTTCCTTTAAAATGACTGGAGAAGTCCTTAAACTACCTTTTCACTTTTAAAATGTTTCATTTTTCTCTATTGCAGATTTTTGTTCTTAGGTATTCACTGAGGTTAATGAGAAGAATCTTGATCAGCTAAAATTTGCTGCAAGGAATGGAATTAGCTCATAGCTTACTACTGAATGAAGAAGCATGCAGTCAACTAGGTGAAGTTCAGAAGGCTGAGTTTATTTTTGAATGGTTGAGATACTTGGAGAAACTCTTGCTAGCAACCAGCAGGGTAGGTAAAATTACAAGGGTACTTTTTTGTTGTTATTTTCTGTTTTTTAAGTGTCAGATAGTGTTCACTTTCTTTGGTTTGCTTTTCTAGTTCTGTCCAAAATGACCTAACTTAGCTTTAAAAAGCTAGATTTTGTTAAGACCATTTAATAATGGGATACAGTAAAATTTTTGTCCCCTTCCAAGTTGGCATTTTTAACATTATAAGAAGTTGGATCTGTTCAAAAAAGCACAAAGAAATTAGCCAATATTTTTTCTGTTACTTGAGAAAAATATGTTTCATTTAAGTACACCTTACATTGCATTTTTTCATTTTCATTATCTTCTGCATCATATGTTCATCTGTTCTGGTACAGCATAGTGCTACATAGTCTAGTGGGAGTTTGACTTAAAAAACGTGAAGAGTGCCAGGCACAGTGGTGCACATGTGTAATCCCCATGGCTTGGGAGGCTGAGGCAGGAGAATTTAAGTTCAAAGCCAGCCTCAGCAACTTGGCGAGGCTTTAAGCAACTCAGCAAGACCCTGTCTCAAAATAAAAAATAAAAAAATTTTTAAAAAAGATCTGGGAATGTGGCTCAGTGGTTAAGCACTCCTGGGTTCAATCCCTGGTACTAGAAAAGAAAAAGAAAAACACAGAGTGTAAGAAGAATATGAATTGAAAGCCTTTGGATAAACATTCCCTCTTAAAAGCTCATAAAATAGGTACTCCTTCCCCCAAAAAAGTAGGTACTCATACTCTTCACCTACATTCAGCAGGTATTAACATTTTGCTTTGGTTATGGATTATAAGATACTGATTTATTTATGCGTATATGTATTGGGGAAATAGGCTTAAAAGCTCTAGTTAAAAATACAATTCACAGCAGGGTGCGGTGGCATACGCCTGTAATCCTAGCACTTTGGGAGGCTGAGACAGGAGAATTGTAAGTTCAAAGCCAGCCTCAGCAACGGGGAGGCGCTAAGCAACTCAGTGAGACCCTGTCTCCACATAAAACACAAAATAGGGCTGGGAATGTGACTCAGTGGTCAAGTGCCCCTGAATTCAATCCCTAGTACCCCCCCCCCAAAATATATATATAATTTACTCTTTTTCAAATATATGAAGAAAGATTTAAAAGAAATAGAGCTCTTGTCTTTTTAATAATAGAGACTAATACAGTGTGGTTCATAATTTATTTTTTGGAGATATCAATGCAACAAATTGTTATATTCAAAATAATTTTGTGTTTTTCTAGAGCCTTTTGGTTAGTTCTTAAATATAGTTTTAAAATTATATTAGAAGAATACTTGTAATTTCGTTGATTTTGAATTTTCTTTTTGTTAACCTTTCTAGAATGATGTGAGGGAGAAACAGAAGACTCTTGTTGAACAACTCCTATCTTTGTTGAACAGCTCTCCAGGGCCTCCTACTCGCAAACTCCTTGCCAAGAATCTGGCCATACTTTATAGTATTGGAGACACATTCTCTGTTTATGAGACAATCGATAAATGTAATGATCTTATTCGTAGCAAAGATGATTCTCCAAGTTATCTTCCCACCAAACTGTAAGTTAAACATTTAAACAGAATAGAAAACAAAATATTGCTTTTTATTTTGTGATTTTTATGAAGTATCCAACATACTTTATAATTATTTTGAAACTGAATTACAAATTTTAACTCATTTTTTTTTTATTTTTTTTAAAGAATTTTTTTTTTTAAATAGATGGACACAATGTCTTTATTTCATTGCTTTGTATGTGGTGGCGAGAATCGAATCCAGGGCCTCACGCATGCGAGGAAAGCGCTCTACCGCTGAGCTACAATCCCAGCCCCCTTTAACTCATTTTTTAATCTCTTATTAATCTAACATTTTTCCATTGACTGAGAAAGTCCTTTTAAAAATATAGACTCATTTGAAATTGAGATTTGAGATTCAGGACATCTTCCTAAAATGTTAGAAATTAAGTATTTAAGAAGACATTTTATATTATTCACATTTTGGATATTCTTCTAGTTTGGGCATCTTAGTGGTAAAAATTGATAGTAAATTAAAAATAGTGTTCTAAAATTCTAAGAACAATTTGGCTTCCTTCTTTGTAGAATTTAGTTCATTTTATTACCTATTGTTTTAGAGGCAGTGAGCCTTTTAGTTCACAATAATAATACTATATAAATCGTTGATCTTTCAAGGTTTCAGACTTGATGAGAACATTGTTTATTTTTGTTTTATATTTAAGTCCATCTTTGATTATCTAATGTGAAGTTCTATTAAAAATATTTTGCAGAATTTTATTTTATAACGAATTGAGGGGTAGAATCTTTTGGATGAGATGTGGATTAATTCAACATAGATATATCTATTTAAAATTCTTGTTATTGAAAGTAATTATTTCAGATTCATCTAAGGGTCATGTCTTAGGACTTAACAAAGTAGATTCGGGGAAATTTTATCCTTTCAAAATAAAATTATATTGTCTTTCATATCAGCAAATGGTGCTAGGAGAACTGGATGTCCACATAGAGAAGAATGAGGTTAGACCCTGTCATCATACCACATACACAAAATTGACTCACCTTGGATCCTAAATCTAAATGTTTCAGCTAAAACTGTAAAACTTTTAGAATACTAAATGCATATCTCTTTGAATGAGACAGTGGTTTCTTAGATATAACATTGAAAGCTCAACTGACATAAGAAAATATAGATAAATTATACTTCATCATAATTGAAAACATTTGTGCCTCAAGATACTCCCAAGAAACTGAAAACACAATCAATAGAAGGAGAAATTTAAAAAAAAAAAATTTTTTTAGTTGTAGATGGACACAATACCTTTATTTATTTATTTTTATGTGGTGCTGAGGATCAAACCCAGGGCCTCATAAGTGCGAGACAAGCACTCTAACACTGAACTACAACCCTAGCCCCAGGGAAATTTTTTTTAATGGTCACCTTTACATAGTTTGGCTTTTTTTTTTTTTTTTTTTTTTTTTAATATTTTTTAGTTTTCAATCGATCTTTATTTTATTTATTTATATGTGGTGCTGAGAATCGAACCCAGTGCCTCACACATGCTAGGCAAGCGCTCTACCACTGAGCCACAGCCCCAGCCCCACATAGTTTGGCTTTTTATTCCTTTTTTCAGCCATGACTAATTCTAGTTTAAATGTTGTTTCAGTGCTGCTGTGGTGTGTTTGGGTTCCTTGTATAAGAAGTTGGGTAGAATACTGGGTAACACCTTTACTGATACAGTGGGGAATATTCTCAAAGCTATGAAGAGTGCAGAGGTAAGTAACTGTGAGTTCAACCAACAAATAACATGATAGTTTTTTATAGATGCTGTGCTTTCTTGAGCTAATAAAAGAACATTATGTTTTACAAGCATACATAGATGCCTATATATCTATAAATTTAATATTTCTAGGGCTGGGATTGTGACTCAGTGGTAGAGCGCTTGCCTCGCATGCATGGGGCGCTGGGTTCGATCCTCAGCACCACATAAAAATAAATCAGTAAAGATATTGTGTCCACCTACAACTAAAAAATATTTAATAAATAAATAAATAAATAAATTTAATATTTCTAGATGATGTATATTGAATTCTTATTATAAAAGTTGTAATACAGTAGCATTTTATATAATCATATAAATCAAAATAGGCAAAAACTTAAGGTTGTTCCTTTAATGACCTATTTGTTTCTTCCTCCCTATACTTTTCATTTGATATCACTTGTGTCAGAGCAAGTGCTTATCACCAGGAACTACATATTTGGTAACTACTCAGTACCCAAAGGATTAGTTGTTGTTCCAGCATCAGAGGGAGTAGGGAGTTTAGTTAGTGAGAGGGAAAGAATGTGGAGGTCACGCGACCAGGATCTAGTTGACTTTTTTTTTTTTAATTTTTTAGTTGTAGATGGACACAATATCCCCATTTTATTTATTCATTTTCATGTGGTGCCAAGGATCAAACCTAGCGCTCCCCCACATGCGAGGCAAGCGCTCTACAACTGAGCTACAATCCCAGCCCCTCTCGTTGACTTTTTAATTGCCAGGGGAGTATGTTCTTAGTTTTATCACTTACTACCCTGGAATACCCTTGTGTTTTGTTCTTTCTTTTTTCTTTTTTTTGTTCTGGGGATTGAACTCAGGGGCACTCAACCACTGAGTGACTCCCCAGCCCTATTTTGTATTTTATTTAGAGACAGGATCTCACTGAGATGCTTAACACCTCCCTGTTGCTGAGGCTGGCTTTGAACTTGCAATCCTCCTGCTTCAGCCTCCCAAGCTGCTGGGATTACAGGTGTATGCCACCAGACTCAGCCACCCTTTGTTTTTGAGACTGTTCATTTAACTTTCACAATAGTGTAATCTCTTGACAACTGTAGTGTCACTAGTTTTGGAATTAAAATATTTGTATGTTTATATATCAAGAAATTTTCAATCTATGATTTGTAATATGTAGGGATACCCTAACACTTTTAAATTTTAAAAAATCACATCAATTACTCTTTCTACCTTACAAAAAGTCTAGAAAACAGCTCTGAAATTTAGAGAAATGCAGGATAAATTCACCTTTTTTGAAGTGAAACAAGACAAAACATGGGAAAATTCAAGTAGAAACTATGTTAATTTTCAAAATGGATGTGACTGATTCAAGAACTTTAAGAATTGAAGTCTAGCACTATTGGTGAGGGAATCTGCTAAGCATATCACTTCTTAGAAATAATTTCCTGAAAGATCAAAGATGATGATTGAGGAGAAGATATTTTTTAACATCTGTAGTCTGATTTTATTAAAGTAGATGTCTGTAAGAAATTTTATTTACTAAAATATAGTCATTTTAAGTTTTATTTCCCACTGGAAATCCATATATAGTAAAATGAAATTGAACCCCTATCTTTCACTCTACACAAAACTCAATTTAAAGTGGGTCAAGGATCTAGGCATTCGAACAGAGACCCTGCACCTACTACAAGAAAAAGTAGAATTGGTGGGTTTGAAGCTGCCTCGGCGGGCACTGCTACTGAGGGGACTGCTGGAGATGTGGCCTCTATGAGATGAAAAGTTCTCTGCTAGACACCCCATGATGTACTGTGCTGCCACAGACCCAGAGCAATGTGCCAAGCCCATGGAATGGAACTTGCCAAAGAGAAGGATGACACTGTTGCTGAGTTTATCAGGAGAAACATCTTGAAAATCCCCATGTATGAAATGATGACAGTCCTAAAAGCCTGGGATATTTTATCTGAAAACTAACTGCAGACCATAAACTTCTGGCAGAGGAAGGAAGTCTATTTCAGGACTTGGTTCTGCTGTGTGAGGAAAAGTGTCCGAGCCTAAATGATGCAGCTCTTTTAGACTTCATTTATACTCAAGTTCATTGGCACCAAAAAGTTTGGGATGTTTTTCAGATGAGTAAAGAACCAGATGAAGATATTGACCTTTTTTTACATGAAACAGTTCAAACGTTCATTGAAGAAAATTCTTAGCACAGTGGCGCAAGCCTGTCTCAGCACTTGAGGCTGAGACAGGAGAATCGTGAGTTCAAAGCCAGCCTCAGCAATGGCAAGGTGCTAAGCAACTCAGTGAGACCCTGTCTCTACATTAAATACAAAATAGGGCTGGGGATGTGGTTCAGTGGTCGAGTGCCCCTGAGTTTAATCTCCAGTACCAAAAAAAAAGAAAGAAAATTCTTCAGAGAACATTGAAAAATGTGACAGTCAGCTTCAGAGATGCTGAGGAGAATGCAATCTGGATCCGAATTGCCCGGGGAACACAGTGTACAAAGCTGAACCAGTACAAACCCACATACGTGCTGCATTACCCCCAGACTCCCTATGACTTCACCTCCTCCACACTAAAGAGCATTATGCCCCTTCTGGGTCAGGCACTGACAGTTGCTAGCAAACACCATCAGATTCTGAAAATGGACCTGAGAAGCTGACACGTGGACTCTCTCAGGCTATTTTTAAACAGTATAATCAAACCTTTGAAAATCATAACTCTACAACACCTCTACAGGAAAGATCCCTGGAACTAGATGTAAATATAGATTCAAGGATCATTCATGAAAACACAGTAGAAAAAGAGAGTCCAAAGAGTAACTCAAGAAACTTTTGGAGACTATCCTCAACCACAACTGGAATTTGCACAATATAAGCTTGAAACAAAGTTCAAAAGTGACTTAAATGGAGGCATCTTGGCTGAGAGGAAAGAACCCCTCTGGTGCCTAATAAAATTCTCTAGCCCACATCTTTTGGAAGCATTGAAATCCTTAGCACCAGCTGGTATTGCAGAATCACCACTTTCTCCACTGCTCACTTGCATACCAAACAAGGGAATGAATTATTTTAAAATAAGAGATAAATAAGATGTTTGTGGTTTTGTAAGCCCAGTGGCTCTTTGGTGATGGTGCACATGCATTCCTTCATGGCTAGCTGGACAGCTTCTGGCTATAAGCTTGTACTTTAGAAATTAATCCTTGGCATTGAAACTGTAGAAGTGTTCATATAATTGTTGGAATTGATTCTTTCCTCCTTGTGCCCCCTCTCCCACTTTTCCTGCTAAATAATAGCAGTTGTGGGCATTTGAGAGGTGACAGGATATGTATAGTGCTCTGGATTGAACCTTAAGTACAGAATGCTCTGAAGCCAAGCTTATGGCACTGTGATTGATCCTGTTCTGTTGGCCTCACATCTAGTGTCCTTTTTCCCCACTCCTGCCTCTTTTCAATCCTAGGGAGGTCTAGTTTCAGTTGTTGGTTTCTAGGGATTTTCTGTTAAGCCTTGATCACTTGAAAGGAACACCAAGGAACTATACCCAACTCAAAATTTCTAGGAGAATTATAAAAGTAGTCCATTAAGAGAATAGAGTTGGGTCAAGTTGTTACTACATGAAGTTACATATCCAATGACTCACTTACATAAAATGATTATTTCATTGTAAATGCGATACTGTTCGTACTATATTTTGTCATACAAGTAACATCCAAACTGACCATTATAATACTGATTTATAAATAAAGATATTGAAAAACTGGAAAAAAGAAAAGAAAAAGTAGGCCCAACTCCACCCTGTTGGCTTAGGAACCATCTTCCTCAGTAAGACTTTTAAAGCATAAGAAATAAAGTCAAAGAATCAATAAATGAAATGGTATCAAACTAAAAACTGCTTCATAGCAAACAATCAAGAACATGAAGAGAGAGCCTACAGAATGGGAGAAAATCTTTGCCACCTGCACCTCAGATAGAACATTAATCTCGAGAATATATAAAGAATTCAAAAAACTTAACACCAAAACATACATACATACATATATATATGTATATATATAAAACCCAATTAATAAATGGGCAAAGGAACTGAATAGATACTTCACAGAAGAAATATGAGCTGGGCGCAGTGGCTCAAGCCTGTAATCCCAGCACTTAGGGAGGCTGAGACGTGAGAATCGCGAGTTCAAAGCCAGCCTCAGCAACAGTGAGGCACTAAGCAACTCAGTGAGACCCTGTCTCTACATAAAACACAAAATAGGGCTGGGGATGTGGCTCAGTGGTCAAGTGCCCCTGAGTTCAATCTCCAGTACCAAAAATAAAAAAATTAAAATAAAAAGAAATATGAATGGTCAAAAAATATGTGAAAAAATGTTCAACAACTCTAGCAATTAGAGAAATTCAAATTAAAACTACACCAAGATTCCATCCCACTCCAGTCAGAATGGCAGTTACCAATAATACAGTTAATGCTGTATAATCCCAGCAGCTCAGTAGGATGAGGTGGGAGGATCACAAGTTCAAAGCCAGCCTCAGCAACAGTGAGGCACTAAGCAACTCAGTGAGACCCTGTCTCTAAATAAAAATACAAAATAGGCTGGGGAGGTGGCTCAGTGGTTGAGTGTCCCTGAGTTCAATTTCTGGTACCTCCTCACCCCGAAAAAAACAAGAATTCAAGTAACAATAAATGTTGGTGGGGATGTGGGGAAAAAGGTTTACTCGTACATTGCTGGTAGGACTGTGAATTGGTGCAACCACTCTGGAAGCGGTATGGAGAGTCCTGAAAAAACTTGAAATGGAATCACCATTGGACTGGGGATGCGGCTCAGTGGTCAAGTGCCCCTGAGTTCAATCTCCAGTACCACCATTGGACCCAGTTATCCCACTCCTTAGTTTATACCCACAGGATTTAAAATCAGCATACTACTGTGACAGCCACATCTGTGTTTATAGCTGCTCAATTCATGAGAGCCAAGCTATGGAACCAACCGAGGTTCCCTTCAACAGATGATTGGATAAAGAAAATGTGGTATATATGCACAGTGGAATATTAGTTAGCAGTAAAGAATGAAATTATGGCATTTGCCAGAAAATGAATGGAACTGGAAAATATCATGCTAAGTGAAATAACCAGTCCAGAAAACCAAAGGCAGAATGTTCTCTCTAATTGTGGATGCTAACCCACAACTAGGGAGGGGAAGAATGGAAGTTAATTGGATTAAACAAAAGGGGGATGAAGGGAAGGGAGGGGGGAAGGGACTAGGAAAGACAATAAAATGAATTGGACATAACTTTCCTATCCTTATATATGAATACATGACCTATCCTAATGTATGAATACATGACCAATGTAATTCCATATCATGTACAACCACAAGAATGAGATTCTAATTAGAATAAATTGTATTTTATGTGTGTATAATATGTCAAAATATACTCTACTGTCATGTATATCTAAAAATAACAAACAATTTTTTAAAAAAGTTTTTTCCTCTTATTTCCATTGGTTAAGCTATACTACATTTTAGGCCCTGTGGTTAATATAGGATTGTTCTGTAGGCATCAAAAATTTTTAAGTTATTTGTAAGTTTTTTATTGCTTCCTTATTTCTCATCTTTATAGGTTAACTTGTCAGGTACCACAACAGCTCAGGATATCCAAAAGGAATTCCTACCTTTGACCCATTTTCATGCATGATACCCAACATTGGAAATTGATATAAAAGGAAAATTCAGAGGTTTATCATAAAAACCCATTTTATTATGTCTACCTATGACTTTTATGTTCCTTTAAATAAAGCTAATAACATTACTATTAAAATGATGCTTGACAGGGCAGGGCAGGAAAGATGGTGGAAGGAGATGGACATCATTGCCCTAGCTTCATGTATGACTGCATATATGGTGTGATTCTATATCACGTACAACCAGAGAAATGAAAAGTTGTGCTCCATCTGTGTACTATGAATCAAAATGCATTCTGCTATCATGTATACCTAAGTAGAACAAATAAATTAAAATTTAAAAAAATAATAAATAAATAAATAAGCAAGCAAAAATAAAAATAAATGAGAACTTCTTACAAAAAAAAAAATGATGCTTGGTACTGATCTTTGTTTTCCTCCAGCTTTACCTCCCTGCAGTGGCCTTAACTTGTGGGATATAAAAATCATTTTGGGGCCTGGGGCCATAGCTCAGTGGTAGAGCGCTTGCCTCGCATATGTGAGTCACTGGGTTCAATCCTCAGCACCACATAAAAATAATAAAATAAAGATATTGTGTCCATCTACAACTAAAAAATATATTTAAAAAATCATTTTGGACATTTGGTAAAACATCAATAATATAAGCAGCTACAATTTCTTGACTGTTTTATCATGTGCCAGGTACTGATGAAAATTCATCCACAGGAGCTTATGTATTTCTCCCACTGGCTCTGAGATTCATCTTACCCTCATTTTATAGATGAGGAAATAATAACAACAATTTAAAGTCACACAGCTGCTGAGAGTTAAAGATAAGATGGAAATTCAAGTCTTTTTAATTCTAACTTCTGAGATAAACTATCCCAATCAGTAAATGATAACAGAAAATTAATAGCTGCCACATTTATTGAGATTTTACTTTATGTCCACATTGTTCTAAGCACTTTACATGTATTAACTCGTTTGCTCATTATAACAGCCTATGAGGCAGATACTGTTACCTCTGTTTTACAGGTAAAAAAACAGATTTGCCCAAGGTTTTATAGCCAATAGGTAGTAGACCCTGCATATTATGTTACCGCATCTTGTAGCCACCATTGATTAAATGCTGAATGACATGCAGGCTTTATGCTAGGCACTTTTCATATAGTTTCATTTATTCTTCACATTAACCTGGTGAATTGTATTGTGTTGAAATGTAATATGTACAAATAATACTTTCCAAATAGTAAATAGAACTGTTAATGTTCCTTCATGTCAGAATGGGTTGGTTAGTATATACAAAAAAACAAATGTTTTTCTAATATGTGAGATAAACATCAGTGCTTAATGCTATTCTTTATGGTAGAATTTCTCTTCCTATTCTTTAAATTTTTTCTTTTTGGTAGTCTCAAGGTCGCTATGAAATTATGCTGAGTCTACAGAATATACTGAATGGACTAGGAGCTGCTGCTACACCTTGCCATAGGGATGTTTATAAAGCTGCTAGATCCTGCTTAACAGATAGATCCATGGCTGTTCGTTGTGCTGCTGCAAAGGTAAAATGGTTTAATAAAATTTACATAAAGAAAATGAAAACATTATCTCTGTGAAAACACTAGTAGTAACAGTTACATTATCTTAGAGCTGCAATCTTGGTAATCTGCTAGGACTCTCATTTTAACAAATGAAGAAACTAAGGCCCAGAAAGTCATATAATTTCTCAAGGTTCAGGTAGTTTGTAATACATGTCAGAAGGTGGGAGGCTTAACTTTGTTTATTGAAGTATGCATTCTACCTTAGTATGCTTCCTCTCTATATGTGTATAAACTAGAATTTATATGTAAAGTTTGTTATGTTTAAAGCGATTTTTATTTTGTTTTTAATCATACTTTATTAACATAGTTGATTAGATATTACATTGAAGTTGCTTTTTTTGTTGGAATTATCCTCACCATTTCTCACAGCCAGCATATTGATTCTAATGACATTTTATGTGGCCTACTGAGTTAGAATTGAGTCCTTCTCTCATCATTTAAATGGCTTTATAAAGTATAATAAGTATTCATTGTTTCTGCAATCATATAGATACTTTGGATTTGTGTGTATATGTGTGTGTGTGTGTGTGTATTTTGTTAGACTCTTATAGTTTCCATAACTTACATAAATCTGAGCCTGACATTTATATTTTGTTTTTCATTAATTTGTTTGTCCAATTGAGTAGTGTCTTCTTGAACTTCAGAATGAGGCCATCTTTATGTGGAGTACTGACCTGGACAGTGTGGCCACACTATGTTTTAAGTCCTTTGAAGGTTCCAATTACGATGTGCGGATTTCAGTTTCAAAACTGTTGGGCACAATATTGGCTAAAGCTATAATTTCTAAGCATCCAGGAACAGGTAAAGTCATGTAATTATTTTCAGAATATCTTCTATAATTTTTCCTCATTGATTTAAACAAATACAGGTAACATTACAATTACCCATTCTTAATTTTGGAAAAGAAGCAGAATATAAATCCACTTAAGTTCATAAACATTGCTGTTACTCCTAAGAATTCATTGTCAAAACAATTCAATAAAAATTTGAAGAAAAAATGTAAGAACTCTAGAAGTGTAGTACCCTTTATTTAGCCATTTTTTTAAAAAAAAATTATTGTGAACTGATTGTGCTATTCAAGAAGAGATAACACTTAAATCTTTAAATTTTATTGTAAAGCAGCATATATTGATATTTGGCTTGCCTTTTTCTTGATTGGTACGAGGAAGCAAATTATGTAAATTCCTAACAGATACTTGAAATTTACTGTTTTTGGACAGTTTGCTTTGTGTTGGTTTTTATTCCCTTTTTATACACTCCTAGGCAATAAACAAAGATGAGCTATTTTTGAAAACAAGGGAGTTTGTCTGGGTTATCTTTATAGTGTATATTAAACACTGATGAATACTTGAAAATTTTCTTTATCATTTTATCTCAAAAGACTAAACAGTCTCACACAAATGAAAATGTAACTGTTAAGTAGTCCCTTGCTCCTCAAACATCCACAGACCAAAAGCACTGGCATCACCTGGGAGATTTTAAGAAATGTAGAAACCCAGGCCCCCAACTTACTAAATCAGAATTCTTATTTTAACAGAATCCCCATGTAATTTTTATGCACATTGAATTTTGATAATAATTGTTCTGGAAGTCATTCATTTTTATATAAAGGAAGCTTCAGTTTTTTCTAAAATAGTTTTCCTCAACCAGCGATGAGAAAGGACAGAATCAGATTCTCTGGCAAACATTAACAAATGATTCAACCTTCTCATTCTCCAGTTGAGACCTACATGCTTAAAATTGATATGAAAATTTTACTTTTACTCTTATTCTTTTAATCTGGTAGCTCACTAAACCTTTTTTATGGAGCAGTTAGTAAGTGGGGAATGCAGGACAAAAGACCATAAAAAACCCAACCAGAAAAAGAATTGCACTTTATAGGTAAAATCTCAAGCTACCTAAGAAATTGAAATTAGAAGATATGTTAATCAAACGTACTTGAAAATGTGAATTGCTCATTTCTACAAATACATCATTAGTGATAGCGCACAGTTGTAGTACAAGCAAGCAAAATATAGACTTACATAACATGAATAACATTTAAATTTATACCCTCATATAATAGCAGAAAACCAGTACCACCATTTTTGTAATTAGACTAAGCAAAGTAAAGAATAAGCTTCACCCACACTAAATCCTTTCATCTTGCATCTGTAAGTCCTATCTTGTGTTATAATTGAGTTATTTTCATGCAGTTAAAAAATGATCTAGGTGTCTAGGAATTTTTAAGTAGATGAATAAAACAAACACTGATAGTTTGAACCATTCAAACAATGCACAAAGATTATAAAGAACTGAAATTATTTTTCTAGTAAAACTTAAAGGATTCAGACACATAGCGTATCATACCAAGGCATTAAAAAAAAAAAAAGGAATGAGTAAGGATGTTTTCCTGACAATTATGATAAGTTGTTGGGAATATATGTAATCTTTTAAGATTACTTCGTAACAGTGGGTGGCTATTTCCCTAGTCCATTCACTTTCATACTTCCTTATTAACTATCTTATACCTTCTGCTAGCCTCAAATCTCTTCTCCTATATCCCACCTACTAGGAGCTATACCTGTGCACTCTGACTTTCCTGCTATTACTAAAGATGAATTAGCTTCTTTCTTAGAGCTCATCCTCTCATTGGCTCAAGGACATTGTTCTAAGAGAAGTCCCTAATCTTTCTTCTACATCAGTTTTTCCCTCTGCTGAATTGTTCTCTACAAAAGCATGCTTTGTTTTTCTCATTTTTAAAAAAAAGTTTTTTCTTATACCTCTACTTCCCAGCCAGCAAGAGCCCCTTTTCTTTCATTCCTGCTATTCACTGTACTTTTTTTCTCTTTTCCCCTTGCAGATGAACTTTGAATAGGGTTTTCCCCCAATCACTCTACCAAAACTGTTCTTATTTAGATCATCAGTGACCTTCATGTTTGTGTATTCATTAAACAATAACAACAAAAGATTATTGTGTTAAGAACACTTAACATGACATCTACCCTCTTATAACAAATTTTAAGTGTATAATGCAGTAGTGTTGTCTGTAGGTGTGCAGTGTTATATGAAAGGTCTCTGGAACTTACTCATCTTACTTGCCTGAAACTTTATGTCGGTTTAGTAACTCCCCATTTCCTCAGCCCTTAGCAACCACCATGCTATTCTTTGATTCTATGAATTTAACTACTATCTTAAGTAATTCATTTATGTGAAATCAGGGAATATTTGTCACTGACGTATATTTTGAATAATGTTCTCTATGTTTATTCATATTGTTCTGTATTGCATAATGTCCTTTTTTAAGGCTTAATAGTGTTCCACTCTATGTATATGCCACATTTTCTTTACCCATTCATCTGTTGATGGACATTTAGGTTACCACATCTTGGCTACTATAAATAATGCTCCTGTAAACATGAAAGTGCTAATATCTCCTTAAAATCCTGATTTCAATTTTTTTGGATAAATACCCATAAGTGAGATGCCTGGATCATACAGTAGTTTTATTTTTGATTTTTTTTATAATATCTTTATTTCATTTACTTATTTATTTCCATGTGGTGTTGAGGATCAAACCTAGTGCCTCACGTGTGTGAGGCAAACGCTGTACCACTAAGCTATAACCCCAGCCCCTATTTTTAATTTTTTGATGAACTTCCATACTGTTTTCCGTAGTGAATGCACCATATTGCATTCCTACCAGCAATGTACAGGGTTGTAGTTCCTGCACATCCTTGCCAACAGTTGATTTTTATTTTTTCATAATAACCATCCTAGCAGTTGTGAGGTAATATCTCATTGTGGTTTTGATTTTCATTTCTCAAATGATTGAACATGTTTTCATACACCTGTTGCCCATTTGTATGTCTTCTTTTTGTTCAACAGATATTTATTGAGTACTTATACTGAGCCAGGGCCTGTTCTAAGCACATGGGACATGTTATTGAACAAAACAGATAAGTGTTCTTGCCCTTGTGGAACTTATTTTCTTACATTTAGCTTTGCTAAAACCAGTGGGCAGTTCTCAGTCATCTGTCTTAACCATTCAGCATTTAGTTCAGTTGATCCTCCTCTATCCTTTTTTCTCTTGCCTTTTACAATCCCTTGCTCACTTGGTTTTCTTTCTTCCTCACTAGAAATTCCTCTTCAGTCTACTTTGATGGTTTCCTGACTCCTGAAGGCCCATGGCCTATTACTTGGTCCTCTGTTCTTCTCTACGTTTGTTCACTTTCTTATGATCTTATCCTATCTCTTGGCTTCAATTCCATTATATATTTATGTGTAGATATAGGAATTCCTGAGTCTTTAGCCCTGCCTTCTGTCCTGGACATCACACCCTCATATTAAGCTGCCCATTTGACATCTCATTTGGATGTTTATCTGGTGTTTCAGATTAACTTTCCCTAAACTGAGTGCTTGACTTTTTCACCCCCATTATGCATACCTGCTCTACTTGCATACTTGCCCATCTTAGTTCATGACATCTCTGTCCAGGTGTTCAAGCCAAAATCGACAAAGTCACCCTTGACTCCTTTATTACATACTCAACATCTGTAATACTTAACTACCCAGAATTGGGACTGTTTGGAGAATGTTTAATTCTGGGTTTGGGGCAGAGAAAGTCCAAGATGAGCCTGGAACACCTTGTGCCTTATACTAAGGAGCTCCTGATACCAGCATTGTGAAGAGACTTAAAATTCAAATCAGAATTAGCATCAAAATGATAGAAATGCAAAATGATAGAAATAACCTATTAAATAAAAAAGGAATCTATGAGTACATAATAAATATAAGGAAAGAAAGAAGACAAAGCTCCCTCCCTTTTAAATAGGGGAATGTCAGCCATGCCTATAGAAGGACTGGTTGTTAGAAATTATATTTTTATAAGCATAATAATAAATTTATGCAGGTTGGAATCCTCAGTGGATTCCCTTAAATATTTTTTTAGATGTTG
Source organism: Xerus rutilus (assembly GCA_028644305.1). Lineage (NCBI taxonomy): Eukaryota > Metazoa > Chordata > Mammalia > Rodentia > Sciuridae > Xerus > Xerus rutilus. The sequence continues at coordinate 60,622,494 of CM053401.1, forward strand.
ATGGATCTTTATTTGATTCATTTATATGCAGTGCTGAGACTTGAACCCACTGCCTCACACATGCTAGGCAAGTGCTCTACCACTGAGCTACAATTGCAGCCCCCTCAGTGGATTCTTGAGTGAAAATTTGATGAGTTATGGGTTTATATATGCTATCTTAAAATTTTTCCTCACAAATCACATGGTAGTTTCCAATTATAATTTTATAGTAGACATATCTAGCAGACTCACCTTATTCATATGTTCAAAGTTATTATCATTGATGTGTGCACAAATTGACACCATGCTTGGGAGTGTTTTCTGATGTTATATAAATTAAGGTATATATAGTATCATTTATATAGTTCTCTTCCAAAATTCTGAGGAAATACCAGACATTCAAATCAAGAGTCATTCTATGAAACAAGTGGCTGTAAATCTGTTCTTCAAAAACAAGAAAGTAATGAGGAAAATAGGATGAGTCTGGGTGAATGGTATGTGGGATGTGTTCTTGGTTTTTTTATTTTTATTTTTTGTAATTTTGAGGACGTTTTAAAAATAAACATTTAATATATATGTATCTATACCCATATTCCATCTACTCTTCACTGAACCACCTTGATCCTCCTGCTTAAATTAATGAATCAATCCTGGTGGGTCTCCCTACTTTTCTGCCTTTGCTATCTTATTTATAGTCTGCTCTCAGCACAGCAGCAGAGTGACAGTTTTCATCATTCTTCTGCTCAGAGTTGTCCACTGACACTTAATTTGAGTCATATCCTTATTATAATGACTGCAAGGTCCTGTTTTCTGGCCTGTCTTCTGCAAGACTTTCACTGCTCCCTCCATATTACTCTGCTTTAACTCATTGGGCATCATATCCACCCTCAAGGACTTTCTACCTCAGCTGTTTCTTCTGCGTAGAAACTTTTTCTCCAGAAACCTTCATGCCTCATTTATTCCCTTACTATACTCAAACTGTTGTTCACTTTCACCCTTTCAGTGAATCCTCCCCTGATGACCCTATTTAAAAATCACAATACTTCCCTCTGTCTCCAGTATTCCTGACCTCATTTACCCTATTCCAATGTATGGTTTTGAATTATTGTTTAATGTACTGCTAAGTCATTTATTACATTTATTGTTGTCATGTCTTCCTAGAATTTATGATCCACAAGGGCATGGATTTTGTGCTATTTACTAATGTTTCTCTCCAAAATGCCAGTGTAAATTTTCATTTGTCTCAGATTGTTTTCTTCTCTTTAGGCTAGAGACTAGATTTTTTATCATAACATTATCAAAAGTTTATTTCTCTACTGCTATATGATTTGAGTTCATAACAAGAGTCTGAGCCTATTATTATTAATTTAGGAAAAGGATGAAAAAGAAAATTTTATTTGAAGTAGATATTTCCTAGATGTTCACAGAGATAAATTTCAACTGTATCAAACTGAAAGCAACTTTCTATATTCCTGCTGTAACTAATCTTATAGTTATTATAACCTGAAAGCCAGCTGGGTAGTGTTAGTAGTATTCAGCTTTGATTTCTTCAGAGACTGAAGGAATAACAAAAATTGTATTGTCAGTTGACAGTTTTTAAAACTGGAAAGTAGTGATTACTTTATTTAAATTTCCTTTAAAGTTGCAGAACATTTAAATTGTGTTTTGGCATTTTTAGTATTTCGAAAGAAAATTTAAAGTGTCGTAGAGCATTTTCATTTGTGGAGAAGTAAACTGGTTTTATTGATGTTTTTTCTTATTTTAGAAGACTATTATATTAACCTTTTATTCTTTGAGGAAAGGGAGCAATGGAGTAGGATCTTAAAGTGACATCAACTTTAAGATGTCCTTGACATGATATTTCAGGGCTCATTCTGATTTGACTTTTGAAACTGTGACATTTTTTTGTGTGTTGTTAGTGTATAGAATGTCCTGTTAATTTTTCATTTTGCTTAAATTTTTAGTTTATTTTTGTTTCTGCTAACATGCTGGCTTTTTGCAAATCAAGATCATGTTTAATTAATGTGACTGGGCTTGTAGCTCAGTGGTAGAGAATATGCTTAACGTACAAGGTCCTGGGTTCAATTCCCAGCACCCCCCCAAAAAAAGTCATGCATTAAAATTAGTCTGTAAATTATGAATCACAGTTTTGTTTTGTTCTTTGTCATAGCAGCCTTACGTCAAAGCATTCGCAGAGTGTCTTTGGAAGAAGTTCTGGAATTACTAGGAACAGGGTTTCTACGTGGGAGTTCAGGATTTCTTCGAGCCAGTGGAGATATGCTGAAAGGAACCAGTTCAGTCAGTAGGGATGTTCGAGTTGGAGTTACTCAGGTTGGAATCACAAATCAGTATCTAAATGTAATCCTCACTGGCGTAATTATAATGAAAGCTTTAGTATCTGACTCTGCAGAAGTGATACTATGTGAGTTCACTACTTACTTACACTCATATTTATAGATGTGGTAAGGCCAAAACAGTTCTTTAAAACTAGGTTACATATAAGGGACTCTAATGTCCTGCAGTGGTTTTAAGTTCCTAGTAAGGAAGGATTTTTATTGCCTTTGAAAAATAAACAACACTTTTTTTTTCTTAGCCCTTGTGCTTTTGTGGATCTTCTTGTTTAATATGTCTTCCATTATGTTTTTGTGTGCTCACAGAGTTCACTTTATATGAGGGCTTAGGTACATATTATTTAGCATGCACAAAACATTTTATAAGACTTTAACTCCTAAATAAAGGTTAGAGCATGCAGTCTACTTCAGTGCTTCAATTTTTGGTCTTAAGCAAAATTTTAAAAGCTAAACCCTATGGCATGTGCCTCTAATCCCATCTACTCAGGAGGCTAAAGCAGGAGGATTACAAGCTTGAGGCCAGCCTCAGCAATTTGGCAGGACCCTGTCTCAAAATAAAAAGAGCTACAGATATAACTTGGTGGCAGAACATCCCCTGAGTTCAATCCCCAGTACTGCCAAAAAACAAAAACAAAAAGCTAAACCCTTAGAAAAGGAATCAGAATAGAAGCACAAAGATCTCTGCATTCTTTCCTTGAATTAACTCTTTTTTCCCTAAGCATTGGTATGGTTGAAAACAAACTTGAACTTTTTAAAAATTCACATATATCTTCATTTTTTATACCATATTGTAGACTTTATAAAAGCATGAGCTTCTCGGTGTAATTGTAAACTGTTTCTGAGAAACAGGTCACTTAAGGAAACTGCTTTTCTTTTTATCTCTGGAGTAAGACAAACAGTTCATGAAAGTAAGAAGTAATGATTCATCGCTATAAAGTTCCCTCAGATTTCTGGAACTGAATTCCCTTTCAGTTATAGTTTTGGAGCATAGTTAATTCTTAGAATGTGTTCATAGGTTTGAATTTTCTTATTCAGAATGTGAAATAGCCTGAAACCTCTGTTTAGAGAAGCCACAGGCACATTTTACAAATTAGCTGGCAATACCAATTCTGAAAATTTGCAGTCTGACTGAAGTAAAGCAGGGGCGACACAAATGGAATCTAAGTTAAGACACTATGTTCTTCAGTTTTGCCTTTAAGCAAAGAAATAGCAAAAAATAGTGGTATATTTAAATATAAAGTGGCTGTAAATGAGGAAAGAATACAGTTTGTAGGAAATAAAGAAATATTAGTAAATTCTACATATTTTATGGAAAAGAAAATTCAGAATTGAGATTATTTAATTTTGAAGATAAAACTCCTTTCTTTTTTAGGCTTACGTGGTATTTGTTTCAACATTAGGAGGAGCTTGGCTAGAGAAAAATTTTCCTATCTTTCTTTCTCACCTCCTAAGCCTTGTGTCACAGTCACACCCCAAAGCTACCCAAACTCAGATTGATGCTGTCTGCTGTCGCCGGTGTGTTTCATTTATTCTTCGAGCTACAGTAGGAGGCCTTCTTGGAGAAAAGGCTCAAATTGCTGCTGCAAAGGATATCTGCCAGACCATCTGGAAGCTAAAGAAAGTTGTGGGTATGAATATACTAATACAGTCTATTTGAACAATGACAAAGGAATTGTCCCTTTAGAAAAGCAAGACTAGTATATTACCACATTAATACAAATCTTGAAGGCTGATAGTAATTGTTCCTTAGAATTCATGTTGAACTTCCTAGAGAAGTTAAGATAAATTATTTTTTGAAATAATCTGTCTTAGGTCCTAGAGTGTCTTTAGTCCATGTTGCTTGAGTCTCAGTGATACTGAAATATTACCCATGAATTCTCCCTTTCAATGCTCCTTGCTAAAAGAGTAATAAGCAATCTCTAATCAGGTTGCTGGAATTAAATTAGTTAGATTAGTTCAGTTCATTGTTTATGCAGTTCCCATTTAAGCATTTCAATTACTGCTTCAGAGATTTCCTAATGATCAAATGGGTGCCATTATACTTTTCTGCTCCTAACACCTACCTCCTGCAATATATTTTTATAAAATAGTAATGCATAGCTAATTCTTGTGTTTCTGTCAGATGCTGTATTGAGTGATGGTAACTTGGAAACCCGACTTGGTTCCACAGATGTAGCAGCCAGCCAGCATATGCTGGTATGTGCTTTACAAGAACTTGGAAATCTCATACACAGTCTTGGCACCACTGCTGCACCTTTGCTACAAGATTCAAGTACAGGTATATCTGTTGTTTTTGACTCATCTGAATACCTTTGTTTTACTTGTAGTAATGGAAGGAAATCTCCTTAATATAGATTACTTGTCATAGAGTCCACTCTAGATTTATTAAATATATTTTATGAAAAATTTATAATCAATATTGTTTAAAATATGTAATATACTTGAGGGTTTTGATTTTTGTATTTTGTTGTTATTGTTTGTTTTTTTGCTTTTGTAAATAAAAGTTGTTCTCTAAGTCTCTCCCCACCCTCTCTGAAGATATTTAAGATAACATGGAAAAACAAAGAAGTAAACATGAACTCACATTTCTCATCTGCAGTGAAAACATTAATATCTATATGGTACATGTAACTCAGTTCCTTAAAGTTCTTTTCTTTTCTTTTTTTAATATTTATTTTTTGGTTGTAGGTGGACAGAATATCTTTATTTTATTTTTATGTGGTGCTGAGGATCAAACCCAGTGCCTCACGCATGCTAGGCAAGCACGCTACCACTGCGCCAGTCCCCTTAAAGTTCTTTTCAAACTGTCTTTGTTTTCTTTCTCTCTTTGAAAAATTATTTAATTACTTTTTGGAACAATTTTATTGAGATATAATTCATATACCATAAAGTTTGCCCTTTTAAAATATACGGTTCAGTGTGGTTTTGGTATATTCAGAGTTGTACAATCCCCAACCACTGCTTAATTCCAGAACATTTTCATCACCCGAACAAGAAATATATTCACCGTTATTTCCATTTGTCCTTCCTTCAATCTCTGATAACCACTAATTTACTTTCTGTCTCTGAATTTACCTGGATTATTTAGGACATTTCATAAAATGGAATCATACAGTATGTGGTCTTTAGTGACTGGCTTCTTTTTTATAATCACTTTTTTAAAATCATATTTGTGGTTTTGTTCTTTATGATATACATTTCCTGCTGACTGAGAGGCTCTGCATTTTATTTGTGTTTGTAAGCTATTTAAGTAAGGCACCTATATTGTCAAGACATTTGAACCCAGAGGCATTTAAGCACTTAACCACATTCCCAGCCCTTTTTATTTATTTTGAGACAGGGTGTCCTCAAACTTTTGATCCTCTGCCTCAGCCTCCCAAATTGCTGGGATTACAGATGTGAACCAGTGCACCCAGTTTGTACCAGACTTTTAAGTACCAGTCAATATGAAACTTACATATTTTCATGAAGGTATATCTTGAATCATAGCAAGAATAGACTTTTTCCCCCGCTGTGTTTGTAATGGGTTAGTAGCCCACTAAGGACCCAGTGAAACCTTGATTTTAACATTTTGTTTTCAGATAAGAGAAATATAATGAATGAGAAGTATATTATTATGTAGATAATTTGCTTAATTTCTTGTACCAAATAAGTAATATTCTCAAGATAAAGTAGGTAAAATATAAATTTACTTAGGACATGACTTTTGTATACTGACAATCCAGTTTTCATGAAAAGTAATTCTTGGGTTAAAAAAAAACTTTTTTTTAATATTTATTTTTTAGTTGTAGGTGGACAGAATATCTTTATTTTATTTTTATGTGGTGCTGAGGATCGAACCCAGTGCCTACGCCTGCGAGGTGAGCACACTACCACTGCGCCATAACCCCAGCCCCCCAAAAGGAAAAAAAAACTTTTTAATTGTGTGTCACCTCATTTTTTTATTCTCATTTGGCTTTTAATAAAAATAATGTATTTTATATCCAGATAACTATTCATTCATTCTTTTTTTCTTCTTCTTCTTTGTGGTACTGAGGATTGAACCCAAGGCCTTATACATGCTAGGCAAGCACTATAGTACTGAGCTACAGACAGCCTTTTTATTTTTAAGTTGCCCAGGCTGGCCTCAAACTTGAGATCTTCCTGGCTGAGATTACAGGTTTGCGCCACTATGCCTAGACCATTTACTCTTGACTATTTTATGACTAGGTGAATTTTTTCTGTGTACCTAAGCCATCATTTGTTTGTTCTGTCTTTCTAGGCCTTCTCGACAGTGTCATTTCAGTTATTCTTCATCCTAGCATTTCTGTTCGACTGGCATCAGCTTGGTGTTTACACTGCATTGCTGTAGCATTACCTTCCTATCTAACGCCTCTCTTAGATCGTTGCATCGAACGCCTTACTGTACTTAAGTCTTCACCTGAAGCAGTAACTGGCTTTAGTTTTGCTGTGGCAGCTCTGTTGGGAGCAGTGAAACATTGTCCTCTAGGAATTCCTCATGGAAAGGGCAAGGTAATAATTTCATTCTCTCTGTATAATGATGGCATCTCAGGTTTTTCCTAAAAACATCAGTCTTGTATATTACCCAGTCAGAGCCATGCAAGATGACTTTTTTTTTTTTTTTTGGTACCAGGGATTGAACTCAGGGGTACTCAACCACTGAGCCACATCCCCAGCCCTATTTTGTGTTTTATGTAGAGACAGCGTCTCACTGAGTTGCTTAGTGCCTCGCCGTTGCTGAGGCTGGCTTTGAACTCGTGCTTCTCCTGTCTCAGCCTCCCAAAGTGCTAGTATTACAAGCGTGAGCCACTGCGCCTGGCTGATGACTTTTTTTTAATACCTTTATTTTATTTATTTATTTTTATGTGGTACTGAAGATCGAACCCAGGGCCTCACACGTGCTAGGCAAGTGCTCTACCACTGAGCCACAACCCCCAGGACAACTTTTTGAGTAATCAGCTGTCCTGCTCCTTCAGTATTAAATGTTTAGTATAAATGTTATAAATGTTATCACTAATTATAATTGTTCTGAAAAATGAAAGAATAGACAATTACCAGTGCCATTGGAAAAATGTGGCTGACAACTTAGGGAGGTGATATTATTCATTTAAGCTTAGAACTTTAGTTATTTTCTGAATTAATACCTAATTTTTTGCTAAAGAAAGAATCATCATTGCATGTATTTAATTAAACTTATCCTCAGATGTCATTAATTCGGACAAGATTCTCATCCCCTCATTGTGTTTGAAATTTCTTTCCACTTGTCCTGACTCAAATGATTTGTTTCACCTTACTTTTTTTGAGTACCATCCACTGACTGTATAGACTGCATGTACCCGTAAATTATTAGGAAGTTGGCTGGGTGTTTTAAAATGCACTAGTCTTCCTCTTCAGAAAGTTTATTTGCACTTCTTAACACTTTCTGCTTTTCCAGAGGTGATGGGCAACAGATATTTTCTCAGACATATTACATGCTCCCTGTCCTTTGTACTACATAAGCATACATTATCCACAAATAAGAAAAATCTGATTTTTTCTCTGTTGTTTTATAACACTGCCTATTTCATAGACTTTTTTAGTATAACATTTTAACAAATTTCACTCTATTTGTGAAACTTATCTCAATGTGATATTATTTTGACTACTTTTAACCGTGATAATATATTGCCTGTAGGAAGACTGTTACCAGCTACTGAAGTGTCAAAGTGGTAGGTAGAATTTTAAAAAGGGAGACTCCTATAATGAAACTTTTTCTGGTAATTCCTGATCAAAGAGGATAGTTGCTTAAAACTAAAAGTAAATTCAAATTCTGTGCAACTATAATTGAACTGTCTTAAAATGTTGTCACATATGCTCTACAAAGTATTGTAGGGTTGCTGTGTTGTATTAATATGCCAGCATTTAACCTTGAGAACTTCATGTTATAGTTTTCTATATGACATTGTTCTATCATGTCTAAATGGAAGTCCTTCATCACTTTCAGTTGCTATATAGTTATATATTAGAGTTAATTTTTCAAGAGATTATAATTAGTTGCTGTCATTCATTCACTAATTTATAAACTGATTTTTTTATTATTTTGTTCTGTATTTCAACAGATTATTATGACTTTAGCAGAGGATTTGCTGTGTTCTGCTGCTCAAAACAGTCGCCTTTCAGCTCAGCGCACACAAGCTGGATGGTTGTTGATTGCTGCTCTGATGACATTAGGTAACAGTCTTGTGGAAGGTTTACATTATTAGGATGTCCTTTGTGGTTTTTGAGTGAAAGGATTCTTACATAGGATTTGATAAGACTAGCTTTTAATATGTATCAGAATTTATATAGTCACATAAATATGTTCCTCGTAGTGGTCACCTAAAGAAGGCAATTATAATCAGGTACCCTAATACATGCCTATAATCCCAGACACTTAGGACACTAAGGCAGGAGAATCACTTGAGCCCAGGAGTTCAAGGCCAGCCTGGACAACCTTGTCTTAAAAAAAGACATTTACTTACTTTATTGCTAAAAATGTTTTCAGTTTTGTTTTTGTTGTTGTTGTTGTTTGGTTTGGTTTGGTTTTAGTTTTTTGTTTTTTGCAGTACTGGGGAATGAACCTAGGGCACTCTACCACCAAGATACATCCCCAGCCCTTTTTATTTTTTATTTTGAGACAGAGTCTCACTAAGTTACCCAAGCCAGCCTTGAACGTTTGATCCTCTTGCTTCAGCCTCTTAGGTCACTAGGATTACAGGCATGTGCCACCACACCCAGCTTCACGTTTCTTTCTTGAATCTCTCTTCCAGATCAGTTTATAAATGTTAAAGAGGACAAACCAACCAACTTAATCATTTTTCAGATTTAAAATAACTTGGACATTTCCAAAAATCCTTCATATTTGTCTTCAGAAAGAAAAATTTTCCTTTGTATAAGGATAAGCAAAAAAACTTACCATAGACCATGAATCCAGTACTATTATTATTTTTAGGATTAGTGATACTTGATAATGTTGCAACATTGAAGGGGATGGGTGAGGCTTATTTAAATTGTATTTATTAAAAATAAGTCATTGGGGCCTGGGGTTGTGGCTCAGTGGTAGAGCTTATACCTAGCTCGTGTTAGGTACTGGGTTTGATCCTCAGCACTACATAAAAAAATAAAGAAAAAAATTAAAAGCTGCTCAGGTCAGAGCTCTATTTAAAAAACAAATAAATAATTGCTTTGTTGTCATGACTGTATATCATTTTCCTTTAGGTCTCTACTGTATGAGTTAGTGCTAGGATATGAAATACAACTGATTGGATTTGGCCTATAAATGATTTTGACACCTAGCTGGATATGAAGTAATTTGGGGGGGGGGGGCATTGGCGAGTACTAAGGATTGAACTCAGGGGCACTCAACTAATGAGCCACATCCCAGTCTTATTTTTGTATTTTATTTAGAGACATGGTCTTCTCACTGAGTTGCTTAGTGCCTCACTTTTGCTGAGGCTGGCTTTGAACTCATGATCCTACTGCCTCAGCCTCCTGAGCCACTGGGATTATAGGCATGTGCTACCTTGCCTGGCTGGACATGAAGTAATTTTAATTTAAGGGAGCTTAAATTAAAATAGTAATCATAAGTGGGGAAGTACTTTAAGTAATAGTATGAAGATATTCTTAAGATGATTAAAGAAATTTATTGGACTTAGACTAGGTTCAGTCTAAAGTGCCAAATCTGGTTTGACATCTGTTTTATTTTATCTTATTTTATTTATTTTGCTACCTGTTTTTATTCAGTCTGTGAGCTGAGAATAGCATTTACATTTTTTAATGGTTGGGGGAAAATTGGAGAATATTTCATGATACATGAAAATTATATGAAAGTCAAATTTTAGTGCCCACAAATAAAGTTTTATTTTAGTACAACCATACTCATGTGTTTTTTCATCATCTGTGATCTTTAGGTGCTGCAGTGATAGAGTTGAGTAATTATTAGAGTATTTGGCTCTCAAAGCCTAAGATGTTTACTCTTTGACCCTTTCCAGAAAATGTTTGCTGGCCCCTAGGATAGATCCTTACTTCACAATATGATGAGTATAATGTAGCAAGGTTTCATATATCTTTTTGGTGGCTGTTTTATGCCTGCCATGTTGATATTGGTGAATTAAAGGGGAAATAATCAATAAATGCTCTTAAACTTGATAAAAGCTCTTAAAACCAGTGTCGTTCCATTGAAGGGAGATTACAAGAGGTCCTTTTTTTCTTTAAAAAAGAGATTAGTACTTCATTTCTTATTGCATATTTATAATTACTATACAAAGAGATTAAAATATTTGTTAAATATTTTAATTACTTATATTTGTATGTTTCAATCCAGTACAGTCATTATTATTTTTGATTCTCATCTTTGGCCAGTGGGACCCCCTCAAGTTGAATCATGTCCTTTTTATATGAACCTAGTGTTCTTTAATAATTTTTAGTTTTGACACGGTAAGACATCTAGGTTTTAATGTATATTTCCTTCCCTGGGCTTGTCATGGGCTATTTCTTCAAGGAGGCTTGATTCTTTTTTGTGGAAATGAGTTTTAGCTAACAGTATGAATGCTTTATTAGTTTTTCCCTTGAAGTTTAATAGTTTCTTGTGTTTTCATCATTCTTTTCACAGTATATAATTTTTATGTATTATTTTTAATACATTCATTACTATGAATTAACATCAACTTAAGTAAATCACATGAAATCTACTTCTGGAATGTGAACTACAACCATTTTTAACCTTTCTTGCTAAACTTCCCAGTTTACCTGATGCCATATAAAACAACTTCAATTCACCTACAGATATCTCCATATTTTGTTTATCTATGGATAACTCATCAAGTGTGCATGAGTATTTTCATAGATAGTTTTATTCTTGGTGTAAGAAAATGCTTGGTGTTTTAGCTTTGCAATTGCTATGAATCTTTCCTAACTTAGTTCATGTATGTCTGAAATGATATCTTAGTACCTCTCTAGGAAAAAGATGCTATGCTGTCTATTAAGTTAATGAGATATCTTAAGGAGAGAGCAATGGCAAATATCTATGAAACTTTTCTCACCTATGGATACTTTCAGTGACTGCATGCTTTTTTGTTTGTTTTTTGGTATGTGACTAAATTTTGCTTTCAGAATTTTCATTTTCTACGATCCATTGTATATATCAGCATGAATCTGCATGCATATGCACTCATGTGCACACACAAATCTCTCTTGTAGTCACTTAGTCTTCATTGCCTCCTTTTATTTTAATTCTAGTTTTTTTTTGTTCTTTTGGTACCGGGGATTGAACTCAGGGGCACTCAACCACTGAGCCACATCCTCAGCCCTATTTTGTGTTTTATGTAGAGACAGGGTCTCACTGAGTTGCTTAGAGCCTCGCCGTTGCTGAGGCTGCCTTTGAACTTGCGATTCTCCTGTCTCAGCCTCCCTAAGTGCTGGGATTACAAGCATGAGCCACCACGCCCGGCCAATTCTAGTTTTTTTCTTGTTATTACTGTTTTGTTTTTTTTAAATACTACCTCAAGAAAAAAAAAACAGGCTGGGGATATAGCTCAGTGGTAGAGATCTTCACTAGGGCGTATGCAAGGCCCTGGGTTCAGTCCTGAGTACCACAAAAAAAGAAAAAAAATAATAAGCAAAGAGTCTTGTATGTTTGCTGTTGGGTAATAGTGTAGTGCCTCTTCCTAAAAACCAATTCGGAAGAACAGAGAAATTCTTTTTTGATCTTCTAAATTGCATTCATTTAAAAACAATTGACATGCAATTGCTTTTTCATTTTATTAGGCTCACCTTTCCCTTTAAAAACAAGGCAAATTTTTAAAGCCAGGCATAGTGATGCACACCTGTAATCCCCGTGACTCCAGAGGCTTAGGCTGGAGGATTGCAAGTTCAAAGCCAGACTCGGCAACTTAGCAAGGCCCTAACTAACTTAGCAAGACCCTGTCTCAAAATGAAAATTAAAAAAAGGAGTGGGGGTGCTGGAGACGCTGCTGCTATGGATTTCACTGCGGCGCGCCCTCGACGCCTTCTCAACGTGCACTCCCGATTCCTTTTGGTTCCAAGTCCTAGATGGTAAGTCTCAAGGATCAGCTGATTGTGAATCTTCTTAAGGAAGAACAGGTCCCCCAGAATAAGATTACAGTTGTTGGGGTTGGTGCTGTTGGCATGGCCTGTGCCATCAGTATCTTAATGAAGGACTTGGCAGATGAACTTGCTCTTGTTGATGTCATGGAAGATAAATTGAAGGGAGAGATGATGGATCTCCAGCATGGCAACCTTTTCCTTAGAACACCAAAAATTGTCTCTGGCAAAGACTACAGCCTGACTGCAAACTCTAAGCTCGTTATTATCACAGCTGGGGCACGTCAGCAAGAGGGAGAAAGCCGTCCTAATTTGGTCCAGCATAATGTGAACATCTTCAAGTTCATCATTCCCAATGCTGTAAAATACAGCCCACACTGCAAGTTGCTTGTTGTTTTCAATCCAGTGGATATCTTGACCTATGTGGCTTGGAAGATAAGTGGCTTTCCCCAAAACCGTGTTATTGGAAGTGGTTGCAATCTGGATTCAGCCCGGTTCCATTACCTGCTGGGGGAAAGGCTGGGAGTTCACCCATTAAGCTATCATGGGTGGGTCCTCGGGAAGCATGGAGACTCTAGTGTACCTGTATGGAGTGGAGTGAATGTTGCTGGTGTCTCCTTGAAGAATCTGCACCCAGATTTACGCACTGATGCAGATAAGGAACATTGGAAAGAGGTTCACAAGCAGGTGGTTGACAGTGCTTATGAGGTGATCAAACTAAAAGGCTATATACATCCTGGGCTATTGGACTGTCTGTGGCAGATTTGGCAGAAAGTATAATGAAGAATCTTAGGTGGGTGCATCCAGTTTCCACCATGATTGAGGGTCTTTATGGAATAAAGGATGATGTTTTTCTAAATGTGCCTTGCATCTTGGGACAAAATGGAATCTCAGATGTTGTGAAGGTGAATCTGACTCCTGAGGAAGAGGCACGTTTGAAGAAGAGTGCAGATACACTTTGGGGGATCCAAAAAGAGCTGCAATTTTAAAGGCTTCTAATGTCATACCACTTCACTGTCTAGGATACAACAGGATTTTAGTTGAAGGTTATGCATGTTGTCCTTTCTATCTGATCTGTGATTAAAGCAGATGGCCTGGGAAAAGCATCAGTTTCCTAAAGTTAGAAATAGGAATGGCGTATAAAATCCTACAGATATCCTGATGCTAGATAGTGCTTAACTTGTGTAGTCCTAAAATAGTGTAATGTGGTTCCACCATCTCTGAGATACAACTGCCAGTGCTGCACAAGCTCCAGTTGCCCTTCAAACCAGATGTGTGATATGTAACTTCATCAAACATGCCTAGTCCAACTTTTTTTTTTTTCTTCAGTCACATCCAGGATCCAACTTTAAATCTAGTATTGCATGTCTTGTGTATAACTGTTTTAAAGGATTTTATTTTGTGTATTATATGTATCCATAGTGTACATTTCCATGTAATGTAAAAAGATCTACAGATGAACATTGCAACCAGCTATCCAAGTGTCATACCAACTGAAATATCAAATAAACCTTTTTTTTTAACATTTATTTTTTAGTTGTAGGCGGACAGAATATCTTTATTTTATTTTTATGTGGTGCTGAGTATCGAACCCAGTGCCTCACGCATGCCAGGCGAGCACGCTACCACTGCGCCATAACCCCAGCCCCTCAAATAAACCTTGAACAGTGAAAAAACAAAAAAAAAGGAGTGGGGATGTAGCTGAATGGTTAAGCTCATTGAGTTCAATCTCTGGTATCAAATAATAATAAGGCAAATTTTGTTAATGATAATTGCATGTCAAACATTATATAACATGAAGCTGGGCACAGTGGCGCAAGCCTGTAATCCCAGCACTTAGGGAGGTTGAGACCGGAGAATCGTGAGTTCAAAGCCAGTCTCAGCAATGGTGAGGCACTAAGCAACTCAGTGAGACCCTGTCTCTATATAAAACACAAAATAGGGCTGGGGATGTGGCTCAGTGGTCGAGTGCCCCTGAGTTCAATTTCCAGTACCCCCCCAAAAAAAACCATGAACAAAGCACTATTCCGTGTAAATGCATATAAGCCTTGAAACTCTCCTGTATGGTAGATAGTGTTACTATCCCCATTTCTAGGTGAGGAAACAGGCCCCTCAAAAGTTAAGTTACTCATCCAGGTTTGCACAACTAATAAGTTTGTAGAGCTAGAATATTAACCTAGTCATTCTTGCTCCAAACCCCAGTGTATGTTGCTCCACTGTAGAAGAAAGATTTACGTCAGCAGAATGTGGAGCTAAGAAGAAAGGAGGGCTTGTTAGTAGGAGAATTTGAAGGTAACCCCAGAATTTTAAAGAATACTAGTTGGAGGAAAAAGCTGTGGGTTTTAGATTTTATGCCTCCTGATTTTTTCTTTCTCTCTCTTTTTTTTTAATTGATAAGTTATCATTGTACATTGCATTTTATTATTGAGTTTTTGTATTCATAATACCTCAGTTCATAAATGTTGCTCTCAGTTTTTTTTAAAGATAATTCTGTTCAGATACTTCATATCTGATTTTTTTGTCTAGAACAAGTTGATGTCAGAAGTTGCCATGTGTGAAGCCCTGGGTCCAACCTCTAGCACCAAAAATTTAAGAAGTTAATATTATTCTGAAGGTCAAGGATACAATGTCATTTGTCACCATGGCAATTGTATCTTTCATTTATGTGACACTATATAGTTTTTCTAGTTATTCCACATACTTCAAAGTGTATTCTATCATTTGTATCTGACAAACCCTTGTAGACAAGCAGTGTAGATGAAATTAGCTTCATTTTATACATATAATAAACTGATTCTCAAATGGAACACAGAATAGTGAAAGAGCTGACACCTGAGCCCAGACTCTACCATTTGTTCCTTGTTTTTCCTGTCTGTACTCCAGCACCTTCTAATAGTAAATTATTCAGTAATAAACTCATGTGGAATCAGAAATTAAGAAAAAAGACAAAATATTGCAGTAATGAATTAAAATATATTTATTTTAACAGGGAAGTTTCTGCTTAATAGAGTTTAAAGAGCAACTTCTTTGGGTTCTTTTAAATTGCAGGTCCTGCAGTTGTCAGTCATCACCTTGCTCGAGTTCTGCTGTTATGGAAGTGTGTCTTTCCAGCATCTCCTAAAGATCTAGAAACAGAAAAGAGCCGAGGAGATGCATTTACTTGGCAGGTAACCCTGGAAGGACGTGCTGGTGCACTGAGTGGTAGGTTAAGTTTAGTGTTTTCTTCCCTTTTGGCTTTTCTCCACCTTTTGTCTGTACATATACTGTATGTTTTATTTAATGTAAGGAGTTGAGGAGTCCTGCCTCTAACAATTTTTATAACCGAATGTAATTATTTGGTAAAGATAACTGAAGAATGAAGCAATAAGCCAAGTTTGAGAGTTCTAAATCCTTAGGCCAATGCATATTTTGCTAGATGCAGTTTCGTTGAAAACTGTCAAAATTACTTTCTCTTAAACAGATATTTATTCCATTTTTTCAGAAATACTAGATTTTCACTTAATTAGCAGTAACTAAGCTTTGTTTCCATTTAGTCTATACACATATGAAAGTTGTACCCTTTGACAATATATAGACATTGTGAAAATAATATTCCACCATGAAAATCTGAACTAAGGAAGGATAAGTTCCCTGGAAAGATTGGGAAGCAGTCTGATGGCATCTTATTCTTATAAAAGAAAAACCAACTTTGAATTTGATCTTGAAACTCAGTCTGACTTTAAAATACTTTCTCCTCATAGGAAGTAACTCCCAATAAAAGTTCTTTGTTTCAGATAACACCTGTAAAAATCCTAACATGATGGGAGCTGGGGTTATGGCACCTAGCATGCATGAGGTACTGGGTTTGATCCTCAGCACCACATAAAAATAAAATAAAAATATTCTGTCCACCTACAACTAAAAAATAAATGTTTAAAAAAAAGATTTAAAAAAAAATCCTAACATGATAACTTGAGTCAAAATGATTTTGCAGAACTAGGCTTAAGAACTGCCTACTTGAAAATCTAAGCTAATTTCTTTTTTTTTACTTCTGAGCTCTAGGGCTGAGTAAAACCCCAGGACACAAACATTTTTTTAATCTAATTATTGGTCTCTTTTAGTAATTCTAGGAAGATGATGATGATGATGATGATGATGATGATGATGATGATGATTACTATTATTATTATATGTGATTAGAAGTGAAAGATGCTAGATTTCTTTTCATATTAGAATTTCAGTAATATTTTTTTAAACATTTTTTAGTTGTAGATGAGCACAACATATTTATTCATTTGTTCATTTTTCTGTGGTGCTGAGGATCAAACCCAGTGCCTCACACATGGGAGGCAAGTGCTCTACCACTGAGCTACAGCCCCAGCCTTCAGTAATATTTTTGGTTTTGGTGCATTTCTTTATTCCACTAATAAAAATGCTAATGCTGTGTCATAATCAAGTGCTCTTTTCATGGTCACTTATGCTGTGCTGAGTAAGTCTGTTTTCTTTTTCAGCTATCAAGAGCCTTGTTTCCTACTGTGGTGATCTCCTTACTGAGGAAGTAATTCAGCGTCTTCTTCCACCACTTCCTTGTGCTGTGGATTTGCTAACTCAGTAAGAATCAGCTATTTAGATTGATAAACTTTTGCAACAGCAATTAATTACCCTCCATTTATGTAATATCCCTTAAATACATTACTAAGGCAAGTTTCTGTGGTTGGTGAATGATTTTCCTTTTGCAGAGAAAGGGAATCATTTAATCACATGACTTTTTAAGGCTAGGATCTTGAAAGAAAAATACATATTAAAAGGGAAGGAAGATTACTTGGTGATTAGTGTACTTTTCAAACAAGCAGATTTTATAAGAAATTAAATATTAAGCCTGTTAACCTTTTCAGGAATGCATTTTATGGTTTGTTAGTGCTGTTCTGTGTTCGTAAGAACCAGATGCATGTTAAAAGTTTTGGCTTTTTGTTTATATTTTTAAGTTTGAGTTATACATAAGCAATAAGAAAACAGAAAATCCAGTATTTATCATAAGCATTTATAATTTCCAAATTAATATATAGAGAAATTCTGTCCAAATGTGTTTAATGATATATTTTCTATATATAGAAAAATAGATTTAACATACAGCTTATAGAGCATGATAAAATAAACATCTGTAATTTCAAAACAACTAGAGCAGGAGTTACAAACATTTCCTATGAAAGACCAAATATTTAATATTTTAGGTTTTGTTAGCTATGATGTATATGTTGCAGTTGCTTAACTCTGTACTTGTAGCTCAAAAGTACTCATAGAAAATACACAAATTAATGAATGTGGTTGTGTTCCTTTATAACTTTACTTACAGAAATAGGTGGTGAACTCTATTTAGATGCCACTGAATTAGAGCATTAATAGCTCTAGAGCATAATAGGCATGTCCTTAACCTAATTTTCTTTTATTTATCCTTTTTATTGATTTATAAGAATTTTTCATATTTTTAATGCAGTTCTCTTGCTTGGCATTAAAATATTAAAATAATCTACATTTTTTATTAATAGACATTCTTAATTTAAATGCCAGTTTATTAGTCTTTTACATTTTTGTTTAATACTTTTTGTCTTTTGTTTAAAAAGCCTTCCTTACCGTAAAGCTTCTTTTTCTTTTTTTCTTTCTGTTTTTTACTATTGGGGATTTAACCCTGGGGCTCTTAATCACTGAGCCACTCCCCAGCCCTTTTTATTTTATTTTTTTATTTTGAGACAGGGTCTTGCTAAGTTGCTTAGGGTCTTGCCAAGTTGCTAAGGCTGGCTTTAAACTTGAAATCCTTCTGCCTCAGCCTCATGAGTCCCTGGGATTACAGGTATGTACTACCGTGCCTGGCACAAAGTTTATTTTCTTATATTTGTCTCTGAAATGTTTCAAGCTTTGTCTTCAATCCATCTGGAATAGAGTTTTCTATTTGGAGTGAGGTAGAGATCTATGTTGTTAGGCCAGGCACAGTGGCGCACACCTGTAACCAGCAATTCTGGCAGGTGAGACAGGCTTGCAAGTTTAAGGCCAGGTTCAGTCACTTAGCAAGACCCTCTCTCAAAATAAAAAATAAAAAGGGCTAGGGATATAGCTCAGTGGTAAAGCTGGGTTTAGATCCCCAGCACCAAAAAAGAAAAGAGAGAGAGAGAGAGAGAAAGAAATCCAGGTTAGTCCATTTGTGCTGCTGCAACAAAATATCTCAGGTTGGGTAATTTATAAAGAACAGAAATTTATTTCTCACCGTTCTGGAGGTTAGGAACCCAAGATCAAGGCACTACCAGGTTTGGTGTTTGATGAGAGCCTGGTCTTTGCTTCCAAGGTGGCACCTTGTTGCTGCATCCTCTGAAGAGGATGAATGCTATGCCCTCATGTGGCAGAAGGATGGAAGGGCAAAAAGGAGCCAAACTCCCTCTGTTAAGCCCTTTTGTAAGGCATTTATGTATTGCTTGCATTTTAAATAAGTGTGTATGTGCTATGTACAATCTGTTTATTCTGCTGTATAAAAATAATTGGTGCAGCCACCTTGCTAAATTCTCCAAATTAAAAATGAATTTGTAGAATGTACTGGAGTTCAAGAACATCCTAGACAACATAGTGAGGCCTTATCTCCAAAAAAAGAAAGAAAGAAAAGAAAAAACCTGAGTAGAAGTGATTAAAGGGAATGGTTCTTGCCAGGGCACAGTGGCCCATGCCCTGTAATCCTAGCAGCTTAGGAGGCTAAGACAGGAGGATTGCAAGTTCATAGCCAGTGTTAGCAACTTGACGAGGCCCTGAGCAACTTGGCAAAACCCTGTCTCGAAATAAAACAATAAAAAGGGCTAGGAATGAGGCTCAGTGGTTAAGTGCCTGTGGGTTCAATCCCCAATACCAAAAAAAGGAGAAGGGAGGATGTTTATTTTTATAGGGTTTTTTGTTTTGTTTTGTTGATAGATGAACACAATACCTTTATTTTATTTGTTTTTTTTTATGTGGTGCTGAGGATGGAACCCAGTGCCTCACATGTGCTAGGCAAGTGCTGTGCCACTGAGCCACAGCCCCAAGGGAATTCTTCTTATATTTTACTAATAAGAATGGTGTTTGTTCAAAATTTTTAGTAGATACTTTAAAAAATGTTTTTAGTATATTATAGTTACACATAATAACAAAGTTTAATACACACTCTAACAGGTTGAAAAAGTAATCTTAAACTAAGTTGGCCATGTCTTTTGGTGTGGTTTTTTTTTTTTTATTATGAATAGATTTTGATTTTATGAAATAGACTAATCCAAGAAAGTTTAATGTAAGAAATTTTATTACTAATTTTCTAATTGGTTTTACTCCTTGAGTAAACTGAGCCGAGAATAATTATCTTTTTTATAAGCTATGGACTTGGTTTGCTTATAAGTTTTTCCATATATATTCATCAGTGAAAGTACTATAATTTTCTTTCTGGCACTATCCTCCTCAACTTTTTAATCAGTGTCATTAGCTTCATAGAATAAGGTGGGTAAATATTTCATCAAGTTCTCTGGGAGAGTTTTTACAAAATCAGAGTGATCTGTCACAGGAGATTTTGATCAATCATCTGTAAATCAGTCAAGACTTGGTATTGTGGGGCAGGGGTTAACTACATACTCTATTTCTTTTTTACTGTTTGAAGTCTGGTTTGGGGAGTTTGATTTGCTTATTTGTGTAAATCAAATTTAGCAAGTTACATTTTCCCAGAAATTTTCCCAGTGCATCTTTATCTTCAGAGTTTTCAGGAAGTTGTTCCTTTGTATTTTCTTTTTAAATATCTGTTCTATCTGCAATGTCTTTCTTCATTCCTGAGTTTTCATTATGCCTTCTATTTTGTTTTCTTGCTTCATCTCACCAAGGGTATATCAATTTTATTAAGCTTTTTAGAGAATAGTCTTGCTTATGTTAAAATTTATTTTCTTCTTTATTACTATTCTTTATACTCTCTATTCTGCTTACTTAATTCTTGTTCTTTTTTTAAATTAAGTTGAACACCTAGGTCATTTAATTTCTCTTCTTTCTTTTCTAATATAAGCTCAGACAACATATTTCCCTGTGAGGTTCCAGTTAATGAATCCTAAGAATATTGATGTGTATTTGTTCTATTATTTCAATTTCAAGTATTTTAAATTTTTGTTATAATTTCTTTGAATTCTTTAGCAGTATGTTCTTAAACTTCTCAATGTATGAAATGATTTTTGTTTGATTTAGTTGCTGATTTTTAGTCATTGGGTTATGCATTTTTAATGCATTATAGTGAATATGATCTATATGTTACCTGCTATATTTTTTTGATTTCTTTTTTTGTTAGTAGCTTTTTTTTTTTTTTTTTTTTTGGACGCAGTGTCTTTATTTTATTGCTTTGTACGTGGTGCTGAGGATCGAACCCAGAGCCTCACGCATGCAAGGCAAGCGCTCTACCGCTGAGCTACAATCCCAGCCCTGTTAGTAGCTTTTGATGGACTTTTATTTTTTGTATTTATTTATATGTGGTGTTGAGAATCAAACCCAGTGCCTCACACATGCTAGGCAAGTGCTCTGCCACTGAGCCAAAACCCCAGCTGACCTGCTGTATTTTTTGAGATTTTCTTTGTGACAAATGTTTTTTAAAGTTCCATTTTGCTATCTTCACTAATATTTTCTTAACCTATCAGTAATTTACAGTGAAGTGTTAAGAACCTCCCCTATTATGCTAAATTTATCACTTTCTTTTTTACTTTTTCAAATTTTGAAATTATTTAATCAGATTCATTAGAGTTTAGAATTATGTTTTTCTGATGAACTGATTTTTTTTCTCATTATACCCTATACTTAAAACTTTTTTATTGTGATATACTCTTTTTTTAAAAAATGTTGATGGACCTTTATTTTATTCATTTATTTACATGTGGTCCTGAGAATCGAACCCAGTGCCTCACACATGCTAGGCAAGAGCTCTGCCACTGAGCCACAACTCCAGCCCCTGTTATATACTTTTTATGATTATTATATGTGTGATATGTTTTTCTCATGACACCATGTTTTTAGGTATGTTGTAAATTACATTTAGTTGGATTTTTTTTAAAAAATTAAAACTGGGCACAATGATGCAACACCTATAATCCCAGCTACTTGGAATGCTCAGGCAGAAGGATCAGAAGTTTGAGGCCAGCCTCAGCAACTTAGTGAGACACTGTCGCAAAATAAAAAATAAAAAGAATTAGGTATGTGACTCAGTGGTATAGCACTTTCTGAGCATGAATGAGCCCAGGGTTCAATTCTCAGTCCCTACCAACACCAAATAAAAAAAAGAAGAAGAAGAATCTGATGTTTTCTACTTTAAACTGGCAATGTGTGGGTTTCTTTATCCTACTTGATCTGTTTTGGTTGGACTTATACATTGTAAGATTTCAGGAAAATTGGCTGTTATCTCTTCAAATATTGCCTGCTCTTTGTTCTCTTAAAATTTTTCTTTTAGGCTCTAATTAGATAGGTTTTTTGTTGTTGTTTTTTGGGTTTTTTGTTTGTTTTCTTTTTTATTATTAGTTCTAATTACTTATACATGACAGCAGAATGCATTTCGACTCATTATACACAAATGGAGCACAACTTTTCATTTCTCTGGTTGTACATGACACAGAGTCACACCATTCATGCAGTCATACATGTACATAGGATAATAATGTCTCATTCCACCATCCTTTCCACTTCCAAGCCCCCTCCCTTCCTCTCACTCCCTCTGCATGATCCAAAGTTCCTCCTTTCTTCCCTTGCCCCTTTCCCCCATTATGGATCAGCATCCACATACCAGAAAAAACATCCGGCCTTTGGTTTTTTGGGGACTGGCTTATTTCACTTAGCATGATACTCTCCAACTCCATCCATTTATCTACAAATGTCATAATTTCCTTCTTCTTTAAGGCTGAGTAATATTCCATTGTGTATATATACCACAGTTTCTTGATCCAGTCATCTATTCAAGGGCATCTAGGTTGGTTCCACAGTTTAGCAATTGGGAATTGAGCTGCTATAAACATTGATGTGGCTGCATCACGATAGTATGCTGATTTTAAGTCCTTTGGGTATACACCAACGAGTGGGATATCTGAGTCAAATGGTGATTCCATTCCAAGTTTTCTAAGGAATCTCCACATTGCTTTCTAGAGTGGTTGCATCAATTTTCAGTCCCACCAGCAATATATGAGTGTACCTTTTCCCCCACATCCTCACCAACACTTATTGTTACTTTTATTCTTGATAATTGCCATTCTAACTGAAGTGAGATGAAAATTTAGAATAGTGTTAATTTGCATTTCTCTAATTGCTAGAGATGTTGAACATTTTTTCATAATACAATTGACATACAATCAATCGACAAGAAGTGTTTGTTCAACTCCTTAGCCCTTTTTTGGGGGGGGGTACTGAAGATTGAACTCAGGGGCACTCAACCACTGAGCCACATCGCCAGCCCTATTTTTTGTGTTTTATGTAGAGACAGGGTCTCACTGAGTTGCTTAGCGCCTCACTGTTGCTGAGGCTGGCTTTGAACTCTCAATTCTCCTCTCTCAGCCTCCCTAAGTGCTGGGATTACAGGC
Source organism: Xerus rutilus (assembly GCA_028644305.1). Classification (NCBI taxonomy): domain Eukaryota; kingdom Metazoa; phylum Chordata; class Mammalia; order Rodentia; family Sciuridae; genus Xerus; species Xerus rutilus. Next base: position 60,645,472 of record CM053401.1, read on the forward strand.
TTGCGCCACCGTACCCAGCTCTTAGCCCATTTTTTGACTGGGTTATTTGTTTTTGTTTCTTTTTCTTTTCCTTTTTTTTTTTTGTGTGTTAAGGTTTTTGTGTTCTTTGTATATCCAGGAGATTGGTGTTCTGTCTGATGTGCATGTGGTTAAGATTTTCTCCCATTTCTCTCTTTTTACATTATTGATTGCTTCCTTTGCTGAGAAGAAGCTTTTTAGTTTCAATCCATCCCATCCATTGATTCATTTTTTTAATTTATTTATTCTAATTAGGTTTACATAATAGCAAAATACATTTTGATTCATTGTACACAAATGGAGCACAACTTTTTACCTCTCTAGTTGTACACAAGAGAGTTACACCATATGTTCAGTCATACATGAACCTAGGGCATTGTTGTCCAATGCATTCCACCATCTTCCCTGCCCCCATAGCCCATCCCTTCCCTTCCCTCCCCTTTGACCAAAGTTTCTCCATTCTTTGCATGCCACCTCCCACATTATGGATCAGCATCCACTTATCAGAGAGAACATTCAGCCTTTGGTTTTTTGAGATTGGCTTACTTTGCTTAGCATGATATTCTCCAACTCCATCCATTTACCTGCAAATGCTATAATGCCCTTCTAATGCTGAGTAATACTTCATTGTGTATATATACCACAGTTTTTTTATTCATACATCTATTGAAGGGCATCTAGGTTGGTTCCACAGTTTAGCTATTGTGAATTGTGCTGCTATAAACATTGAAATTGCTGCATTACTATAGTATGCTGTTAAGTTCTTTGGGTATAGACCCGGGAGTGGGATGGCTGGGTCAAATGATGGTTTTATTCCAAGTTTTCTGAGGAATCTTCATACTGCTTTCCAGATTGGTTGCACCAATTTGCAGTCCTACCAGCAATGTATGAGTGTGCCTTTTCCTCCACATCCTCGCCAACACTTATTATTGTTTGTAGTCTTGATAATTGCCATTCTGACTGGAATGAGATGAAATCTTAGAGTAGTTTTGATTTGCATTTCTCTAATGGCTTGAGATGTTGAACATTTTTTCATATACTTGTGGATCGATTGTGTATCTTCTTCTGCAAAGTGTCTATTCAGCTCCTTAGCCCATTTACTGATTGGGTTGTTTGTTTTTTTGGTGTTAAGTTTTTTGAGTTCTTTATATGTCCTGGAGATCAGTGCTCTATCTGATATGTGTGTGGCAAAAATGTGCTCCCAGAATGTAGGCTTTCTGTTGACCTCATTGATTGTTTCTTTTGCTGAGAAGAAGCTTTTCAGTTTGAATCCATCCCATTTATTGATTCTTGCTTTTATATCTTGCACTTTAGGTGTCTTGTTAAGAAAGTCAGGGCCATGACATGATGAAGATTTGGGTCTACTTTTTCCTCAATTAGGTGCAGGGTCTCTGATCTCATTCCTAGGTCCTTGATCCACTTTGAATTCAGTTTTGTGCATGGTGAGAGAGAGGGTTTTAGTTTCATTTTGCTGCATATGGATTTCCAGTTTTCCCAGCACCATTTGTTGAAGAGGCTATCTTTTATCCAATGTATGTTTTTGGCACCTTTGTCTAGTATGAGATAAGTGTATTTATGTGGATTTGTCTCTGTGTCTTCTATATCATTGGTCTATGTGTCTATTTTTGTGCCAGTACCATGCTGTTTTTGTTATTATAGCTTTGTAATATAGTTTAAGGTCTAGTATTGTGAAGTCTCCTGCTTCACTGTTCTTGCTGAGGATTGCTTTGGCTATTCTGGGTCTCTTTATTTTTCCAAATGAATTTCATGATTCCTTTTTCTATTTCTATAAGGAATGACACTGGGATTTTAATTGGAATCTCATTGAATCTGTATAGCACTTTGGGTAGTATGGCCATTTTGACAATATTGATTCTGCCTATGCAAGAGCAGGAGAGATCTTTCCGTCATCTCACATCTTCTTCAATTTCTTTCTTTAGTGTTCTGTAGTTTTCATTGTAAAGGTCTTTCACCTCGTTTGTTAAATCGATTCCCAAGTATTGCATTTTTTTTGAGGCTCCTGTGAATGGGGTAGTTTTTCTAATTTCTCTTTCAGAGAACTCATCACTAATGTAGAGAAATGCGTTTGATTTATGGGTATTGATTTTATATCCTACTACTTTGCTGAATTCATGTATTAGTTCTAGAAGTTTTCTGGTGGAATTTTTTGGATCTTCTAAAGAATCATGTTGTCAGCAAATACTTATGCTTTAACTTCTTTTCCTATTCTTACCTCTTTAATTTCTTCTGTCTGTGTAACTGCTCTGGCTAGAGTTTCAAAGACTATGTTGAATAGAAGTGGTGAAATAGGACATCTCTGTCTTGTTCCCATTTTTAGAAGGAATGGTTGCAATTTTTCCTCATTGAGGATAATGTTGGCTTTTGGTTTTGCATAGATAGCTTTTACAATGTTGAAGTATGTCCTACTATCCCTAGTTTTTCTAGTGTTTTGAACATGAAGAGGTGCTGTATTTTGTCAAATGCTTTCTCGGCATCTATAGAGATAATCATATGATTCTTGACTTTAAGTCTATTAATGTGATGAATGACGTTTATTGATTTCCATATATTGAGCCAGCCTTGCATACCTGAGATGGAACCCACTTGACTGTGGTGCACTGTCTTTTTAATATGTTTTTATATACCATTTGCCAGAGTTTTATTGAGAACTTTTGCATCTATGTTCATTAGGGATATTGGTCTGAAGTTTTCTTTCTTTGGTGTGCCTCTGTCTGATTTTGGAATCAGGCTGATACTAGCCTCATAGAACAAGTGTGGAAGGGTTCCCTTCTTTTCTATTTCATGGAATAATTTGAGGAGTATTGGTATTAATTCTTCTTTGAAGGTCTTGTAGAACTCGGCTGAGAATCTGTCTGGTACTAGGCTCTTCTTGGTTGGTAAGCTTTTGATGGCGTCTTCTGTTTTCTTGCTTGAAATTGATTGGTTTAAGTTGTGTATGTCCTCCTGACTCAGTTTGGGCAGATCATAAGCCCCTAGAAATTTGTCAGTGTTTTCAGGATATTTTATTTTACTGGAGTATAGATTTTGAAAATAGTTATCTATTTTCAAATAGATAATAAATAATTATCTTCTATATTTCAATAGTGTCTGTCATGATATTTCCCTTATTATCTCGAATTTTAATACTTTGAATTTCTCTTTCCTTCTTTTTATTAGGGTGGCTAGGGTTTATCAATTTTATTTGTTCTTTCAGAGAACCAGCTTTTTGTTTTGTCAATTTTTTGAATTGTTTTCTTTGTTTCAATTTCATTGATTTCAGCCCTGATTTCAATTATTTCCTGTCTTCTACTTCTTTTTTTTTTTTTAAAAATTTAGTTTTTAGTTGTAGGTGGACAGAATATCTTTATTTTATTTTTATGTGGTGCTGAGGATCAAACCCAGTGCCTTACGCGTGCTAGGTGAGCACGCTACCACTGCGCCATAACCCTAGCCCTGTCTTCTACTTCTTTTGGTGTTTATTTGTTTTTCTTCTAGAGCTTTGAGATGTAATGTCAGGTTGTTTATTTGTTGGTTTTTTTCTTCTTTTAATGAATGAGCTCAATGCAATGAACTTTCTTCTTAACACAGTTTAACACAGCCTTCATAGTGTCCCAGAGATTCTGATACGTTGTATCAGAGTTCTCATTTACCTCTAAGAATTTTTTTTTGTCTCCTCCTTGATGTCTTCTGTTATCCATGCATCATTCAATAATGTATTATTTAGTCTCCAGGTGATGGAGTAGCTTCTATTTTATCATTGATTTCTAATTTCATTCCATTATGATCTGATAGAATGCAGGGTAGTATCTCTATTTTTGTATTTGCTAAGACTTTTTTCATGGCATAACATATGGTCTCTTTAGAGAAGTATCCATGTGCTGCTGAAAAGAAAGTGTTTTTGCTTGTTGATGGATGAAATATTTTATATATGTCAGTTAAATCTAAACTATTGATTGTATTATTGAGTTCTATAGTTTCTTTGTTTAGTTTTTGTTTGGAAGATCTATCCAGTGGTGAGAGAGGTGTGTTAAAGTCACCCAGTATTATTGTGTTGTGGTCTGTCTGATTCTTGAAATTGAGAAGGGTTTGTTTGATGTATGTAGATGCTCTATTGTTTGGGGCATAAATATTTACAATTGTTATGTCCTGTTGATGTATGATTCCTTTAAGCAATATGAAATGTTCTTCTTTATCTCCTCTGACTGTCTTTGGCTTAAAGTCTTCTTTATCTGATATGAGAATGGAAACCCCTGCTCGTTTATACAGTTCATGTGAGTGATGTTTTTTTCCCATCCTTTCACCTTCCGTCTGTGGATATCATTTCCTATGAGATGAATCTCTTGAAGGCAGTATATTGTTGGGTCTTTCTTTTTTAATCCAATCTGTCAGTCTATATCTTTTGATTGATGAGTTTAGGCCATTAACATTCAGGGTTATTATTGAGATATGGTTTGTATTCCTGGTCATTTTGGTTTATTTTTGGTTTTTAGCCTGACTTGGTTTCTCCTTTGATTGGCTTAATTTTAGTGTAGTTCCTTTTTTTGCTGATTTTTTTTTCCTCCTCATGGAATATTTTGCTGAGGATATTCTGTAGTGCAGGCTTTCTTGCTGTAAATTCTTTTAACTTTTGTTTATCATGGAAGGTTTTTATTTTGTCATCAAATCTGAAACTTAATTTTGCTGGGTATAAGATTCTTGGTTGGCATCCATTTCTTGGTATATGTTATTTTCTTTCTTGGTATATGTTATTCCAGGACCTCCTAACTTTGAAGTTCTAGGTTGAGAAATCTGCTGAGATCTGAATTGGTTTCCCCTTATATGTAATCTGATACTTTTCTCTTGCAATCTTTAGAATTCTATCATTCTGTATCTGGGCGTTTTTATTATAATGTGCTTTGGTGTGGATCTGTTGTAGTTTTGTACATTTAGTGTTGTGTAAGCCTGTTGTATTTGATTTTTCATTTCAATCTTCAGGTCTGGAAAATTTTCTAATATTATTTTCTTGAAAAGATTGTGCATTCCTTTGATTTATATCTCTATGCCTTCCTCTACCCTGATAAATCTTAAATTTGGTCTTTTCATGTTATCCCATCATTCTTGGATGTTCTATTCATGGTTTCTTACCATTTTCACTGTGTGATCAACTTTATTTTCAAGATTGTGTATTTTGTCTTCATTGTCTGAGGTTCTGTCTTCCAAGTGATGTAGTCTTTTTGTGATGTTTTCCATTGAATTTTTAATTTGGTTTATTGTTTTCTTCATTTCAAGAATTTGTTTTTTTTAATAATCTCTCTTTATTGATGTAATCTTTTGCTGTGTGCATTTGCTCTCTTATATTTTTATTGAAGTTATCTTTTGCTGCCTGCATTTGCTCTTACATCATCCTTTCCTTTGCAGATCATTTTAACTAAGTACATTCTGAAATCCTTCTCTGACATTTCTGCTGTGGTGTCAATTGATTCTATTATTGTAGCATCTTGATTTGTTTGGGGTACTTCTTCCCTTGTGTTTTCACATTGTTCCAATACCTCACCTTTAAGGTGGAGATCAATATTAACAGAACCGAATGCAAACAATATGCAAGCTTAAACCAAATAGCTGCTATTAAGACATTTACAGTTTTGTCACAATAAACAAAAAAGATGGTTTTGTTTCTTACCTATAATATAAACAGTAGATTTACAAAAGGGTCTACAGTTTCTAATGGTGAACAAAGAGAACCAGGAGGTTGTAGGATGTGATGTTTGTGAGGTAGGAGGTGAGAATATAGAGGTATTAGATCATAGGAAATGTGAAAAAGGAATCAAAAAAAGTTGGCTGTTAGCAGGAAAAAAGAAAGAGACTCCAGGGAAACAGAAAAGTGAGAGAAAAATATATAGAAAGAGTAAATAAATTTATTTTTTAAAAGAATATACAACAAAACTGTAGTATACTATTCAGACATCTTAGTTCTCAGTAGCCTGATGCATGAAAAGTACTTGGTTTCACAAATGTTGGGGGTGTGAGAGTGGGAAAAGAAAGAAAAAAAATACTTGAAGTAAAATTGAACAGTTTCTTCTATTGGAGTTCAGTATCTTCTCTGCTTCCCTTCTCATCTGATAGGTGGAGTTGTCTGGAGTTTGCTGGTATCTCCATCCTTAGGATGGTTAAGGTTACTAGAGTGGGAGGGTTAGTCTTGGAGGCGGAACTCCTAGAGGCCAGGTATAGCAATTGCTGGTCCCCATTGGAAGACTACACCCCAGGAATCTCCTTTTGGGCCCACTCGTGTGATGTAGGAGCTTGTCTTAGCCCCTTACATCGCCTGTGGACCCCACAATTCCTGGTCTCTTATTTAATTTCTAAACTATCTCCCCTGCCCCTGCCCTTTTGACTTCCCAGTCAGGAACCTCTCTCTCCAGTGGTTCCTGAGGGCTGAGCTCAGGGATCTGTGCCTGTCGTGGAAAACTGTTCTGTATCAGGCAGATCAGGACCAAGCATTGAGGGCTATGGGCCGGCCACATGGCCGTAAGCACTGGGCCTGGTTGGTGGCTTGGCAGGGGTTGGGAAACTATGGATTGGAGAGCCGGAGGACCGTGTTGATTGACAAACTGGCAGGACCAGGTGATGGGTGGATGCTTTATTGGGGGGGGAATCGGGGACTGGGCTGGTGTTGGGCCCCAGCAAGTGTCATTTAAGTGGGCCCTGGGAACCAGTGGGTGCCAGGCTGGTTGGCTGGGCCAGCCAGGATCAAGATGTCCTCACACCCTCTTCTAACCTACCAACCCCATGCAAGGCTCTGTCCTACCTCTGCAGCAAAATGGTGGCTATTAGCACACCTAGCAGGGAGACCTCAGGTATAACAAAGTCTGCAGGGACCTTGGTGATGGTCTTCCAGGCCCTGGCTGTTGTCCCTAGATGGAAGCGGCTGCATCCTTAGTTGGTGGCAGTGGCAGCGGAAAACCTGTAGGTACCTTGATGTTTGGTTTCAAGGTCTGGGCCCATGTCCCTAGATGGAAGCTACACCAACTAAAGATGGTTATGGTTCCAGTGGAGACAACCTAAAATGGTGACAGAGGTGTCCCAAGATGGAGGCAGCCACTTTCCAAGATGAGACAGCAAGGGTAGGCCATGCAGTGGCATTGGGCAGCGTGTTCAGAGATGTAGCACTGTGGCAGGCAGCTGCCTCCAGGCCCTGTCCTGTGTCCCAAGATGGAGCTACCATGATGAGGGGGCTATGATGACGGCTGCAATGTCCCAAGATGGAGGCAACCAGGGGAGCCCTACATTGGTAGATGAGCCCTTGGCCCAAGGGTGCAGGAGGTTCACGCAGGGATGTAGGAGTTTTGTGTGGCAACAGGGCAGGTGTTTGTTTTGATTTGGTTTTGATGTGTTTTTTTGTTGTTCCTGTTTTGCATTATTGGATATTGAACCCAGGGGTGCTCTATCACTGAACCATACATCCATCACATTTTACTTTATTTTAAAAGAGGGATTCACTATGTTACTGAGGCTTGCCTTGAATTTATGATCCTCCTGCTTCAGCCTCCCAAGCAGCTGGGACTGGAGGCATGTGCCACCACATCCTGCCCTAGTCATTTTGTTTTCCATGTATCTTAGTCTTTCTAATATTTCAATATCCTTTTCTGCCTGCTGCATTCCAGATAATCCATTTAGCTCTGTTTTCCAGTTCACTAATTCTCTCTTCAGCTGAGTTTAATGTGCTATGCCTCTACTGGGATCTGGGACCATCTTAACACCCTTCAAGGGGTCATACTTTATCATCCCTATTTACCATGGGTACAAGCTTAGTCTAAGATCATTGTGTTGTTTTTGGTATTTCTCTTCCCACTCTTTTCAGCTCATATTTTGGTTCATGCTTTTTTTTTTTAATGTTCATTTGTCTTTATTGGGTATAGAGTGGTTGGCCTTGGAAATGTTCCTTTCTATAAGCCTAACCACGCAAATTATCATTTATCAAGATAAAAGACACACTTTATCTATACTTACTCACACTTCCTTATGTATATTTGTAGAGACTGTTATCTGCCTTCCTAATGGAAAGAGGAAACCAATAAAAACACTTCTCTAGCTGAATATAGTGGTGCACACCTGTAATCCCAGCAGCTCAGGAGGCCAAGGCAGAAGGATCACAAGTTCAAAATCAGTCTCAGCAATTTAGCAAGGCTCTAAGCAACTTATCAAGACCCTATCTCCAAACAAAAAAATTAAAAGGATTGGGGATATGACTCGGGAGTTAAGCACCCCTGAGTTTATTCCTTAGTACCAAAAAAAAGCAACAACAAAAACCACTTTCTAAATTTCAGTTTTTTCTATTCATCTTTTTAAAAGCAAAAACACACAGACTCCTGTGAACTAAATTTTATTGTTTTTAAATTAGGTGAATGAATGTTGCAAGATTTTTTGAATTATTTTTTTAAGTACTTGTAGGATTGAGCATGCAGCTCAGTGGTTGAGGGCCTGCTTAGTATGTGCGAAGCCCTGAGTTTAATCCCTAGCACTGCAGAAGTGAAAACAAGAGCCAGGCATATTGTCACATGCCTGTAATCCTAGCAAGTTGGGAGACTGCAATAGGATTGCAAATTTGAGGCCAACCTCTGTAACTTAGCAAGACCCTGTCTCAAAAAGGACTAAGGGTATAGATCATTGTAGAGTATCTCTCATACCAAAAAAAGAATAAGACTCTTGAACTGGGCTTGAGAGCATGCACATCTGTAGACCTAGCTACCTGAGAGGCTGAAACAGGAGGATCATGGAGCCCAGGAATTAAAGGTCAGCCGAGGCAACATAGTGAGACCCTGACTCTTTTTTTTTTTTTAATATTTTCTAGTTGTAGGCAGACACAATACTTTATTTTTATTGTTTATTATTTTTATGTGGTACTGAGGATCGAACCCAATGCCTCACCCGTGTTAGGCAAGCGCTCTACCGCTGAGCCACAACCCTAGTCCAAGACCCTGACTCTTTAAAAAAGAAAACACTGGTTGAAATCATTTTCATGTTAGCTATAATCTTTTGATCTGGCTTTAGAGAAACACAGAAATACTGTGGATTTATTTTAATTTCTATAACTACAAAGTTCTACCAATTTTATAAATATTTTTAGCACAGTGCTTACCAAGCTGAAGCTGAAAGATATTTAAAAGAGAAGCCTGGAGCTGGATCTGGTAGCTCACTCCTATAATCCTAGTGACTTGGGAGGCTGAGGCAGGAGGATTGCAAGTTCAAGACCAGTTTAGGCAATTTAGCAAGACACTGTCTCAAAATAAACATTAAAAAATAAAAAAGAAGACATCTGGGAATGTTGTTCAGAGGACAAGTACTTGCTCAGTATGTGTGAGGCCCTGGGTTCACTACCCAGTACTGCAATCAATCAATCAATCAGTCAGTAAAAATTTGAAAACATGAAGTGGGGGCTGGGGTTGTAGCTCAGGGGTAGAGTGCTTACATAGCACATGTGAGGCACTGGATTCGATTCTCAGCATTGCATAAAATAAACTAATTAAAAAATAAAAGTATTGGGGCTGGGGTTATGGCGCAGTGGTAGTGTGCTCGCCTAGCATGCGTGAGGCACTGGGTTCAATCCTCAGCACCACATAAAAATAAAATAAAGATATTCTGTCCACCTACAACTAAAAAAAAATAAATAAATATTAAAAATAAATAAATAAATAAATAAAAGTATTGTGTCCATCTACAACTAAAAAAGTTCTTTAAGAAAACATGAAATGGAAGCAGTGTGATTTATTTTTAGCTATAAAAAGATCATACATGATCTATTACATACATAGGCTTTAGGAAAAGCACGAGAGTATTGGTATCCCAGAAGCAATTTTTAAAAATACAAAAGAAATTTGTAGATAATTCTTTTCTTCTAAAAAGGAGAAATGGCAAGCAGTAGTTTTTCAGAAAATATGAATAAGTAAACATCACCAGAATTTCTTAGAGAATGTAGCCACTTGATGCAATGAGTTTGACAGACATAGTTCAGGGGTACAACAAAAGCACTTCTATTGAATTTCTTTATGCTAAAAGAGTTCAAAACTGTACTCTAGTTGATAACCTGGTACTTGCAAAGAAGAGGAGACCTTCAATAAATGCTTGTTGAATGATGAGCATTGGTAAAGTAATGTCTTAATACCAGTAGTAAAGGTGAACAGAAGACAGAGAAGAGTATGTGTAAGTGAAAAACAAAAGTAGAAAGATAACAGTTGCAAATGAACCTTCCAGGAAAACTGGCGCAACTTACATTTTACTAAAAGAAAATTTGTTTCATGATTTTGTGGGTTTTGGCGATTTGTTCTTATTTGGTAATCTTATTTTCCGATTAAGTTTCTAATAGATGCTTGAGTTTTCTCTAGCAATTTGTGTTTCCTATATGTATATATCTTTGGATGATTACATTTTTACAAAATAGACTTTTGTTTTTGACAACTGCCAAGTTATAAATTTTGAAATTTTATAGTAAGAATTTCAGTTTTCAGACCTAATACTTGCGGCCTTGGAAATCAAAACTGGCTAGATAGTTTTGTGAAGTATGTTAGAAAAGTTAGCAGAATGATTTCCACACATGATACTGTAGCCCCTCTTATAATCAAGCCTTATTTAAAAACCAAAAAGCAGCACTAATTTTCATCAATACTTTTTATATAGCTAAGTTATGTTCCTATCCCAGCCTGTTCAATACTTGTGCATTGTCCTCTAACCTACACACTTAAGATAATACTTTTTCTTTTATTTTAAGGCTTTCTTCAATACTAAAAGCATATGGAAATCCTTTGAAAACACCATCAGTAGTATATAGACAAAGGCTTTATGAACTGTTGATTTTATTACCTCCTGAAACCTATGAAGGTATGTGCCTTAGACCAAAATTTTTATTGTTTGTGCTTCAAAAGTAATAATTACTCATTAAATAGTTGAATAAATGAATTATACTGACAACTTTTTAGTGCCTTGTTTCTAGTTTTAGACAGTCTAATCTTAATCCATGTAATCCATGTGTTCGCCATTTTATAGTAAATAAAATATATTATTTAGAAAACCTATTTCTTTTTTCATTTATTATTTTTGTTAGTACATTATAATTATACATAATAGTAGGATTCACTATGACATATTCATATATGCATATGACTTAACCCAATCAGTCTCATTCCACAGTACCTTCCTTTTCCTTCCTCTTCTCCCTCCCCATCCACTTGCTTTAATCTGCTGATCTCCCTTCTGTTGTTGTTTTAATTCGTGCATTGTATATGTGTGATTTATTGTGGTTTATTTGTGTATGACATAGCATTATTTGGTAGACTTTGTTTCTCAGTACTTCCCTATTCTTTTACCTGTTCTCTCCCAGTCCCCTTCCTCTACTAAGGGGACTAAGTAGAATCAAGATTAAAATGTTTTGCCTAATGCTGTCCTGCCTCTCTACTTACAAGTAACCTACTAGAGACCTAATAAACAATCATGGCTTAGTGGTAGATTGATCTTATTCTCTGCTATCTCTGATTATAAAAGTGACCTGTTACATGTCAGATAAAGGCTGAGGGATAATTTCTGTGTTCCACAGCTTAGATACCTGTTAGGTGGTGGCAAAAGCAGTTCCCCTTGGATTTTTACTGTAGTACTTCGAAATTTATTTCCAAGCTACACTTGAAAAAATATAGACTTTTTCCTCCACATCTTCATTAAATACTTAGGAATACAAGAATATTAGCTTAAAATCTACAGTGTATCTTCTGATGAATGATAATATAGATCTACCCTTAAAGAACTAGAATTAGGGAAATGAAAAAGAAGTTTTGTAACTTTTTTTTTTTACACTTATTTTTTCTCAAAATTAGAGTTTGGGGATGCAATCAGGAATCCTAAAGAGATAATGTGATACATATATTTATATTTTAAATCAGGTCCAGAGAGTTTATTAACAGATAAAGTCAAGACTAAAGTGAGCCAGGCATAGTAGGACATGCCCTTAATCCCAGCAGCTCAGGAGACTAAGGCAGGAGGATTGCAGATTCTAGGCCAGCCTCAGTAACTTAGCAAGATCCTGTCTCAAAAAAATTTAAAATAAAAAGAGGAGAGAGTGGTGAGATTAGGTATGTGGCTCAGTGGTTAAGCACCCCTGGGTTCAATCTCTAGTACTGGGGGAGAAAAAAAAGACTTATACTATGAATTTAAGAAATAATGAGTATACACTTACATATATTTTAAATCAGGCCTGGAGCGTTTATTAACAGGTAAAGTCAAGACTTGCTATGAGGGCTGGGGCTATAGCTCAGTGGTAGAGCGCTTGCCTAGCATGTGTGAGGCACTGGGCTCGATCCCTCAGCACCATGTATAAATAATAAATGAATAAAATATCAACAACTAAAAAAATATTAAAAAAAAGACTTGCTATGAAAACAAAATCTAAATATACCCTCTTTGTCTTTTTATTGTATCTACTTTTCATGTTTATCTACATGAATTAAAAATATAATTAAAATAAAATAATAATATGGACATGTTTATATTTTTATATTTCAAACAAAAATAACTTGCCATTTTTTCCATCTTTATCATTATACCATTAGGGTCCCCCTATCTTAGGACTATTAAATTTAAGAAAAAAAAATTCACTTTTTTTTTAGTATGTGTATGTGTGGTGCAAAGCATCAAACTCAGAGCCACGCTCATGCTAGGCAAATGCTCAAATAAATTTGTATAATGTGTATGGAGAGTACAATAATCATAACTGCACCATTAAAATATCCATTGACATTTTAAATAATATACCTTAGATGGTATAGTAACAACCCATAGTAACTTCTAAATCTTTAACACAAAGGAAATAGTAGTCTTTAAATGCATTCACCTAATTAATTTGAAAAATAGGACAAGAGTAACAAAACAGGTTTAAAGTTCTTAAGTTCTGATCATATCAGTTACTCTAACATCTAAAAATCATCTGACAAAACATAAAAATTACTTTTGTTATATGAAAGGTGTTTTAAGAAATTGAAATCATTTCCTCATGGTTATCCAGCAAATACTTTTAAGAATGATAGTTTTCTGTAGGTTGTTGAATAAAAATTGAGTCTTAGTTTTAGCTCTCTATTCCTATTTCCTCACCTATAAAATGGCAGTACTGACCTGACTACATGAAGTTTATTATGAGGATGATATGCAAAGCTTTTAGAATATTTCCTGATGCATGGATTAACCATTGTGCCTTATCATCCCAGATGTGAAACACTTAAATTGAGCAATAGATATAACACTTATAGTAACTGAAATAATTAACTTAATTAAATTAATTGAAAACTTGGGACTTGAGTCTTTAATAAATATTTGTTGTTACTAGCATTACTAATACTGGTGATATAGAAAAAAATTCCAGGCATGGTTTCACATGCCTATAGTTTCATCTCCTCCAGAAGCTGAGTCAAGAGAATGAATTGAGCCTAGGAATTTAAGGCCAGCCTGAGCAATATATAGTAATACCCCTTCTCTGAAAAAAAATTACAACAGATACACACTTCCTAATTTATCCTGTCACCTCCAGTAGATAAACATCACCTCTATCCCTCATTTCATCTTTATGCTATTGCTCAAAGAAACAGTTGGAAAAGTAAATATTTTTCTAAGGCAATTTTTACTCATTTCTGCAATACTTAAGTTACAAACTGGCCAAAAAAAATGAAGTTCTATGTAGATAAAATGTTCTGTGGATAATCCATCAGAAATTAGGACAAAACATTTGAGATGATAATTTAGGCCAGTATGATAAACAAACCATTTTTTCAAAATATAATATAGAGAGACAAACATATGCTGTTTCATGTCTTAGAGAAGATCATAAAATACTGCCCGTGAACTACCCTGTCCCCCCAATAATTAACAAAAAATGAACTACCTCTAGATCCAACTATGAATTTTCTCTCCTTCTCTCCCTCCCTCTTCCTCTCTTTCTTTCTCTCCCTCACCCTCTCTCTTTCCCTCTCCCTTCTCCTCTCTTTTCCCTCACCCCCATACCTTGCATACACAAGGCAAATCAAAGAGGAATGAATTAAACTGCACCAGGGGCTATAATCATCAAAATCCAGACTACAGAAAGTTCTATAGATCAAATAACCTTAAATAACCTTGTTTCTTCAAATGAATCACAGTAAGGAGAAAAAAAAAAAACAGAATGAGAATAATGGATTGATAAAGATTTAAGATATATCAACTAGCTGCAATGTGTAGACCTTACTTAGATCTGCATTCAAACATAGAAGCAAACAAAAACAGGCATTTATGAAACAGCTGGAAATTGAAACACTAGATATTTGATTTGTAGTGTTTTTTTTAAACATGAGATTTTGATAGTGAGATTATGTTTTAAATAAAATGTCCTTTAATGGCGAAACATTCATGGTTAAAGTGATATGCTATCTAGGGTTGCTTCTAAATAATGTGAAGGTCAGGTACAGTGGTACACATCTGTAATCCCAGCATCTTAGGAGGCTGAAGCAGTAGGATCAGAAGCTCATTGCCAACCTCAGCAATTTAGCAAGGCCCTACACAACTTAGTAAGACCCTGTCTCAAAAACAAAACAAAAAAAAAGGGCTGGGGATGTGTCTCAGCCCCAACACCAACAAATAAATAAAATGAAGGATGATGTAAGAGTAAACAGCGATATAAGTGAAACAGGATCATTCCAGCTGTGTGAAGGATAGGGGTCATGGGTGGGTGGGTGAGCTTTGCTCATGTTGTCTACTCAGCAGGCTCAGAGATGCTTTCCAGGCCATGCTTCTTAAAGTTCAACATAATTCTGTAAAAAAATTTTAAGAGGATCTTGCTATTTTGCCCAGCCTGGGCTCAAATTTCTGGGCTCAAATGATCCTGCCTCAGCCTCATCAGTAGTTGGGACACCACTATGCCTAGCTAAATTTATTTTATTTAAATAGGAAATGGAGAAAAAAATAAAAAAGAAACCACACAGAAGTTATTGCATGCCTAAGGCATGAGAGTATTAGATGCCTAAATTTATTTTTATGCTTCATGGTTTTTTTTAATGATCATAGTATTCACTTGGTATTATAAGGCATATATTTTGAACTGTCTTTCACTATCCATTCTTAGCCTTGTGAGCAGAAACACATTCATTTGTAGGGCAGTTTTCAAGGACAAGGGGTACAGTATTTGGATATAATGTAATAAAATTGGCCATTGTATGAATTAAATTCAATCTGGGCTTGTTTAATCTTATAATTCTAACCAGTTGATTGCTGGTTCTTATTGCTAATTGCTTTTCCCCTGCAATTCAACAGGACACCTCTGTGCTATCCTCAAAGAACTGGCTGCTGACCTTACTGCCCCTGATATCCAGGTGGCACCATCTACATTTTTACTTCCACCTCTTTGTCATCAGGATGATCTTTTGATATTAAGTCCTTTGCTACAAGAGACTGATCATAGATTTATTGAAGAACAGGTATAACCATTTTTTAATAATGCTTAAATAGATTCAACTGGTGAACTGTGATATTTCTTTAAAATCTTCATTTTTTTTAATCCTCATTTTAGCTCCTGCTTGGCAACGGGGTTGCTTGTGGAAGTCTTGAATATGACCCTTATTCTATTTATGAGAAGAATGTAGAGGGAGATTCTGTGCCTAAGCCTCTGCCTCCTACACTATCAGTTATTAGCTCTGCAGCGAAGCTTTTTGGGGTTGTCTGTGCTCGTGTAGGAGAAGCTCAAAGGTAAATCTCTTCACTTATTGTAACATAATATATAGCTGGTTCAGTGAATGCATAATAGAGAGCTGTTGGATAAGAAGAATATTGCCAGAATATCTTATTAACATAGAAGATTTCTTATAAGTGACAGGTGAAAGTGAGATAAAGGTTCTTATTTATTCATTTGGCTAATGCTAAATAAGGAATTATTAAATACCCCAAACCACTAGATGTTATTATGGATATAGTAGTTTGCCCACAGTTAGCTTATAATGTAGCTGAAAATACAAATGAAAAGATCATTAGTGACAAAAGAATATTGATTTATGAACGATTGCTACTTTTTTTTTTCCCTTAGACGAAGGTCTTATAGGCTTGCATACTTTGGAAATTTTACAGAACCATTATATAGGTTCAGAGATTAGTCTTCATTTAGGTGGGTTTCAAAATGTTGATTTTGCCAGTTCCCTTAAGATGAACTTTGGACCACAAAAGAAAGAAACTCTGAGGTGATGGTTTTATTAATTAGCTTGATTGTGATAATCAGTTCACAGTGTATAAATATACCAAAAATATCATGTTGTATATCTTAAATATACACAATTTTTATTTGGCAGTTTTACTCCAGTAAAAAGAGAAAAAAAATTAAGAGCATTAATACATACTGTGTAGGGAATTCCATCTTATTCTCTTATGAAAAAATAAATACAGGATTTTTTCCCACCAAAATAACTTTGATTTTGAAAATTCAAAAGCTAATAGTGATCCATCCTTAAAAATGATAGTTTCTTAATTGTTTTGATCCTTTCTCAGGATCAAAATCTACTATACAGGAAATTTTGTTTTTATCTGAGAAACTGAATGGGAAGTGAATCTCTTCCATAAGCTATTCTGGTTAATAATTCATAAATTATTACAGTCCTCATTATTTGTTCGTTCTCTCTGTTTTCCTCTCTCTCTTCCTCCCTTTGTCTCATATTAGACTCACAACAATACATTTGGCTAGATCATACCTTTCTCTCTCTTTTTTTTTTTTGGTGCTAGGGATCATACCCAGAGCCTCATGCATGTTATGCAAGCACCTTAATACTAAGCTATGTCCCCAGCCCTAAATCATACCTTTTAATATATCATTTTTGTCTAGTTGTATCTCTCAGAGGATACCCATTAGGGGAGCATTTATGTTGATCTTTTGGTAAAAAACTTTAAAATATTATATTTTTAATCTAATCAACTACATGTTTTAAAAATAAGTCTTGGGATAGTTTATAAGTGAATAAAAGATAAGAAGAAAATCATACTTGTCTGAAATATTCAAAGATTCATTTAAAGGATGAGATTTGAATTAGTCTCTGCTATTTTGTAAAGCATACAGTTAATTTAAAGTAATTAAATCCACAATAACTGCTGTGGATGGAACAGAAATGGCCTTTTGGGCATAGGATTTAAATTAAGCATGTTCATAAACAAGTCCACTATTTTGTACATGTCTGAGGTATAAAGCACAGGAGAAAAGAATGTACTTCTTACTACTCCTTTAAAAATAGTGATTTTATAGCCAGGCACAGTGTGGCACATCTCTGTGATCCCAGTGACTCTGGAGGCAGAGGCAGGAGGATCACAAATTTGAAGCCATCCTGGGCAATAAAAAAAGAAAAAAAAGAGAGAGAGCTGGGGAATATATTTCAATGGTAGAGTACCCCTGGGTTTAATCTGTAGTACCACAAAAAAAAAAAAAAAAAAGTGATTTGCTTATTCTCTTAGAGGAGCATTTTTATTTCAAATTTACTGCCCATTTGTAGTTACAAGAAGATGATTTTTGTGTGTGTGTGGTGCTGGGAATTGAACCCAAGGCCTTCATGCACGCTAGGCAAGCCCTCTACCAACTGACCTACAACCTCAACCCCTGATCTCTTAATTATGTTAAGTCTAATGAACTTAAAATGTGCTCATAGTTTTCTCCCCAGCTGGATTATAATAATGAATATTCTAGGGAGGGGAAATTTGTGTTTGTTTGGTACTGGGGATTGAATCCAGAGGCGCTTGGCCCTGAGCTACATCCCTACCCCTTTTTGTTTTATTTGGAGACAAGGTTTCACTAAGTTGTATAGGACCTCACTAGGTTTGTGGGGCTAGCCTTGAACTTGCTCCCTCAGCTTCCTAAATTGCTGAGGTTATAGGTGTGCACCACCATACCCAGAGTTAGATTGTTTTAATAAAAATATTGAGACGTGATAAAAGCAAAACCTATCGTCCTGTTTGGATTCTAACTAAACAAAAATAGTAGATGGTACTTTGGAAACTGTTGAAAGAAAATTGGCAAGATCATAGCAATTATCAACATCCACCAGTGGGTGTCATTAGAGAGCCAGAGGAGAGAAACTACATGGCTAGGAAAGTTAAGTTTCTAATTTCCTTTTATCCCAGATACGATATTTGTATATGGCAGCTGTTTTTCTTTGGACTTTGGAAGTAAGGTTTTTTATGAGAAATTATATTTTAAGCTAGTTGGTTCTTTTCTGACTTTAGAATTCTAAAAATGAGAATATTTAATATCGTGTTGATGATATTAAAGAGAATATGAATATACTAATATTAATGCTAGTATTAAAGCACTAAAAAAATTAAAGCCTTAAAATATTGAAAGGTTAGAAAGTCAATATTTTGTACACACAATGTTATTGATCTGGTTCGTGTGTTTGTGGGGGAGGGTTTGTTCGAGTGCTTGTGTGTGTGTGTGTGTGTGTGTGTGTGTGTGTGTGTGTGTGTGTTTAGCATAAAAGACTAGGATTTATTCAAATGAGAAGAAAAGAGATAGAGCTCCCACAGAGTGAAAGAGGACCCAATAGGGGTTGCCTGTGGTTTTTTGGTTTATTTATTTGTTTTGTGGTACTAGAGTTCGGACCCAGGGATGTTCTACCACTGAGCTACATCCCCAGCCCTTTTAATTTTTTTATTTTGAGACACAGTATTACCAAGTTGCCAAGACTAGCCTCGAACTTGTGGTACTCCTAATTTAGCCTCTTTGGGGGTTGGGATTATAGGTGTGTGTCATCATGCCCATCTGTTTATGGTTATTTTTAAATATGTTTTGCATCTAATTGCAAAAAAATGAATAATTCACTTGAGGATTTTTCATCATTGGTTTGCACACTGAAATCTTCTAGACAACTTTTTTTTTTCTTTTCTTTCTTTTTTTTTTTTGTACTGGTGATTGATCTCAGGGGTACTCAGCCACACAAAAGTAGAGCTAGGGATGTGGCTCAGTGGTCAAATACCCCTGAGTTCAATGCCCAGTATGCCCCCCCCCCCAAAGAAATACTAAAGATTCTAGCTGGACATGGTGGCACCCACCTGTAATCCCAGAGACTCAGGAAACTAAAGCAGGAAGATTGTAAATTCAAGGCTCAGCCTTGACAATTTAGTGAGATTCTGTCTCAAAATAAAAAGGGATGAGGATGTAACTCAGTGGTTCAATGCACCCAGGTTCAATCTCCAGTCTTGTAAAAACAAAAACTAAAGATTTTGATTTATTAGTATGATGTGCATGTTTTGCATCTAATTGGAATTTTTAGAAACTTCTGAAAGTGATTCTCATATGCAGCCTAGATTAAGAAACACTGCTGTAAATGCACGGCTTCCACAAATGATGTTACTCTTGAGTGAAGAGAGAGGAAGAGTTCAGCAGTTAAAGTTATCAGTATTAAAAAACAAAACAAACAAACAAAAAAACATACCCTGTCTAGAAGTAAAAAGTAAATCAGCATTTTCATGTATATGTATCTTTGCCCTTTATTTTGTTAACTAGGTGTTTGTATTCTACCTAAATACAAACTAAAACTTGTTATCTCATCATTTTCTTACAAACTGATAATTATATATTATCATTGATACTACTTAGGAATACTAGTTGGTATTACTAAAAACAAATCATCTCCATCTTCCTGACAATTCAAAATCTTTTGTTGAGATCTCTTAAGGAATTAGTGTCATCATTTATCCTGAAATCTTAGTTAGTAGCATATTAAGAGACTGTGAGGATTGGGGACAAAGGATGGAGAAAAAGATTTCAGTCTCCTGCAACCCTCTTTTATAGTTTGACCCATGAATGTGGGCAAGAAAATAGTGTAAGTCAAATTATATGATATGACAAAATTCACCAGCTCTAACATTATGTATTTTTACTGCTTTCAACATGATACACTTCCATTTGAACAGATAGAGGATATGATCTAATAATGTTGTTTTAGGTTTTTAAACTTGTGCACTTGATTGTATGGTTATCCTTAATTCCTCTTGAGGTCACATTTACCCTCTACAATCTTCCTGAAGGGTTATTTGGGCATAAATATATCCTTGAAATGAGATGCCTTAAATATGGTCTTTGAATAATGGGCAGAAAATTGTTCCACTATAATAGTTTATAAGATGAGGAAATCCCTGATAATATTGTTTGGGAGGAGAGAATGAAACAAGTCCTCATCAAAGTGTGTACAGTGTGATCCCACATTCCAGTTTTTTCCTTCCTTCCTTCCTTCCTTCCTTCCTTCCTTCCTTCCTTCCTTCCTTCCTTCCTTCCTTCCTTCCCTCCCTCCCTCCCTCCCTCCCTCCCTCCCTCCTTCCCTCCTCTCTGTTCTTTTCTTTCTTTCCTTCCTTCCTTCCCTCCTTCCTTCCTTTCTTCCTTCCTTCCTTCCTTCCTTCCTTCTTTCGGTCTGTCCGTCCTAGGGCATTGAACTCAGGACCTTACACATGGCTAGATAAGTGGCAAGCATGCTACCACTGAGCTATATCCCCAGCTCCATCATCTCAGTTTCCTAAAAATTATTTTCATGAGCCTAGGGGGAAAATAATAAGAACAAATTTGACAAAACATTAATGGTGGCTCTTTCTAGATGGTGGGATTACGGGTGAATTTTATAGTGGTGTAGTTTTCCCAATTCTTAGTGATCTTCTGTTTTTATTATATGACATGAATTGATATGTATAATACTTTTTCCAGTGCACATGATATAGCCTAGCACCTTCTTTTATTCTTTAACTTTTGCACAGCTGGGCTTTTTAAACGCACAATGCTCGTGTCTATTTTGCTTTCATAACAAAATTACTATCTGAAGTAGAACTGTACTAAGCCTGTGGCCTCAACATAATGATAAAGGTCTAGCTCAGGACTAGGGAATTTTATTAGAAGTACAGTAGGGTCAGATAAAAGCATACCCATTATGCCATCTTTACCCAGTCACACCCTGTTTTTACCTACTCAGTGCAGTTGTCCTTTATGTTTGTCAGACAAGTACATTTGATTGCCTACGACATGCCAAACACAAGATGTTAAAAAAATGAAGATAAATTATAATGCACTATTCTTACCATCAAGACAATTCATAAACTTCAAAATTATCTTTAGTGTTATTTCACCTCTCCTTAATTTTAATTGGCAAGTTGAAGGGAAAGAAAATATTGGGCTTAGAGACAATGTCTTGAAGAAGAAATTAATAGAAAAATGGAGTGACTTGTTTCATGGCTATGTATCTCAAGGAATTAAAACCTCTGTGTTGTAAAGACATGAAAAATGATTCACAGAAGGCATACCAATAGTTAGAATAGACATTCAACCCTAGACCAAAAATAGTATGCATATTCATTATAAATTGTGATAATTGGAAAACTCCTCTCATCGGAGGGAGAATGGTTAAATAAATTGTGGAACATGTGTTTAATGAATTTCAGGTTCACAAAAGTTATGAAAGAATAAAATTATTTTAAAAATACTAAAGAAGTAATGTTATATGAGAAAAACAAGAGTTAAAATTCTGTTATATTTGGTATGATCCCAAATACATTTCTGAAGTATGGATGGAGGTTCAAAGAATTATGCTGCTTCTACTTAACTATCAATGACATATGTTGATGCTAAGAAAACAAAGCAATGTATTTGACTTTAATAAGTTTTAGTATTGATAACCAAGTAAGCAACTAACACTGACACTTATTAGACAAATGCCCATTAAACAGAAACTCAGGAGATCCCTGTAATCTGTTTCTGTGTTGAGTTTGTTGAAACTTGATGTGAATTTGATAATTTGGGGGTAATTTTTTTTTCACCTATTTCTAAGAGATGGAATTGTCTGTTCTAAGCATTTAGTCAAAAGCTATAAGGCCCAGGCTTGGTGGCACATACTTGTAATCCCAGCAACTTGGAAGGCTGAGGCAGGAAGATCACAGATTTGAGGTCAACTTGGTGAGACCCTGTCTCAGAATAAAAAAATAAAAAAAGCTGGCAATGTGGCTCAGTAGTTAAGTCCTCCTAGGTTCAACCCCCTTTCCCCGCCTAAAAAATATTTTTTATCTTATTTGCTTTTAAATTTTGTTGCTTCTGATTTTAGGCTTCTTATATTGGAACAGCTTTTGAACAGTATGAAGCACACAAAAGGAGCTCGTCAACAAGTAGTACAGCTACATGTTGTTTCTTCCATTTCTAATTTTTTGAAGGTAACTCTACTTTTTAAAATTCAAATATTTGCTTAATTTTTTAAAAAGTGTATGGATAATTACATAGGTTGGAGAATAATATTTTTAAAGAGCTTTATTTTCTTCATTTGTCCTAATCTCCTGATGATAGTATTTTAAGATTTGAAATTTTTTTACTTTTTCTCCATATAACACCAGCCTAGGGACTGATTGATGGTCTGTGGCCTACAGGCCCAATTCAACTTGCTGTTGCATTTGTGACTTATTGTTTCTAAATAAAATATTATAGGATTCATTCAGGTTGTTCTTTTTAGACATCTATTAATGTTCTTCTGAACACAGTTATGCCATAGTGATAAGTGATTGCTATTTGTTTGCCTGGTGGTAAAATTTTTTAAAGTACTTTGTGGGAAAAAGATCAAATTATGTTTGTGTGATCAGTGTTCATTTTTGTGTTCTGATTTTAAAGTATTAACATATATGAAGATAGGGATTAACAAGAATGTACATTTCTGGGTAGACAAGAGAATTTGCTATAGTTATAAATTTGAATTGTTGTTTATGTATTTTAGTATGTGGCTGGCTCCAAGGGAAGTTTAGGTCCAGAAGAAATGAGAAGATTCACCCTGACATTAGTGATGGGAGCCCTAGAAAGTCCCATCCCCCTTTTGAGATGTGCAGCTGCAGAGGCATGGGCTAGATTAGCTCAAGTGGTCAATGATGGAGCTTTTACTGCTGGATTAGCTCAAGTTAGCTTTGACAAGTAAGTTAATTTTTTATTTAATACTCAGGGGCTATTTGATAAAATTGGTAATATCTTGCTGATTTGTTGGAACTAGTAGGAAATTTTATTCATAGATTTAACTAAGAAAAGAAAATTGACAAATGTGGGTGCCAAGAGCATGAAAAAAGAGGCTGTAGAGTGGGAGAAAATCTTTGCCACCTGCACCTCAGAGCATTAATCTCCAGGATATATAAAGAACTCAAAAAACTTAACACCAAAAAAAAAAAAAACCAAATCACCCAATAAATAAATGAGCAAAGGAACTGAACAGGCACTGCACAGAGGAAGAAATACAGATGGTCAACAAATACATGAACAAATGTTCAATACCTCTAGCAATTAAAGAAATTCAAATTAAAACTACACTGAAATTTCATCTCACTCCAGTCAAAATGGCATTTATCAAGAATATAAGTAACTGGGCTGGGGCCGTAGCTTAGTGGTGGAGTACTTGCCTTGCATGTGTGAAGCACTGGGTTCGATTCTCAGCACCACATTTAAAAAAATAAACAAACAAAATAAAGATTTTTTTTTAAAAAAAGAATACAAGTAACAATGAATGTTGATATGGATGTGAGGGAAAAGGTTCACTCATACATTTCTGGTTGGACTGCAGATTGGTGCAACCATTCTGGAAAGCAATATGGAGATTCCTGAAAAAACTTGGAATGGAACCACCATTTGACCCAGTTATCCCACTCCTCAGTATATACTCAAAGGATTTAAAATTAGCATACTAAAGTGATGCAGCCACATCAATGTTTCTAGCAGCTTAATTCACAATAGCTAAGATATGGAACCAACCAAGATGCCCTTCAACAAATGAATGGGAAAAAATGTGGTATACATACACAATGGAATATTATCCATAAAAAAAGAATGACTTTATGACTTTTGCTAGTAAATGGATGGCTCCAGAAACTATTATACTAAGTGAAATAAGCCAATCCCCAAAACAAAAAATCTCAAAGGATCAAATATTCTGTCTGATTTTTGGATGCTAACACACAATAAGTAGGGAGTAGAATAGAAGTTCTTTGTATTAGACAAAGGGGAATGAAGGGAAGGGAGGAAGGATGGAATGGAAAGATAGTAGACTGAATCAGACATAACTTCCCTATGTTCATATGTGAATACACGGCCAGTGAAACTCTACATTATGTATAACCACAAGAATGGGATCCTAATTAGAGTAAGTTAGACTCCATGTGTATAATATGTCAAAATACACTCTACTCTCTTGTTATCTAAAAAGAACCAATAAATAAAATTTTAAGGGGCTGGGGTTGTGGCTCAGTGGTAGAGTGCTTGCCTAGCATGTGTGAGGCACTGGGTTCAATCCTCGGCACTACATAAAAATAAATAAAATAAAGATTCATCAACAACTAATAAAAATTTTTTTAAATTTTTTTTTAAATGAATAAAGGAGAACTCTCTTGGCCTGCTGATCTTGAAACACAAAAATATTACTACTTCAGCTTTAGTTTTTATATAGTAAGAGAAAAATCACTATCTAGAATATGAAGTGACCATCAAGGGAATAAACTGTAGGACAATTAGATACTTACTTATGTAAAATACAGATGATAGGTAGTAGCATCAATCTGCAGGAGAAGGAAAAACTGTAGACTGCAGTTATAAAATGAGGTGGGCGTGATGGCGCACGCCTGTGACCTCACTGGCTTGGGAGGCTGAATCAGAAAGATCCCAAGTTCAAAGCCAGCCTCAGCAATGGCTAAGCAACTCAGTGAGACCTTATCTCTAAATAAAATACAAAATAGGGCTGGGGATGTGACTCAGTGGTCAAGTTCCCCTGAGTTCAATCCCCAGTACCAAACAAAAAGCAAAAAACAAAATACTTGCCCTAAGAATATTAATGTAGGCCAGGCTGATACAAACCTCAGAGTTGTTAAGAAAATTAAAGAAAAATTAAATAGCCTGGCACAGTGGTATACACCTGTAATCTCAGCTGCTCAGGAGTTGGAGTCAGGGATCACAAATTTGAGGCTAACCTCAGAATTTAGCAAGACTCTATCTCATTAAAAAATTTAAAACAAGAACTAAATGCAATGTGCTTAAATTAGCCAGAGTCATGGTACAAGCCATGGTATAATCCCAGCATCTCTGGAGGTATTAAAGTTCTTAAGTTGAACTCTACAGAATTAAAATATGTCAACATTTGCATTTGTAAAATGCAGTTTAATGATAAGGTAGTAATAATGCCTATCTTAAAACTATGTATATATATTTATTTTTACATATATATGTATACATATATATACAATGTGTATATGTATACACATGTATCTCTGAAAGAACTTGGAACTGGTCATACTAAAATAATCATTAATTTGAAGACTTTTTTAATTTTTTTTTAGTTGTAGATGGACACAATGTCTTTATTTTATTGCTTTGTACGTGGTGCTGAGGATTGAACCCAGGGCCTCATGCATATGAGGCAAGCGCTCTACCACTGAGCTACAATCCCAGCCCCTGTGAAGACCTTTTATTTAAAATGTTTTTCCTTCCAAGAGACCTTTCAGATTATTTCAGAATTTTTCATCAGTTCACAGTAAATACATTTCTTAATTTTGTAACAATTCTTATAAAAAGTTTTGTGTAGCACAGTGTCACACACCTATAATTCCAGCTATTCAAAGACATCCCAAGCCAGGTGCAGTGGCACACACCTGTAATCCCAGGGGCTTGGGAGGCTGAGACAGGAGAATCACAAGTTCAAAGCCAGCCTCAGTAGAGGCAAGGCACTAAGCAACTCAGTGAGACTCTGTGTCTAAATAAAATAGAAAATAGGGCTGGGGATGAGGCTCAGTGGTCAAGTGCCCCTGAGTTCAATCCTCAGTACCAAAAAAAAAAAAAAGAAAAGAAAGAAAGAAATCCCAAGTTCAAAGCCAACCTTGGCAACTTAATAAGACCTAATCTTAAAATAAAATTTTAAAGGGGGTGGGGGTGTAGCTCAGGAGTACTTACCTTATATGCACAAGGCCCTAAGTTCTATCCCCAGGACTTTTTTTAAATTTTATTTTGCGGCGGGGCAAGGTGGGAGGGGGCGGTACCAGAATTGAACTCTGGGACACTCAAACACTGAGCCACATCCCCAGCCCTATTTTGTATTTTTTATTTAGAGACAGGGTCTCGCTGTGTTGCTTAGGGCCTCACTATTGCTGAGGCTGGCTTTGAACTCGCTATCCTCCTGCCTCAGCCTACCAAGCTGCTGAGATTAGAGGTGTGCACCACCATGCCTGGCCCCAGGACTGTCTTTTATTTATTTTTTAAAATTCATTTATTTGGTACCAAGGATTGAACCCAGGGGTATTTAACCACTGAGCAGCATCCCCAGCCCTTTTTATTTTTTATTTTGAAACAGGGTCTCACTAAGTTGCAAAGGACCTTGCTAGGTTGCTGAGGCTGGCTTTGAATTTGTGATCCTTCTGTGTTGTGGCTCAACCTTGTGAGCCACTGGAATTATAGGCATGCAACACAGCACCCAACTCCCAGTTCTGTCTTAAAAAAGAAAAAGCAAAGGTTGTCTAAATGACAAAGTACATATGTCAGACTTGGTTTTGTTTTTTCAATTCTTGTCATTTATTTTTATTTCCATGATTACAGATTGAAGTCAGCAAGGGACGTAGTTACAAGGACAGGACACTCATTGGCTTTGGGATCCCTAAATAGGTATTTAGGAGGAATAGGTTCTTCTCAACACTTGAATTCTTGCATTGGGATCCTTTACACTTTGTCTCAGGACAGCACTTCTCCTGACGTTCAGGTGAGTACCTTAGAAGATGCCTGCCTTGAAATACATGATTTGTAGATGATGCTGATTGTTTGTAATGACGATTGATAATTTGTGAATAATATTCCCCCCATAAATGTTAAGGCAATTGTTAACTTTAATTAACATTGTTAACTGGATTTTAAAAATTCAAATCTATCTTCTCTCAACTAGAGTGTCTGAAGTCAGGTTCAATATCTTTTACTGGAAGCCATCATCTTTTTATTCTAAAATATCATTATACTCTTTTACATATATTAACATATTTAAGTCTCACTATAATTTAGGGTGTATAGTCCCTTACAGCAAAATAAAACTGAAGCTTACAGAAGCTAAGCTACTTGTTCACAACTGAAAAACTAATGAGCTGTGGAATCAGGTCAAGAACACCAATCGTGGAATCAACACCCAATTTTTAACCACTAGACCCTATTGTGTACATATCTTACCCATTTCAGTTGGTAAAATCATTTTCCTGATATTTTGATGATTTTTATTCCTTCTGTTCTTTTGCTTTCCTTATCTCTTCCCCCTTATATATGTGTGCCTAATATAGTAACTTCCAAATTAGTTACTTAGATTTTTAGATTCCTTTCTTTCCAACCCTCTCTAAATATGAGGCCAATTTGTTTTTCTAGAAACTTTCATTTTGCTACTTCCCAAATGAAAAGATGGGCAAATTGCTTATTGTTTTTTAATAACTTCTCATTCCAATCTTATGCACTGACCCAGAAAATCTGTCTGTTCTTACACTAAAGTACTGGATTCTGCTACAGATGATCTACTTGTTTTCCTTCAACAGAGGTCATTCTCATATCTGTATTTACATTTTTTCCTTTTGCCCTTCTCTCTCCCTTTCCTATCTGATAATCTAAAATTTTTAGTATTTTCAGAACCAGTTTAACCACTATCTCATTAAACTTGAACATCTCTAATCCACAGCTTTCCTTCTCCGAATTACCATATTTTTAATAGTCTCCTACACATTGAGTACTTGATTGAATTGACTCAAAAAGCTTCCCACTTTTCACCCATCTTTAAATACAGTACTTTTTGTTTCTGTTATATTTTTCTTCTCTCGTTGCAAGGAGTTTAGGTTTATGTTGATTACCATCTTGATTGCTAGCCAATCAAGATGATAAGAACTCATTTTTGAGCCAGTGCGGTGGTTCACACTTGTAAATCCAGCACTTTGGGAGGCTGAGACAGGAGGATCACGAGTTCAAAGCCAGCCTCAGCAATGGTGAGGCGCTAAGTGACTCAGTGAGACCATCTCTACATAAAACACAAAATAGGGCTGGGGATGTGGCTCAGTGGTTGAGTACCCCTGAGTTCAATCCCTGGTACCAAAAAAAAAAAAAGAACTCATTTTTGTAGTAAAGTATTTTAAGCTTTCTTATATATCCATTGAAGAGAGAGAGAATTTTTTTTATTTCATTTCCTAAAGGGGGAACTTTTTATTTGCTTCTTGTTATGGAACATTCAGTCACAAAAGTTGAAAATACTATAATGAACCTATTTTACTTACTCAGTTTCATTGGTTATCAGTATATGGCCAATGTTATTTCATTTAAATCTCTGTGTGTGTATGTAAAACCATGTACTTGTTGTAAATTAAATATCTATGAATAAAATGTATAAACTGAATATCATGTGTTATCAGATCTGGATCAAGAGACATTATCAGTACCCCAGAGCATCTTCTCATACTGTCTTCTAGTTAACTATCTGCCCTATCAAGGATAACCACTATCTTTATTTTCAACAGCATGAATTAGTTTTCTTTCTTTTATAATTTATATAAATGGAGTTATACAGTAGGTACTTGCTATGTCTGACTTTCTTCATTCCATGCTTTGTTCAAGAGATATGTCCATATTGTTGCATATAAGTTGTAGATTTTGTTGAATCCTTTTTAAGACTTGAATTTTTGTTCTTTATATAGGTTAAAAAAAAGAAATTTTCAACAAAATATATTTAATTCAAGCTGTTAACTAAAATACCAAACATTATCTTGGAATTCTTAGCACTGAGCTGTGTCTAGATTTGGTGATTGTCTCTGAGTTGGTTTTATATTGGGTATTTATAGAGAAAAATTTTCTTTTTGTTTCAGGGGGTGGGCAGTACTGAGGTTGAACCCAGTGGTACTTTACCATTGAGCTATATCCCCAGTTCTTTTTTATTTTTTGAGACAGAGCTTGCTAAGTTGCTTAGGTTAGCCTTAAATTTGCAATCCTTCTGCCTCAAGTTGCTGTAATTACAGGTGTGCCACTGTACCAAGCTGAGAATTTTCTTAAACTCTTGTTTTTTTTTTAACTGCTCCAGTCAATGTAAGGGAAAATTTATTGAGGTCCCAAGGTCATATGTGGGGCTTGGGCAGGAGGCCACTCTTTGGAGAAAGGAGCCAGAGAGGGGCTTTATTTGACCTTCTTGGGACAAAGGTTGTTGGTGTGACCACACTTCTTCTTGTGGCAGTTGACAGCACAGGGGTGCAGGCAGTCATAATGCTTGCAACAGATCATCTTGTCACAGTTGTACTTATGGGCATGGCGCAGGGAAGGCTCAATGATGCCACCTCAAAGGTGAAGCACCAAAAGCAGGGTGGACTCTTTCTGGATGTTGTAATCTGAGAGAGTGCAGCCATCTTCCAGCTGTTTGCCCGCAAATATCAGACGCTGCTGGTCAGTGGGATGCCCTCCTTGTCTTAAATTTTGGCTTTGACATTCCTGATGGTATCAGTGGGCTCGACCTCAAGGGTGATGATCTTGCCCGTCAGGGTCTTCACAAAGATCTGCATCGCTGCAGCTGCTGCTCACGAGCCTCATTGAAGAGAAAGAGCTTAAATTCTTAAGGTTCTCCATTTCTCTTTCCAAATCGTTAGTAGCACACACTTTACTTTGCCATTACTTTAAGCCTTGCTTCAACAAAGAACAATTTAATGTCTTGAATGTTTCTTAATGCTACTGTAACATTTTTAATTGTTCTTCTCTGTCTTCACAGACCTGGGCACTACATTCGCTATCATTGGTAATTGACTCTGCTGGACCACTCTATTATGTGCATGTGGAACCTACCCTTTCTCTTATTATAATGTTGTTGTTAAATGTGCCTCCCACTCATGCTGAAGTTCACCAAAGTCTTGGTCGCTGTTTGAATGCCCTTATTACCACATTAGGTCCAGAGCTACAAGGTATGCATGGGTGACTTTTATAATGTTTTACATTAAAAATATACACATAAAAATGGATTCCTTTCCCAGTCTGTATATTTGACACATGGTAGTTGCTCAGTATGTTTTTGGTAAATGAATGTATGAAGTCATTTAGCCTGACTTCTCTTACCTGGAAAAGACAAGGGGTACCATATTTAGAAAGGTAAGACATATTCCTTAAAATTAAAATGACAGACACAGGTGGACCGGCAGGAGCCTCAGAGGGCCCTGATCCACCCTCAGGAACCTCCACGGTTGTCCAGCCAAAGGGAGACCAAGGACTGCTTCCTCTAGCCACTGGGGAGCCCAAATTCAGGGCAAGAGTCGCTCCAGAGACACCAGCGTGAGCCAACCTCACCCAAGGGCGGCCTGGTCTGCCCCAGTTCTGCTCCAGAGTTGCTGTGGACCGGCAGGAGCCGCAGAGGGCTCAGATCCGCCCTCAGGAAACTCCATGGGTGTCCAGGCAACGGGAGACCAGGGACTGCTAGCCGCTAGCCACTGGAGAGCCCAAATTCAGGGTAAGAGTCACTCCAGAGACACCAGCGGAGGCAGCCCTGCCCACGGGCGGCCTGGGCCCACCTCAGTTTGCTCCAGAGTTCCTGTGGACCGGCAGGAGCCACAGAGGGCCCAGATCTGACCTCAGGAAACTCCATGGGTGTCCAGCCAACGGAAACCAGGGGCTGCTAGCCGCTAGCCACAGAGGAAGGCATAACCAGGGTAAGAGTGGCCTGTAGAGATCCCAGCGTGAAGAGGCCCCACCCAAGTGCCCTGTGGGCCCGCCTCAGTTCCGCTCCAGAGTTCCTGTGGTCAGGCGAGACCAAAGGCCCAAAACCACTCTTAGGGGTATGCCCAGAGTGCCCAGTTGAAGGCAGACCAGAGCCTGCTAGCTTCCAGTCCCAGGGGAGCTCACACTCACTATAAGGGTCACACACAGACTCTGCTGCTTGTAACGCTGCCTGAGACCTGGGCCCGCCTCCAGTTCTGCTCCAGAGTTCCTGTTCACCAGCAGGAGTGCAAGAGAGGAGCAAAACAGCCCTCAGGGGCCGCCTCAGGAGCCCAGCCAAGGCCACTCCCACTGCCCTCTAGAGGTACAACCACTACCTCCGCCACCAGCTTTAGTGGCAGTAGTGCCCATCTGGGGACACTGGGGGAACAGAAGTAGCTCCAAGGTGAGACACAGGTAATCTGGAGTGTCAATACAAGATTATAGGATAGAAACTGCAATACCTCAGATTGGTATTTCAAGACAGGAAGATACACAATCAACATGAAAAAACAAGGGAAGAAAGTTCCCCAAATAAATCTGGATACCACTGTAACAGAATGCATTGATAGCACAGTTGTTGAAATGTCAGAGAAAGAATTCAAAATGTACATAATTAAAATGATCAGTGAACTAAAGAATGACATAAATGAACAATTACAGGCAAAAATGGATCAATCCAACAAAGAAATAGGTGAGCAAATAAAGGCAACCATCGATCATTCTAACAAAGAGATAAGAGAGCAGTTACAAGTAGCAAAAGATTACTTTAAGAAAGAGCTAGAGATTGTGGAAAAAAACCAATCAGAAGTACTTGAAATGAAGGAAACAATAAACCAAATAAAAAACTCA
>CM053401.1:60677559-60712161 GCA_028644305.1 Xerus rutilus
AACAATGGTAGAACTCTGTTCACAGGGGTGTAAGGGGGCAAGGGGCATGGGGACAGTAAAGGTGGTGGAATATGATGGTCATCATAGCCCTAACTTTATGTATGACTGCATATATGTTGTGATTCTATACAACTTACAACTAGAGAATTGATATGTTATCCTCTATCTGTGTAAAATGAATCAAATTGCACTCTGTTATCATGTAAGCCTAAATAGAACAAATAAATAAATTAAATATGAAAAATATAAAATAAAGTAAAATAAAATGACAGACACAAAGTAGAATAGTATAAGGAACTCTGATCTATTTAAAAAAATAAAATAAATTCAAAAATCTCAAATATTCCAGTCTGTTCAAAGTGAATAGTATGTGATTATAATATATGAAGGTAACTCTCAATTACTATAAGCAGGGCTGTTTATTGATAATTTCTAATTCTACTTGTCATGAAAATTTGGTGAAATCTAAGATTTTTCTTTGTCTGGTGATGTATATTGTAATAAACAGAAAGAATAATCAAGTTTAAAATGGGGAGGAAAAAGAATAACCAAGGTAATCTAAAAATTTGTTGCCCAGATTGTCCCTGCTTTGTGTATATGTGTGCGCACAGGTGTTGTGCATGCCATGTGCTCTAGCACTAAGTTACATCCCCAGTCCCTGTCCCCACTCTTGCAGTAGAAATTTTACTTTATAGATCCTTAAAGTTAAAACTGGAAATAAATTTTAAAACCTAGCAGTATATTTAAAGAGTAGTGATTTTTATAGGCCAACTATTAAAAGCCTCTTTTTAAATTTTAGGTAACAGTACTTCAGTTTCTGCCTTAAGGACTTCTTGTTTGCTGGGTTGTGCAGTGATGCAAGATAACCCAGACTGCCTAGTTCAAGCTCAGGCCATCTCTTGCCTTCAGCAGCTTCATATGTTTGCTCCACGGCATGTCAACTTGTCTAGCCTGGTTAGCTGCCTCTGTGTGAGTATAAAATCATAAATGAGCCCTTAGTTTCTTTTATTTGAAACTTAGATTTATTCCAGTTTGATTATTCTCCACACTACGTTCAGAATTAGATGTTATATATATAACTACTTTTTTTTAATTCTTTTTTTGAGGGAGACAGCTTTCACATGTTCACCTCATAAATCTCTCTTGTGGTACATTCATTTTTCTCCCATTAATATTGAACTTAAGATTTGGAATATTTGTTCACTAAGCAGTAAACATATAGTGAGTGCTTATAATGTTCCAAGTAATATATAAATGCTGAAAAACATGCAAATATTTATGTGGTCCCTGTATTTTTTTTCTTTGTCCTCTATTCTAAATTATTACATAAAAATTCTTTTCATCTCAGATGGAGAAATAATACTTTTTCTCAATATGTGCAGAATCTGGGTTCTAATAATGTATCTAACATGTAGAAAGATGAAGGCAATCAACTAGAAGTTCTGATGAAGTGATTCATAAGTATCATTGGTGTTAAGGTTTTTCTTGAGCATAACCAATTTCTGCCTGCATTCACCTCAAAAATTGAGTTGCATTTTGGTTTATAACTTGACACCCTGGCTTTTCAGCTTTTTCTGCCTGTGCAGTGTTACACCATACTCCCATTAGTAATATGGCAGTTGAGAAGCATTACTATAGGCAGTTCTTTGTTTTTATCTTTTTAAATTTTTTTGATACCATGGATTAAACCCAGGAAAATTAACCACTGAGCCACATCCCCAGTACTTTTTATTTTATTTTATTTATTTTGAGACAAGGTCTTGCTAAGTTGCTGAGGCTGGTTTCGAAATTGCAATCCTCCTGCCTCAAGCCTCCTGAGTCCCTAGGATTACAGGTGTGTACTACCACTCCTAGCTATTTTTTATTTTTATTTTAAGACAGTGTCTCACTGAGTTGCTGAGACTAGCCCTGAACTTGTGAACTTTATACTTCAGCTTCCCAAGTTAGCTGGGATCACAGACATGCACCATTGCACCTGGTTTCTACTTTTGTAGAATGATGTTCATATCATTAAATCCAGTCTTAAACTAGGTACAGTGGCACCTGCCTATAATCCTAGCTGCTCAGGAGGCTGAGGCAGGAGGATCACAAGTTCAAGGCAAGCCTGAGCAATTTGGTGAACTCTGTCTCAAAATAAAATAAAAGGGCTGAAGATGTAGCTCAGTGGTAGACAGATACTGGGTTCATAAAAAGAAAAGAAAAGAAACTTAATAAAAAGATGATTTGAAGGACACAAAGTCAAATAACTTGCCTAAGGTAGTGGTAGCTAATTCTAAGTCCAGGCTCTCTTTTTCTGGGCTTATCATCCAATCATTGTTTTATTATTTTAAATTGCCTTTGTTGTAGATTTTATGGCTAGATCATATCTGTGTTCCCTCCTAACTTTGTGGCTATAGGGAATTCCCATAACCTCCTCCAGCCTAAATTCTTAATCTGTTACACATGTGGATTATACAAGATGCTCCACTTAAAGGCATATGTTTGGGCATTTAATTAGCATTCTGTACTATTAATTGTTTTTTTGTCTTGACATATGTCTTTAACATATATTGTATTAATTATTTTTTTTTTTTTTAATATTTTTTTAGTTGTAGATGGACACAATGTCTTTATTTTATTGCTTTGTATGTGGTGCTGAGGATCGAACCCAGGGCCTCACGCATTCGAGGCAAGCGCTTTACCGCTGAGCTATAGTCCCAGCCCCTTGTATTAATTATTGATGCATATAGTCTTACAAAACTTTAAAAAGAAGACCTGACTCACTTTTCTGACAGTAACTTCTGTTCCTTCATTTCTTAGGTGTGGGTCAATTGTTCATTAGGGAAAATTAGCATTTACAGAAAAATGATTTTACTTTTAACACAACTTTTCTCTTGGAATACTACTTTCCATATTTGAAGAATCAAAATTATTATTGAAAATATTTAAGCCGGGTGCAGTGGCGCAAGCCTGCAATCCCAGCACTTAGGGAGGCTGAGACAGGAGAATCACAAGTTCAAAACTAGCCTCAGCAACAGCGAGGCACTAAGCAACTCAGTGAGACCCTGTCTCTACATAAAACACAAAATAGGGCTGGGGATGTGGCTCAGTGGTCAGGTGCCCCTGAGTTCAATCTCCAGTACCAAAAAAAAAAGAAAGAAAGAAAAAGAAAATATTTATACTAGGGGCTGGGGATTTGGCTTAATGGTGTAGCATTTGCCTAGCATGCATGAGGCCTTGGGTTCAATCCCCAACACCACACACACAAAAAAAAAAACTTAAGAAAATTTTTACTCCTTTGCAAGTTGATCTGATGTTTACTTTCCATCTAAATATAGTGATACTGTCATTTTTTTGTTATTGAAGTATAGTAAAAAATATGCAATAATGACCTTTTAAAATTTCTCCTTTATTTGAGCATGAATTCACTTACTGATTAATGCTTACTGAGAAATGAAGAGTAAAAAACTTCCACTAATTCATGATGAATAAGATCCAAACACATTAGCTTTTTTTCATTTCCCAGACCCCCCCCCAAAAAGTAATAGAGACTATTATGCTGTGAGATTTTTCTTTTGAATACATTGAACAATTGAGAAAATCTGCAGTAAAACAGTTACAAATCTTAATTCATGTTACTCATAGTATTAACACTGTAAAGTAGAATTTTTGCTTACATAGAAATCATATTCAAAATGGGCAGGGTGTGTATGGGAACTCTACTTTTCATTCAATGTTGCTGTGAATCTAAAACTGCTTTAAAAAATAAAATCTATTCAAAAAGAAAAAAGAAATCATATTCAAAAAATTACTGTCACTACAGTACAATTAATTTTGTGTCTTGATATTTTGGTTAGCAATTTATTCTAAATTAATTAGGTTGAATTTATTATATTTTAAAGTGTTCTCTGGAGTAAGGAAATTGCATTTCATCATTAGGCAAGATTCATGTAAAGGTTTTCTTCTAACTGCATGCTATTTAACTTCCATTCTCAACTTGGCCTTAGCTACACTAGCAATCGAGTACTCTCAGTTTTAAAACTTGGCTTCCAAAAGTAAAAACCATCTATAATTAACTTATGATGAGGTAAACCATTAACTTTGTCTGTCGCTGGACACCTGTTCATGTGGACACAGTCCAGATCATTCCTCTCACAGACATGTCTGCTTAGTCTGGTTTTAATACTGAGGCTTAATTGAATTCCAAAAGAAAACCTGATATTTCAAATGTACAACTTAAAATTATTGTGTATTGTATATCTTTTCATCTAGAATTCTTGATCGACTGTTTTAACAATCTTAACTCATATTTTATTATCTTAGAAATTAAAGTGTCTGTGCCACAGTTTTAAATTGAACCTAAGCCAGTTTAAGTGATCACTCTATCAACATTTATATTTCAATGCTTAGCTGACTGTTGTCAAAGTCATCCTAGTGTTTATCTTTGGTTTTGTCATGACTGGTCTGTCATTTGTTTTTGTGCAGGAGATCTTGTTGGATAATTCTGTGTTGGTAGGTCCCTGACCCTTGATTCCTAACTTTTTTTGAGGTTTGCAGTGCTTTTTGTGTCATTTTTGGTTGTAGATGTTCTTGTTTTCCTCTGCATCCTAGTTTAAGCTAATCATTAATGCATAGTCCTATATGTATAGCATGTTACATGGTATTTATTTAATACCAATATAAACAAATCCTTCCTAACCTTGTCCAGCTGGTGCACCCACTTCTTACACTGAATTTTGCATCTTATTGATTTAATATATTCATCATAAAGCAATTGTAGTTACAGTTTTACTTAATTTCTGTGTTTTGCCTGCTTTGTTTGCCTTACCCTAGTCTATTCCTCTTCCTAATTTAAATGCTGGAGAATGACATGGAGATATTAAGCCTCCCATTTTGCTTTGTGTGACAGTCTTCAATATTTTTTCTACCAAACAGAGTGCTTCTAAGCATGCTTTTTTAGAAGACTGTTTGACCAGCCTGAATAAATGCTGCATCTGCCTTGTATCATATGCTTGTAAAACTTCAGTTAAAATATCTAGTAGACTCATTTAAACTTGTCTTGCCGAGTGCGTTTTGTCGTTGTTAGATATAGCAGTAATCTTGGGCTTGAGTAAACTTGATCTTTTTATATTTTAACTTCTCTGTTATCTTCTGTACTCGTTTTTAACAACAAAAGTTCCTAAACATGAATGGAATGATATTACCTTGAGACTTCTGTGAATGACATTGCTCTCTCCATTTTTGAGTTTATGATATGGCTTGGGGGTAAAATAGAACATTTACCTAAACAAGTCCCACCCACTTGTTTCATTCTATCATGAATGATAGAATGAAACTATCATTCTATCTTTAACTATCATTCTATCTGTTAACTAACTTTTTCTGTTTTCTGGCCTGTGACAAAATGTAATATTGCACTCCCTTTGCGTGTAATTTCTTCTTATACATTGAAAACTAGCTGCTACCACCTTTCTTTTTCTCTTTCTTCCCACCTCTCTCGTACTCTCTCTTTGTCTCTCCCTCTCAGAATTTCGCCTCTGCTGTTTACAACAAACTCTCCTACCTCAGTCCTGTTTTTTCTACATATGCCAAGTCACCATAAAAGCACTGTCAGAATTATGCCATTATTTCTCAAAATTCGCTTTGAAAATCACTGTAAGATACATACTGGCCTAGGTGTGTAGCTCAAGTGGTAGAGTGTATCCTAGCATGTGCAAGACCCCAGGTTCAATCCCCAGTACAAAAAAAAAAAAAAGCTATAGATCCAAACTTATCTTTACTTTCTGAGTTAGAACAAAATAAATAGATTTTAAATTTCTAGACTTTATTTCACTTGTGAAATCACGGAGAATTTGCATCCTGAAACCTCTGACTTGTAATTGATCATTTAAGATATATCACTATGTTTATCATTTGCCATAGGTAAATATAACCTATTGAGATTTACACTGTAGCTTGAAAATATATACATATATGTATATCTATATATAAGTATGCATATATGTGTACATATATGTATATATACATGTAATTTGCCATTCTGTATTTTTGGTGAATGTTTTCTAAGTGAAACTCTGCCTTTATTTGAAAATGCATTTACTTACTCTATGTGTCCTTTTTTTTTTTGGTACCAGGTATTGAACTCGGGTATTCAACCACTGAGCCACATCCCCAGCCCTATTTCTGTTTTATTTAGAGACAGGGTCTCACTGAATTGCTTAGCGCCTTGGCATTGCTGAGGCTGGCTTTGAACTTGCAACTCTCCTGTCTCAGCCTCCCAAAGTGCTGGGATTATAAGTGTGTGCCACCATGCCTGGCTCATATGTCTTCTAAATAAAATAACTACAAAATAACTTGTTAGAGACTACATTAATAATAACTGACATTTATTGAGCATTACCATTTGTCAGGTTCTATGGTAAGCACTTTGCATGTTACTTTGTGTTAATTTCACAACAGCCCTGTGAGATGGGAGAGTGTTGTAAATAAGGAAAGTAAGGCACAGAGAGGTTAAATAACTTGCCCAAGATCACACAGTTAGTAAATGGTGGATCTAGGACTAAAAGTGAAACAATGTGACTCTAGACCCTCCAATTTAATCAATATGCTATATTGCTAAATTTGTATATATTTTTTAGTGAATCATAACACATTATAATAGAGTTGCATGAGCACAATTGTATAAATCCTTCAAATTGTTTCGTTAATCTCGCAAAATTATTCAAATAAATTCCTTGTCTTCTAACACTGGTTCAGAAGCTTTTGCTTGGATTTATTTATGAATAGTGCATAATCTAGTGTGTGCATTATTCCTTAAGATGTTTCTAAGTTACATGATCATAAATATATGCTAAAAAAGTTCCAAGAAGTTTCTGTGTGTTTAATAAATTGTGATCTAGAAAAAGTCCAGTGAATATCTATTGGATTTACTGAATGCCACCAAGAACTGTAGCTCTTTCATTCCCCAAATAATATTTTTCAGGTGAATCTTTGTAGTCCCTACTTGTTACTGAGAAGAGCAGTTCTGGCTTGTTTACGTCAGCTTGTACAGAGAGAAGCATCTGAAGTTTCAGAACATGCTGTTATGCTTGCTAAGGATAGCAGAGAAAAGTTGACCCCAGGTAATTCTTTTTATCAACATATGTCCAGCTGAAATGGTGGTTTTAACCTTAAATTGTCCTTATATGCATGAGTCTTTTTAACAAAAATTTAAAATTACTACATGGTATGTTTTAAACCTACTGCAAGAAAGAATGACTAGGGCTGGAGTGTGGTTCATTGGTAGAGTGCTTGCCTGGCATATGTGAGGCACTGGGTTCGATTCTCAGCACCACATAAAAATAAATAAATAAAGATATTGTGTCCACCTACAACTAAAAAATAAATAGATAGATAGATAAAGGTATTGGGTTCATCTATAACTAAATAAAAATAAAAAGAAAGCATAGCATACTAACAATTATCATTTCATCCCATGGTTTGGAATAGTGGTTCTCAGACTGTAGCCCCTAAACCAACAATATCCACCTCACCTGAGAACTTGGTGGAAGTGTCCCCAACCTACAGAACCAGAAATCTGGGAATAAAGCCCAACAATCTGTGTTTTTACAGTCAAAGTTTTTATAATCCCTGTGTTAGTACTAAAGTTTGCAAGTCATTGGTTTACAGAAAGTCTTTTCATATTACTCAACCAATTGAATTTAGTCTTTAAGTAATTTATCTTACACACTTCCCTTCCCCCAAAATCTCATTTTAATAAAACTTATTTTAGATGGGTCTGCTATAAATTACAGCATTTTTATGCCCCTTCTACATCTTAGAGCTAGATTAAAAGTGGTTTTTTGTTTTTTGGGTTTTTTTGGTACCAGGGATTGAACCCAGGGGTACTTAACCACTGAGCCACATCCCCAGATCTTTTTTATTTAGTTTTTTGCTTTTTTTTGTGGGGGCTAAGGAGGGTAGTTCCAAGGATTGAACTCAGGGGCACTCAAACACTGAGCCACATCCCCATCCCTATTTTGTATTTAATTTAGAGACAGTCTCAGTGCCTTGCTTTGCTGAGGCTGGATTTGAACTCGTAATCCTCCTGCCTCAGCCTCCTGAGCCACTGGGATTATAGGTGTGCACCACTGTGCCCAGCCCTTTTTTATATTTTATTTCGAGATAGAGTCTGATAAGTTGCTGAGACTGGCTTTGAACTTGTGATCTTCCTGCCTCAGCCTCCCCAGCTGTTGGGATTACAGGCGTGCACCACCACACCCAGCCCAAAAGATTTCTTAACACCAAATGCAGTGGCTCACACCTATAATCCAGCAGCTTGGGAGACTGAGACAGGAGGATCACAAGTCCAAAGATGGCCTCACAATTTAGCAACTGAGCAACTTAGTGAGACCCTATCTCAAAATTTTTCAAAAGGGAAGGGGCAAGGGATGGTGATGTGGTTCAGTGGTTAAGCACCCCTAGGTTTAATCCCTAGTACCAAAAGAAAAAAAAGGTTTTCTAACTTGCATGTAAATTCAAAGAAACTATTAGCCTGCAAAAAATAGTAATAATATCTCACATATATATGTATAGTTTCCAAAATACTGTCATACTTTTAGAAAGTCACAGACTTCACAAAGCTATCCAGTATCTTAAACCTGTCAGCTCTATAATGCATTTTACTGTCAATAGTCTATTCTTTAAATTGCAGATTTATTATCATATTAAAACTTTTGTGGTGACTTGGATTAATCAGCATGACTGAACTGATAACATTAATCATCAAATAGGTTGCAAAATTCATTTGAAAATTATTCTATGATTGCTAGCTTTAACCAGAGAAATTTTAATCTTCTAACATTGTCAGATGTTTTTCCCAATGGGACATTCAGTTTATATTCACTGCTTAAATTATCTCTGTTGCTTTAGTCTCCAATGATATAAACATGCTAGTAGTACATGTTCCTAGAAATGTTAAATTAGCTATCTGATTAAAATTATAGTGAAGAACTCATTGTGTTAATCCTTTCTTAAAATATTTTAATTCTTCAGACCCATAGAAAAGTTGAAAGAACCATTTGGTGAACACATAGATTCATTACTTTTTTATAACACTTATTATTTAATAACAATTATTTTAGTTCTCTCTATATAAACACACAAATTCTTTGTCAAGTCATTTCAAAGCAGTCTGCAGACCTGAGAGTTCAACCCTGAATACCTGAGTTTGCATTTCCCAAGGACATTCTCCCACATAACCAAACCCCATTTACACACCTAAGAAAACATTGATTTAATTGCATCATAGATTTACAGTCTTTAGATTTCTCCCATTATCCCAAAAATGCCCTACCTTTCCTGTCATCTCAACCAAATCTAGGATCCCATCATTACTTACATGATGCATTAGCTATTAAATCTTTGTATGTGTGTGTGTTACTAGGGATTGAACCCAGGAATGTTCTACCACCAAGCTACATTCCCAGACCCTTTTTTAATTTTTGTTTTATTTTGGGTTTGGTGGTGCTGGAGATTAAATCCAAGGCCTTGTGAATGCTAGGCAAGCACTCTAGTAACTGAGCTATCTCCCCCTCACCCCCTTTTTTAATTTTTAATTTTGAGATAGGATCTTTCTGAATTGCTGGAGCTTGCCTCAAACCTGTGGTCCTCTTGCTTCAGCCTTTCAAATTGCTGAGATTATGGATGTGCACCAGCAGGTCCAGCTATTACATCCTTTCAGACTCCTAATCTGAAACATTCCTAACATCTCCTTCTGATCTTTAAAAGATAATTCCACCTTTGAAACAGTCTAGCATAATCTTTAGCATCTAAATTATTTCATAAGTTCTAGATGAATTAAATATTCAAGAGAATATTTATTTTTGGCATTTTCAGAATTAAAGGCAATAGATGATAAATCAAGACTTGTATTTTTTCTTAGAGATGATGTGTTACTTTGCAGTAAAAATATTGTATAGTGATTTGTGTTAGTTAATAGTTCACCTTAGCTTAGCTGTAGTAATTAATTTTCCTACAGTGATTGTTTTTTATTTGCCTTGTATTCTCATGTTAAAAAATTTAGAGCCTTTATACCAAGATGAGGAAAGTCGTTGATTATGTTTATTGATTTGAAATTAACTTTAGAGAAAAAATAAAATAATCATACCCAGAGACATTGGGTAAAATCGATATGTGCTGTGTTGAACTTTAATTGGATGATATTCACCTAGTTTAAAAAGAAATATTAGGGGCTGGGATTGTAGCTCAGTGGTAGAGTGCTTGCCTTGCATGCAGGAGGCACTGGGTTTGATCCTCAGCACCACATAAAAATAAATAAATAAAATAAAAATATTTGTGTCCATCTACAACTAAAAAATTTTTTAAAAAAAGAAATATTAATAACTCTTACTGAAGACTTATCATTCAGTGACATTACATAAAAATATCTGTATAGGTTCATAAATAATCTCAAAATTCAATTGTGAACTAAACTCAATCTCAGTAGATTAAGGCACAGTAGTTCTTTAAAATATATTTATGTATGTAGTATTTGATAACTACTGAATGTGTGTACTTCTCATATGGCAGTTTTGTTTTCTGTATTACTTAGATCATCGGTTTTCTTCTTGTCAGATGCTAACATCAGAGAAGTGGGCCTTGAAGGGGCATTATTGGCCTTACTAGACAAAGAGACAGATCAGAGATTGTGCCATGACATCAAAGAGACTTTAAATCACATGCTAACATCTATGGCAGTGGAAAAACTCTCTCTTTGGTTAAAACTTTGTAAAGAAGTACTTGCTGCATCAGCTGGTAAGTACTGGTAATACCAGTTGAAATGATAAAATTGAAATTAAAAACTATAGAAAATTATTTGCCACTGACCATTCATCAGCTTTATCTATTTGAATTACAATTGTCTGATCATTGCTTTCTAAAACTGAAGATTCTGCTTGTAATGTTTTAGAATTCTCTGTAATTTGAACAGTATAAATCTTAACATTCAAGGCTGCATTTTTTCTGTTTTTATTGTCTTAACATTCCTGTATCAAACAAATTAAAAAGTAGAGTCATAGCTGGGCACGGTGGCACATGCCTGTAATCCCAGCACTTAGGGAGGCTGAGACAGGAGAATCACTGAGTTCAAAGCCAGCCTCAGCAACGGCGAGGCACTAAGCAACTCAGTGAGACCCTGTTTCTACATAAAACACAAAATAGGGCTGGGGATGTGGCTCAGTGGTGAGTACCCCTGAGTTCAGTCCCCAGTACCAAAAAAAAAAAAGTCATTACTTATACTAGAAAAGACTAACTTAAATGGATCCATTATTTCTTTTTATACATGTAATAAATATTTGAGGGATTGCAGCAAATCAACATAATAGAAAAACAGCAAATTAATTCCTCCACACTTAGTAATGTTAATTTTAAATAATATTAGAAAATGTTATTTCCCCTAATGTCTTTTGCTAATATAAGACATTTGTAAGAATGTGTACTTGAGTCTTTAAAGTGTATATTCTTAAAGAGAAAAAATACATGAGAAGAAGAAAAAAGAAACCAATTCTGTTCCAGGAACTATACATGTTTTATCTGATTTAATCCTTTAAGCCATCCTCTGAATAGGCAGTATATTCCATTTTGTAGAAGAGAAAAGCTGGGAGAGGTAAGTACCTTGCCCAAAGATATAAATTCAAGCCTAAGCCTACATAACTTTAAAATCCATGAATTTTCCACTAGGTTTCAGTAGATCCCAATTTAGTTATACAAATGTTATAATTTAAAATGGCTGTGATCTCTGAATTATGTGAAGGAAAAAAGGTGCCATAAGATTCTTGGAATTTTTTTGTATTCTCTTCTATCTTCATCTCTTCCAGTGTTCTTTCAACTATAGGCTGTATGTGTTTTCTTGCTCTCTTCTATCCGCACTACTTGAGAATTTATAAGGACTTCTCCTTTAGAAAAAAAAATGTATATGTCCATATTTAGGCTGGCCACAGTTTTTTTAGTGTCTCATCTTTTTAAAATTTTTACATTTATACTCCCTGAAAACCCCTTTCAGTCTATTGACTTCTTAGTCATAGGATAGCTTAACCAGAGCTGAAGCTCAAAAAACCAAAAACCAAATATTCTCTCTGATAAGCAGATGCTAACACACAGTAAAGAGGTCGGGCAAGAATAGAAGTACTTTGAGGGGCTGGGATTATGGCGCAGTGATAGCATGCTCGCCTAGCACGCATAAGGCACTGGGTTCGATCCTCAGCACCACATAAAAATAAAAAATAAAGATATTCTGTCACCTACAACTAAAAAATAAACATTTAAAAAAAATAGAAGTACTTTGAATTAGACAAAGGGGAATGAAGAGAAGGGAGGGAAGTTGAGAATAGAGAAGACAGTAGAATGAATCGGACATTACTGTCCTGTGTTCATATATGAATATATGACCAGTATAACTCCATATCATGTGCAACCACAAGAATGGAAAGTTATACTCCATGTATGTATAATATGTCAAAATACATTCTGCTGTCATGTGTAACTAAAAGTACAAATAAAAAATTTTTAAATATGTACCTCCTAATTGATTGTAATTCTGTGTGTTTTCCTTTGATAAAAGATTTTGCAACTATAACTTGTGTGGATACAATGCAAGAGGAAGAAGGACATAAACTTGATGATGCCTCAGTCCTAACCACCAGAAGTGATGAAAAACCCCATCCTTTTACCAATCCCCGATGGGCTACTAGAGTCTTCGCTGCTGAATGTGTCTGTAGGATAATTAACCAGTGTGAGAGTGCAAACAGTGCACATTTTGACATTGCTTTAGCACAAGAAATGAAAAAAAGGGATTCAAGAAGTAAGTGGCATAGTGATGAAAAGTCCAAGAGATATAAATAGAAATGCTGCCTGCTTATGCTTTTAATATTTATTTTAACAATAAAACCAGAAGATTATTTTTATCTTTCCAAATCAATTATGAAATTTGATTACAGTATTTATGTAAGCTATAGATTAGTACCTTTTTTA
The DNA here is from genome assembly GCA_028644305.1 of Xerus rutilus. Lineage (NCBI taxonomy): Eukaryota > Metazoa > Chordata > Mammalia > Rodentia > Sciuridae > Xerus > Xerus rutilus. The sequence goes on from CM053401.1 coordinate 60,690,547, forward strand.
ATGTTCAAATACATTTTTAATGATAAGCTTCTTAAATTTGAATTCACTTTTGACTGATGAGCATGTGCAATGAGTTATAGAGAATGATCATGTTCTTGGGAAGTGATTGTGTTAGCTAGTTCCCAAAAAGAATTTTCTGAATTGTAACTTTTAACAATTTTTGCTTACAGATTATTTCAGTGTCATGAATATTACCTAAAAATATTTGAACCTGTCTCAGTGTAAAGTAAGCCTAATTGCAAGACCAATTTGACTTTGTTCAGTTTTATTTTTACTTATATATGTGTTTGTGGTTTGATGTCTCATTTTTAGAATTCATATAAGGACATAATTATTCAAAGTATAATGCATCTTTATAAATAACCTAGTAATATTCTTTATCAAACAAAAGAATTACAAAGCAAAATGTTGCTGTCACTGCTTCAGTATGAATTAGACATGTCTTATTTATTTTTGAGCAAGCATCTTCTAAGACTCTTATTTGGGATGAGCATTGTGCAAGATACTTATCAGTGTAGACTTAGTATGTCATAGATATTTAGTGATTCTTGTGCTCCCAAACAAAATATTAATGAGGGCTTGGGGATGGGACTCAGTGGTAGAATGCCTATGTAGCATGAGAAAGGCCCTGAATTCAATCCCTAGCACTGCAAAAATAATTAAAATAAAATAATAGAATGGAATAGTAGTTGGCACTGACTATCATATGTAAGTTCTCCAATGTGAGGTATAACTTTGTTCTTTGAATTAGTCTAAGATACATTCTAGGTAAAGGTTAGCTATGTTTGGAAATATTATTGGAACATTTAAATAATTTTCTAATGTCTCTCCCCAAAATTTTATACCAAAGGATGTATTGTAAGCATAAAAGGAATTTTTGCTTATCATTTCTATAGCTAGAGGATTTTTTAAAATATTCTCATAATTTGTGTATTTGTCAAGACATGCAAAATAAGATAATCTGGTGCATATAGAGTCATGCAGTTTTTTTTTTGTACTAGGGATTGAACTCAGGGGCACTTTAGCATTGAGCTACATCCCCAGCTTTTCTATTTTTTGTTTTGAGACAGGGTCTTAGTAACTTAGGGTCTCCTTAAATTGCTGAGGCTGGTCTTGAATTTGCGATCCTTCTGCCTCAGCTTCCCAAATCACTGGGATTACAGGCATGCACCACCATGTCCAGCCACAAAGCTTTTTTTAAAGCACCATTAAGGCTCTTGGCTTCAATTTAATATAAAAAGAATAAATTCTTATCTAATTCATCAAAGACCAAGGTCTCCTAAATACCAAGTAATGCATTTTTATTGAAAAGTCTGAACAAAATATGTATTGAGACTGTTAGCGCTCTTTTAAAGGATGCTAATTCTGCATTAGGTTTTTTAATAACTATTAATTATTTGGTTTGAAGTAGTTTTGTGTGTATACATTTGAGTATATTAAATTCAGCTTTAAAGTCTCTATTTGTTGCAGAGTAAAACAAAACAGTAAATCAAATTAGAACTACCTAAAAAGAAAGTCTAGCCTGTGAATTTAAGGAGGAGAAGTTATCACTTATCATAAATCTTAGTTCCAGCATATTCTATTTCCTAATAAGGCATTTTTTTAATCTTGTAGATGACTTTTTGGTGTTACATCTTGCTGACTTAATTCGCATGGCTTTTATGGCTGCCACAGATCACAGTGATCAACTTCGTCTTTCTGGCCTTGAAACACTATTAGTTGTTATTAGGCGATTTGCAACTATTCCAGAACCAGAGTTTCCGGGCCATGTGATTCTGGAACAGTATCAAGCCAATGTAAGCATTGTCTCTTAGTAAATTTTTTTAATTAAAAACACCAATAAAATGTCTATATAACTATTTGGCACGTCACCTTTCAAGTCATAAGTAAGGATATTTCTCTTCTAACATATCACCAGTATTATCAGCATGTAGAAAATACATATATTTGTAGAAGAAATCTAATAGCTAATAGTTTATAAAGCTTCAGGTATAAGCAAAATGGTACATAAAATAGGTCTTTTATAACTTTAAAGATTACTTTTCATAATTAAAACCTTGCTAATTTGGGAGAATAGAGAATTTCAGAAATGAAATCTTGTACAAAATGTCTGAAAAAGTAATATAACACTAAATATTCTGATTATATTAAATCATTACTCCTAGAATAGAATGATATACTTAACATTCTTTTTTTAGACTTAGGAAAGGATTCAGGTTTCTATTACAGTTTTATAATTTTTTTTAACTGATTGTGTTTGACTGGTATGTTGTACAAGCCAGAAAGAACAAGGAAGATAACAAAATTATCATCTGTCTTGCAATCCTCTAACAGCATTCATCCAAGAATATCTCTCATTATGATTTAGAGGCAAGTTGTGATAACTACCAATTAGGGAGATCAGAGCAGTTCACTAGTTGGTTAACAATCTTATCCCTTTTTCCCAGCAGGTAATGCTGCTACTGTCTACTTAGCGAGAAAGCAAAAAGAAGTAATTAAAGTTACATAGAACTGTCATATTAGACTAAAATATTATAATTCAGCTTAATTAAAGAGAGCTGTTATATTTTTATCTTTTTTAAAATTATAAATGTTAGGAATCCAGTTGCAACTCATTTAGGCAGAAAAAGGAAAATTATTGTTAGGAATCTTTTAGTTGGCTCTGCTGTCTTCTTACATGGCTTTATTCTGAGTTTTGCCTCTCTAAGTGATATTAAGATGGCTCTCTCAGCTGGGCATGGTGGCTCACACCTGTAATCCCAGCACTTTGGGAGGCTGAGACAGGAGAATCACAAGTTCAAAGCCAGCCTCAACCACGGTGAGGCACTAAGCAACTTAGTGAGACCTTGTCTCTAAATAAAATAGAAAATAGGGCTGGGGATGTGGCTTAGTGGTCAAGTACCCCTGAGTTCAATCCCTGGTACTAAAAAAAGATGGTTCTCTCAGTATCCAAGTTCTTTTAAAGAGACAGTACTTCTTTTCCAGTACTTCCAACAAAAGTCTTAAGAGTTTTCAGTATACCAGTGTAGGTCCTTGGAACACATGGACTAAGAACTAGGGAATAAATAGTTGCCCAAAGGAAAAACAGGAATCCCATTATGTAAAACTAAGGGAAAATATGCAGGGCAGACAAAACCAACAGGTGCCATGATACCTATTATAAATACATGATTTTAAAATCACATTAAAAAGGAGAACTTGAGGGCTGGGGATGTAGCTCAGTTGGTAGATTGCTTGCCTTGAATGCAGAAGGCCCTGGGTTCAATCCCCAGCACCACACACACAAAAAAAGAACTTGTGCTCTCTTGTTGATGTTTGATTTGTCATATAATTTTTCATCAGGTAGGAGCAGCACTTAGACCAGCCTTCTCTTCAGAGACACCACCTGATGTCACTGCCAAAGCATGTCAGGTAAATGGTTAAAAAGACGAAGCTTAAAAATGGTCTTACAGGGGCTGGAGTTGTAGCTTAGTGGTAGAGCACTTGCCTAGCATGTGTAACACACTGGGTTCAATTCTCAGCACCACATATACATAAATAAGCAAAATAAAGGTCCATCAACAATTAAAAAAATTTTTTTTAAAATGGTCTTATGGGGGCTGGGGTTGTGGCTCAGTGGTATAGTGCTTGCCTCGCACGCATGAGGCACTAGGTTCAATTCTCAGCACCACGTATGAATAAATGAATAAAATAAAGGTCCATCAACATCTAAAAAAATTTAAAAAAAAAAAAAAAAAGGTCTTACAAAACTGGGTGTGGTGGCGCATGCCTGTAATCCCAGCACTTTGGGAGGCGGAGACAGGAGAATTGCGAGTTCAAAGCCAGCCTCAGCAACATCGAGGTGCTAAGCAACTCAGTGAGACCCTGTCTATACATAAAAAACAAAAAATAGGGCTGGGGATGTGGGTACAAAAAAAAAATGGTCTTACGAAACAGTTCAGTTAGTGATTAAAGCCAGGGTTGTCTTCCCATTGATCTCAACTTACTGTTTTCCTTTTCTTAAGTTTAGAGAACTTCCACTTCATTTTCATAATTGCTTGGTAACCCTATCTATGGATATGTCATAATTTATTTAAACAGTTTCATATTGATGGTACATACAGAGTTTTTGGTCTTTTGCTATTACAAATAGTGCTACAATTATGATCTTCTTGGCTGGGGTTGTGGCTCAGTAGTAGAGTGCTTACTTAGCACATGTGAGGCACTGGGTTTAATCCTCAGCACCACATTTAAAAATGATAAATAAAGTTATTAAAAAGCCTTTTAAGTTACAAACGAGAGATTAAATTTTTAAAAATTATGATCTGCATATGTCCTTTTGGTGGAGTGGGGGCAGGGTGCTATGAATTAATTTGAATCCATAGCCTAGTGCATGCTAGACAAGCTCTCTACCACTAAGGTACAACCCTACCCTTTTTTTTCTATTTTTTCATTTCTCTGGTTGTATGTGATGTAGAATCACAACATACGTGCAGTCATACATGAAGCTAGGGCTATGATGTCCATCATATTCCATCATCTTTACTGTCCCCCTGCCCCTTCCCCCCGCCACCCCTGTGAACAGAGTTCCTCTGTTCTTCCCATATCCTCCTCCACATTATGGATCAGCATCCACTTATCAACGAGTACATTTGGCATTTGGTTTTTGAGATTGGCTTACTTCACTTAGCATGATGTTCTCCAGCTCCATCCATTTACCTGCAAATGTCATAATTTTATTCTCTCGTATTGCTGAGTAATATTCCATTGTGTATATGTACCATAGTTTCTTTATCCAGTCATCTATCGAAGGGCATCTAGGTTGGTTCCACAGTTTAGCTATTGTGAATTGAGCTGCTGTAAACATTGAAGTGGCTGCGTCATTGTAGTATGCTGTTTTTAAGTCTTCTGGGTATAGACCAAGGAGTGGGACAGCAGGCTCAAATGGTCGTTCCATTCCAAGTTTTCTAAGGAATCTCCATACTGCTTTCCAGATTGGTTGTACCAATTTGCAGTTCCACCAGCAATGTAAGAGCGTGCCTTTTCCCCTACAACCTTGCCAACACTTACTGTTGTTTGTATTCTTGATAATTGCCATTCTGACTGGTGTGAGATGAAATCTTAGGGTAGTTTTGATTTGCATTTCTCTGATTGCTAGAGAGGTTGAACATTTTTTCATGTGTCTGTTGATCGATTGTATATCTTCTTCTGTGAAGTTTCTATTCAGCTCCTTGGCCCATTTATTGATTGCAACCCTAGCCTTTTTTCTGCCTACATAATAGAGTAAAAAGGGTATCTCAGGAGAGCTTAGATGGGTATTTAAAGTGAGGTTGAACATTTTTTTCATGTATATAAGAGCCATATAATACAGTTTTCTTGGAGTGGGTTGTCAGACACTTGGCATGAAGTAATTAAAAGCAGGACTGTCATGAATAAATTAATTATAAATATAATGGATAAATCTAGTATTTAGCCAGGTGCTGGGAATTGAACCCAGGGTCTCATGCATGCTACCTAAACACACACTTGAACATTGAACTGCACCCTAGTGCCTCAGCTTTTTTTTTTTTTGGTACTGGGAATTGAATTCAGGGGCACTCAACCACTAAGTCACATCCCTAACCCTATTTTGTGTTGTTTGTAGAGACAGGGTCTCACTGAGTTGCTTAGCGCTTTGCCGTTGCTGAGGCTGGCTTTGAACTTGATTCTCCTGTCTCAGCCTCCCAAAGCTCTGGGATTACAGGCATGTGCCACTGCGCCCCATTCACAGCTTTCTTTTACAGATTGTATTTATAAAAGTTTGAGTGCCTTCAATATTCACAGAGCTATACAAAATGTTGTACTGAGTCTCTAATTTGTCATCACTTTATTATATGTGTTCTTGTTATAAAACCATTTGAAATCTGTGAAATGAGACAAAAAGTAAATACAGATCCTCTTCAACTTCTGATGGGGTTGCAAATCAATAAACACATCATAAGCTGAAATACTATAAACAGAATATGTATTTAACATACCTAGCCTACCAAACACCATAGCTTACCAACCCAATACACTGTAGGGTGTCACTTGATTTACAGAGTAAATCTCACTACTGTGAAACTGACTAGGAGTGTGGCTCCCTGCTGCTGCCCAGCATCACCAAGGACTAGTGTTATGCATATCACTAGCCCAGGAAAAGGTCAAAATTCAAACTACAGTTTCTGCTGATGCATATCATCTTTGTATCATTGTAAAGTCAAAAAAAAACATTAGATGGAACCATCATAAGTCAGGGACCACCCATATATGAAAGGGAGCAAATAAATTTCCTGTAGGAAAAGAAAAGTACCATGACACCTGGAAAAGAACATAGACAACACTTGATAATTTAGTAAACTTTCTGCATTGAAAAATTATGAATGAGTTTTGCTTTTAAAATTAAAAATACATTATCATCAAGAGAATTAAAATCTTCATTGGAATCTTGGGAATGCAGCTCTGGTAGAGCATTTGTCAAGTGTGTACAAGGCCCTGAGTTCAGTCCTCAGCAAGACAAAAAAATTCTTCATTTGAGTTTTTTATGTTAAGTGCTTTATCTTTTAATCAAGTTATGTTAACCACACAATGTCTAGTTTTAAATAGATGAAGTGATCAAGATTAGAGATTTAATTAAAATGTGAATCCAGACGTTTATGACATCATTTCATACCTTCATTTCTCCCTTTAATAACATCTAAAACTCTTCAATTTATTTACTAAATAGCACTTTTATTTACTAAGTAGCACTGGTTTCCTTGCTTATACTTCATTCCCTTTTGAAGTGCTGACTTTGACCACTGTTACCAGGTGTATTCTATTGGGTGTATTGATGACAAGATGATTTCAGTGACTAGATTCCTGATATGCAGTTGAGCTCTACTAAACTCACAAGAGAAATAATTATTTTTAAATCTAACTTTTGATTTTCTTAAAACCCAGGTTTGCAGTGCCTGGATAGCAAGTGGAGTTGTAAGTGACCTTAATGATCTTCGAAGAGTTCATCAGTTGCTTGTTTCATCATTAACAAAAATACAGGCTGGAAAAGAAGCTCTAAGTTACTTATATAATGAAAGTACTTCTACCATGGAGATCTTAGCTGTACTAAAAGCCTGGGCAGAGGTTGGTAGTTTTTAATCTGTAACTGGAATTTTGGAACTTGTTTATAAACACCTTAGGCTATAAACTGAAATTAACTATTAAGAAATAGTAAATCTCCAGGCATGGTGGTGTATGCCTGAATCCTAGCAACTCGAAATGCTAAAACAGGAAGATTGCAAGATTGATGCCAGCCTCAGCAATTTAATGAGGTTCTAAGCAAATTAGCAAGACCCTGCATCAAAATAAAAAATTAAAATGGCTGAGAATGTGGCTTAGTTGTTAAGTGCCCCTGAGTTCTATCCCTAGTACCAAAAAAGAAAAGAAATTTAAAAAACAATAAGTCCATTTTTAAGGTAAACAATAGACTTCCAACATGACACTTATTTATATGTTAATTAACATGTTGACCAAAAAACTCAGTAATAGTACACTTTCCTAGCATGTACAGGGCCCTGAGTTTGATCCCCAGCACCATACAGAGAAAAAATAGTTCTCATTGTCTGCTACTTTAAGCAGGAACAATTATGAACCAGAGAGGTCATAACTATCAATGAAAATTGACCTTTATTGAAGTCAGTTCTTGAATATGTGCACCTGCTTATATGTTCTGTCAATTCTATATATAACACATACTTTAATGTTAATGTTGTTTCATAGAATGACATTTAAATACTAAGTAGCAGTCACTCTTTTTTAAGAATAAAGGAATCTGGGTTGAGATTGTGGCTCAGTGGTATAGCACTTGCCTAGCATGCATGAGGCATTGGGTTCAATCCCTTGCACCCTATAAAAAAACTAAATAAACAAAATAAAAGTATTGTGTCCATCTACAACTAAAAATATTTTTTTAAAAAGAATAAAGGAATTGGGGCTGGGATTGTGGCGCAGTGGTAGCGTGCTCGCCTAGCATGCGTGAGGTACTGGGTTCGATCCTCAGCACCACATAAAAATAAAATAAAGATATTCTGTCCACCTACAACTAAAAAATAAATAAATATTTTTTAAAAAGAATAAAGGAATCTAATAATAAAATGCTTAATTTGTCTTTATTTAATTTCCTAATCAGAAGCAGTTAATATCATTTGTTAGCTTGCTATGGAAATTTTAACATACACAAAAGCAGATAGAATAGTATAATGACACCACATATCAGCCAACTTGAATAGTTACCAAATATGGACAATCTTGGTTTATGTATCATTTTAATGAATATATGTATTCAGATTGCAACTCAGAAAATTAGCCAGCATGTACAAAAGGATTTCCTTCAGTAGAGCTATTTAAGCCTCTAGATTGTAGAATCTCAATGTTTGACATTATTGACTGTTGACAGACTTTGGTTAGGAAGTAGTTCTGCCTAGATTTAATAAACTGGATCTAATTGTCCTTAACAGTCAATTCTTTATTTTTTGAAAGCACATAATTTTCATAGAGAAAACAAATTCTGTAACCTATTTTACAAATTAGTCTTTGCAGGTAGGCTCAGTGACACATGCCTGTAATCCCAGTAGACCAAGAGGCTGAGGCAAAACTATCACAAGTTTGAAGCCAGCCTCAGCAACTTGGTGAGATCCTGCCTCAAAGTGAAACATAGAAAGGGCTGGGAATGTAGCTCAGTGGGTTCAATCCCCAATACCAAAACAAGAAAGAAAAAAAATAGAAATAAGTCTTTGCTCATTTGGTGTTATTTATAATAATTTAAGTCTCTGGGCTTTTGATTAAGCCTATTACCTCCTCTTATTCTTTCCTCAGTAAAAATAAAGAAAGACTAACCCACATTCTATGAAACTGAAACTCAATCTTTCATCTGAAATCCTTGGAGCCAAATATATCTGGATTTCATAATATAGAGGATTTAGAAAACTTATATGGTATTCTCTGTCTTCATCTAAGAAGTCTGAGGAATACTATAGACTCTATAATCAAACATATTAATATATCTGTACTACAATTCTTGATATTCATACTGCATTCTATTTAGACTCTACATGAGTCTACTAGATTACCATTGCCACTAGATTAGTTTACCATGAACTTAACATTTTTCAGAGTTTTTTTCTTTTTTTTTTTTAGCATTGTGGGTAGAGCGACAGTACATGTTATTTATGTTATATACAGTGTTAATAGTTTACCATTCTGTAGTCCATGTGAAATCTATGTAAATGAATTTTAATAAAAACATTTTCAATATTTCAGCTTTTCAGTTCAGAGACAGCTGCCTGAAGCCATATTTTGAGATGGATGATTAGTCCATAAGCCAGCTTAGTGAGAAAGAGTGCTATGAAAAATTGTCTATAGCTATTGTGGCAGCATATTTACCAGGAGTTTGTTGTCCCTGATATGTCTCATTGAAGATAATATTTTTGAATCTTTTTACCCCAGTTTTTTGTGTGTGGTTACGCATGTATACCTTCTTGATATTATAATGCTTTTCAGATTCATTATGCTCACCTTTTCATCAGATATCTGATTTTCCTATTTATAAATTAACCTTTAACAGGTTTACATAATTGCTGTGCAAAGACATAAAAACAACAAGCAAACTTTGAAAACTACCAGCTATTCAGAAGAAAGTGTTAGAAATGGGTCAAATTCATCAGATGGACTCCTTGACTTGGTCTACACAGATCTTGGCACACTAAGCAGACTCTGGCTTGCTGCACTTCAGGATTTTGCTCTCTTAACTTTGCCTTCAGAATTTGCTGCGCAACTTCCTGTTGATGGTAAGGAGGTAAAATAATTTAGGTATTTCCTGGAGTGACAGTAACTTAACATTTCCAAAACTTCTCCTTTAGCAAATAACGTTTATCTGAAACATTTCCCCCAGAACAATTTTCATTCATAGGATAAGTGTCCAAGAGTTGCTTCACATTAGACACCCAAGAGTTCATTCCTGAGGTCATACGGTGTGCACATCCTATCTCATAAGATGCTGCCAAATCACTTTCTGAAGTGATTATAATCATTTTGTATGCCCACCAGCAACGTTTCTATTTCTTTGCACTTTCCCAACATGATATATTATCAAACCTAATCTTATGAGTATAAAATACTATCTCATCGTTTTTTGAGAATCTCAATCAAAAGAAAATTATGTATCAATTATGTAATTGATACATAATTGATACATGTGTAATTGATACATAAATCTCAATTATGTATGTTTATAGTCTCCATAAGTTGCTTCTTCCATAAATATCCTAATCATAATCTTTTCTTTGCCCATTTTCTTTTTGGTGTTTGTCCTTTTCTTACTGATTCATTAATCCTTTATACATTTGAATACTGCTCCTTTGTAGTGTGTTTCTTACACATATTTTTTCTCAGTCTTTACCTTGTCTTTTTATATCTTTAAAATTAATAATCAGTCGCTTATGGTTTGTGTTTTTGTGTATTACCTGACACCTTTTTTTTTTTATGTACAGTCATAAAGACCTATCAGCTTTAAAGTCTGAAGCCCTGGGTGGATCATTGATTTTATAGTCAATTACTAATACCATTTCATGTGTTAGATATTTGGTAGCCACTCCTACTTTTCCTAATGTTATTTCAAAGCATCTTGGCTATTATTGTCTCTTTATTTTATGATATATATTTCAGATTGAGCCTGTCGAGTTCTATTAGAATTTTGATGGTATTAAACACAAAGAAATATCTAGAGTGTTCAGTGTACTTTTTAGTAGTATAAAGATGGAAACGGAATGCAGATAAACTGATTTATTGTCAACTCAACCACAAAAATGAATGATAGGGGCTGGAGTTGTGTTTTAATGGTAGAGCACTTGCCTAGCATGTGTGAGGCACTGGGTTCAAATCTCAGCACTGCATATAAATAATTAAAATAAAGGTCCATTGACAACTAAAATAAAATGAATGTATATCAATGTAAGTAAATCTTAAAACCATATTATTAGGTTAAAAAAAAGTACGTCCTGAAAGGACATATATAAACTGATGGGTTTTAAGTAAACTTTATTGAACACACAAAATAACAACATGTAGCTGGGTAAGGTAACACACAACTGTAATCCTAGAGATTCAGAAGGCTGAAGCCGAAGGAGTCCACGTTTCAGGTTAGCCTGGGCAACTTACCAAGGCCATGTCTTAACACAAATAATTTTTTAAAAAAGGGCTGATTTGGGATGTAGTTTCGTGGTAGAGTGCCTCTGGGTTCAATCTCTGGTATAAGAGGAGAAGGAATATGTATATGTATGTGTATAAATATTTATTTTTTGATAGTATAGTAATTGACATAAGTCAATTTCAGACATGTACATACTGTAGCTATGATTCCATTTACATAAAATCCAGTAACAAGCAAAACACATCTGTGCTGATAAAAATAAGAAAGTAAAGCCGGGCGTGGTGGTTCACGCCTGTAATCCAGCAGCTCTGGAGGCTGAGGTGGGAGGATTGTGAGTTCAAAGCCAGCCTCAGCAATTTAGTGAGGCCTTAAGAAACTTAGCGAGACCTTGTCTCTAATAAAATATAAAACAGAGCTGGAGATGTGGCTTAGTGGTTAAGCGCCCTTGGGTTCAATCCTCAGTACCAAAAGAAAGAAAAAAACCCAGAAAGTACCTTCCTTGGAGTTTGGGGGAACTGATACAAAAGGAAATGAGAAGCTGGGTGTAGTGGCTCACTCCTGTAATCCCAGCACTTTGGGAGGCTGAGACAGGAGAATCACAAGTTCAAAGCCACCCTCAGCAACAGCAAGGCACTAAGCAACTCAGTGAGACCCTGTCACTAAAATTAAAATACAGAATAGGGCTGGGGATGTGGCTTAGTGGGCGAGTACTCCTGAGTTCAATCCCCAGTACCAAAAAGAAAAGAAAGAAAAGGATATGAGTGAACATTGCAAGTGAGAGAAATGGTCTTTATCTTGAAACAGAGAGAAGAGAAAATGTAGTGGAAACTAATCTCTTATTTCAAACGGTTTGCTTCCCTCTTTTTCTTCAAATTTATTTTTCTTTAGGTGGTGCTTTCTACACAGCAGAGACTAGTGAAAATGCAAAAATACATTATTACAACTCCTGGGCCCTTATTCTCCATGCTACAGCCTTGTGGCTTACAAGCACTGGCTTTGTTGTTACTGACCCAGATGAAGGAGCATCTAATCTCTCAAGGCCTGTGACACCAACTTCCATGTGTCAGGATTCATCATCTGGGGCTACAGTAAAGTCCCCTGAGGATGTCTACACTGATAGATTTCATCTTATTTTAGGTGAGTAAAAGAGCTTACAAGATGACAATGCCAAAGGGATTTTTTTCCTCCTTTTTCCTCTTCCTCTTTCTTCCCCTCCTTCTCCCTTCCCTTGCCCTCCCCCTTTTCTTCCTTGAAGGGAGAAGGAAAGAAAAGTACATATCAAATTTGTTTATAAACTACAGGTCTTTTTTTATTTTTTTAATTTTATTTATTTTTTTATTTTTGGTACTAGGGATTGAACCTAGGTATACTTAACCACTGAGACATATACCCAGCCCTTTTCTTTATTTTTTATTTTGAGACAGGGCCTCACTAAGTTGCTAAAGCTGACATCAAACTTGGAATCATCCTGTCTCAGCCTTTGCGTGCACCAGCAAGTCTTTTTTTTTTTTTTTTAGTCAGAATTAAGACTTGTACTATTCTTTGCTACATAGAGAGGTTATTCTCTTTTTTCTTCTCTTTCCATATTTTTTACTGGCACATTATAATTGTACATGGGGTTTGTTATGTATTTATATATGCATATAATATAACAATATAATTTGGGCAATATCACTCCCCAGCACTTCTGGAGGGTTTTTGTTTTTTTTTTTTTTTTTTGGCGGCGGCGGGGGGGGAGGGGGGTGGTACTTGGGATTGAACTCAGGGGCCCTCAGCCACTGAGCCACATCCCCAGCCCAATTTTGTATTTTATTTAGAGACAACGTCTCACTGAGTTGCTTGACACCTTGCTTTTGCGGAGGCTGCCTTTGAACTCGCAATCCTCCTGCCTCAGCCTCCTGAGCCTCTGGGATTACAGGTGTGCCCCACTGCACCTGGCCTGGAGGGGTTATTCTTGAGTTGTACCTTACCACCTGTCTCTTCTTGTGACTGTCACCTCATTGTTAGGGATTAGTAAGAACTTTGATGTCACTGAGTATACTTGTATATATTTTATAAAATTAAAAACTTTATTAAGACTAGAATTTTGTTGTAAGTTGGCTTCAGTATGCAGTAAAATAAATTATAGAAATTTTTGTATGAAAAACCTGGTTATTTCCACATGATTTTTAAAAGATTCATGTTATATCTATTAATGTTCTGAATTTCTCACTATGTACATTAAAAATAGCAATATTCTGAGAGACAGTCCCCTGTTCTCAACAATTGCAAGTTTTAAGAAAGTATGCACACCAGGCACATTGGTGCATGCCCGTAATCCCAGTAGCTAAGGCAGGAGGATCATGAGTTCAAAGCCAGCCTCAGCAAAAGCAATGTGCTGAACAATTCAGTGAGACCTCGTCTCTAAATAAAATTAAAAATAGGGCTAGGGATGTGGCTCAGTGGTTGAGTGCCCCTGAGTTCTATCCTCAGGCAGCCCCCCCCCCCCAAAAAAAGTGCTCAATGGCGCAGATTTGCAAGGAAATATTAAAGGTCAAAGATCAGTAAGAAACCAGGCGTGGTAGTGCACGCCTGTAATCCTAGCAGCTCAGGAGGCTGAGGCAGGAGGATCATGAGTTTAAAGCCAGCCTCAGCAATATAGTGAGACCATAAGCAACTCAGTGAGACTGTCTCTAAATAAAATACAAAAAGGGCTGGGGATGTAGCTCAGTGATTAAGTGCCCCTAGGTTCAATCCCAAATACCAAAAACAAAAAAAAAAAAAATCAGTAAGATTTTTAGATTCATGAAGTTTAATTAATCCATTATTTAGCTTTCCCAGAACTGATTTTATTTTGTATTTGGTGATGTTGCTGGGTTTTATTTTATATTTGATGATATTGCTGGGATTGAACCTAGGGCCTTAGGCATGCTAAGCAGTGCTGTACCAGAATTTCATTTAAAAGTGATGTGTCAGCCAAGTGCAGTAGCGCATGCCTGTAATCCCAGGAATTTGGAAGGCTGAGACAGGAGAATCATGAGTTCAAGCGAGGCACTAAGCAACTCAGTGAGACCCTGTCTCTAAATAAAACACAAAATAGGGCTGGCTATTGATGTGGCTCAGTGGTTGAGTGCCTCTGAATTCAATCCCCGGTACAAAAAATAAAGAGAGGTGTCTAAGATAACAGTGAGTTTCTAGAATAAATGAAATAATTTTTTCATATTTAATGTAGTTCTAAGGAAACAAATTCTTAAGTTCAATCTAATTTATTGATAAAATGAAAATGAATTATAAAGGTAAGTGATTAAATTAAGTAGATTTGTGATTCATAGTTGTTATTTTTAATTCCCAGGTCAGACATGACTAGATTCCTGTATACTTGAGCCTATTAAAAAATTATTTCTAGGCTGGGGCTGTAGCTCAGTGGTAGAGTACTTGCCTCGCATGCATAGGGCACTGGGTTCAATCCTCGGCACCACATAAATAAAATAAAGGTATTGAGTCCATCTACAACTAAAAATTTTTTTTAACTTAACAAATTGTTTCTAATGACTGGGATTGTAGCTAGGTGGGAAAAAAATGTACTTAGCATGTGCAAGGCCTTAGGTTCAATCTCTAGCCACGCCCCAAAAATAATTTTTTTTTTTGTTTTCAATTGTCTTAGGATGAGAGCTTTTTAAAAACAAACTTTAGAGCTAGGGTTGTGGCTCAGTGGTAGATCACATGTGAGGCACTGAGTTCAATCCTCAGCACCACATAAAAATAAGTAAAAGCATTTTGTTCATATACAACTAAAAAAAACTTAGGGATGTGGCTCAGTGAGAGAATGCTTGTCTAGCGTATGCAAGGCCCTGGGTTTAATTCCCAGCACTGAAAAAGAAGAAAGAAAAAAGTAGTAATAATACTACCTACTTCATCTCATATAAAAATTTAGTAAAATGATATATGCAAAGTGTAGTGCCTGATACATGATAATCACTCAAATTTTAGTCAAAATAGAGTTGTGAAGCTTTACATATTAACTTCCCTAATATAATTTTATTGTAATTTTTACATCTTTGAACAACTTCACAGCAACAAAGCAAATTGTACACAAGCCTAGTTGAAATTATTCTTTGTATATGCATAGATAACAAACTTTAAGAGACTTAACTATCACTTTATGGTTTATGGCCTTAAATTTGTTGTAACTGAACTTGTACTATCTTTTTGCTAAGCTTATTTGTATCTTATCAAAAAACAGGATATTGGGCTGAGGTTGTGGCTTAGTGGTACAGTGCTGGCTTAGCATGTGCGAGGCACGGGGTTCGATTCTCAGCACCACATATAAATAAATAAATAAATAAAGATCCATCAACTACTAATAGAAATATTTTTTAAAAACAGGATATTAATTATTTAACTCATAATGTAAGAATCTCAAAAGTGGCCTCCTTCTCTTTTTGCTTTCTACAGGAATCAGCGTGGAATTTCTATGTTCATTGCGCTCAGATGCAACCATGGAAAGCATTACTGCTTGTTTACATGCATTACAAGCCCTTTTAGATGTCCCTTGGCCCAGATCTAAAATTGGCAGTGATCAGGTGATTTCTTGTTTTTTGTTGGATTTCAAGGAACACAAATATGTTCAGATTACTACAACAAGCATAAATTAACATGGAAGTAAAAAGAGAAGTCATTTAAGGTTACAAGGCACAGCTAGGCCTTGGAACCAGCATGCCATCAGCATGTGTGATGACCCAGGAGCTATCATACTGCTGGCTGCCACTTTCTGTCTCTGCTTTCTGCAGTGATAGGAAGGTTCTGTATTGAATTGTCCAGGACAGTAACCACTAGTTACACATGGCATTCATTCTTTGATCTGTTTCTGTGAGCCCCAGTTTTTACGTTCATTTTTATCTATTTGTATCCTATGTTTCAGTTCCCCAAAAAAGTATCTAATTGGTTCTTTTGGGGGGGCAGGTACCAGGGATTGAACTCAGGGGTACTTGACCACTGAGCCACATCCCCAGCCCTATTTTGTGTTTTTTATGTAGAGACAGGGTCTCGCTGAGTTGCTTAGGACCTCACCGTTGCTGAGGCTGGCTTTCTTGAACTCGCAATTCTCCTGTCTCAGCCTCCCAAAGTGCTGGGATTACAGGCGTGTGCCACTGCACCCAGCTTAATTGGTCCTTATAGTTCTTAATTGGTTCTTATAGCTTCATGTATTATCCAGTATCTTAATTTTGTTGCCATTGACTCAGGTGTTAAGGCAAACAGGATATGATTTTCTCTCTACATAGACTATTATTTAATACTATGATTTGCTAGGTTTAAAGAATTAGTCAGGTTTTTACCAGACTTGAGTTGGACATGAGTAAATCTTAAACTCTGTGTGTTGTTTTCTCTATTAAAACAAGTATTATGATGACATATTTACTCTATTATTTTCAAAGATGAAGGAAAGCAGAGTAACCAATAAAAAAAAAAAGGGGAGGGGTTGGGGTAGAGTGGTAGAGTGCTCGTCTAGCATATGGGAGGCACTGGGTTCAATCCTCAGCACCACATAAAAATAAACAAAATAAAGGTATTGTATCCATCTACAATTTTAAAAATTTTAAAAAGGGAGGGAATTAAATAGTATTTCTGCAGTGTATTTTATTCTTTAAAGAGAGACCCATTTTAATGCTATACCTCTCCTTCATTCTTCATTATTAGTAGAAAACTTTAAATGTGATAATATATATGTCAGCCTTTGTATTCTTTTTTATTTATTTATTTGTGGAAGGTTGGTGGGAATTGAACTCAGGAGTATTCAACCACTGAGCCACATCCCCAGCTCTATTTTGTGTTTTATGTAGAGACAGGGTCTCACTGAGTTGCTTAGCACCTCGCCATTGCTGAGGCTGACTTTGAACTTGTGACCCTCCTGTCTCAGCCTCCCAAGCTGCTGGGATTACAGGCATGCGCCACCGCGTCCAGCAGCCTTTGTATTCTTTAGCTAAGTTTCCCATCTTGTTTTGGAAATTTTCTTTCCAGTTTTCCCAGTTTAGGACCTACGTGGAAATGATCTTTTGTCATAGTACCATCTCCCACGGATATTGGACAAAACAGTCTGGAGTTGGTTTAATGTTTACAACTTTATTACACTAACATCCTTATTTTTCAAAAGCAATATGTCATATTGTCTTTTTCTGAATTTTGTCAAATTGGCATTTAACATTGGTATATTCTACCAAAAATGAAACAAAATGATATATAATTTTCTATACACTATCCACTACATGTTTTCTATGATAGGACTTGGGTATTGAGTTGCTGAATGTGCTGCATCGAGTAATTTTGACCAGAGAATCACCTTCCATTCAATTGGCTTCACTTGAAGTGGTAAGGCAGATTATCTGTGCTGCTCAAGAACATGTGAAGGAGAAAAGACGAAGTGCAGAAGGTAAATGTTAACCCTTAATGCCAAATGAATCACATAGCATCATTAACTTTTTAAAGTATTACTTTATGTAAACTTGATAATATATTGTGTATAGGATAAAAATTGAACATCTGTAGACATGGCTTTAAATCCTCTTATTCTCTTCTTCATGTTAGTTTGCATACTGTCAGTAGCCAAGACATTATTCTTTGGGAAAAAGAGAACTTCATCTGGGTGCAGTGGTGCATGCCTGTAATCCCAGTGGTTGAGGAAGATCATGAGTTCAAAGCCAGCTTCAGTAATTTAGTGAGGCCCTAAGCAACTCAGCAAGACCCTGGCTCTAAATAAAATACAAAAAAGGGTTGGGGATGTAGCTCAGTGGTTAAATGTCCCTGAGTTCAATCTCTGGTACCAAAAAAAAAAAAAGAGAGAGAAAAAGAAAAAACTTTAACAAAACTTGGGAGAAAAAAAATCCCTTATACCACTAGAGTACTTGTATTAGCTGTACCAATGTACATGGAAAGAATCGTGGGTAGACAAACTATTGTTTACAAGTCTAATATGACTTTACTAAATTTATCACTTAAAATTTTATTTGACCAAAGAATCACCTTCCATTCAATTGATTTCTGCATATAATAGAAAGTTCTATATAACCATAGCCAGGTGTGGTGGTACGCCTGTAATCCCAGACTCAGGAGGCTAAGGCAGGAGAATTGCAAGTTCAAAGCCAGGATCAGCAACTTAGTGAGGCATTAAGCAACTTAGTGAAACCCTGTCTCAAAATTAAAAACTAAAAATTGCTAGAAATGTGGCTCAGTGGTTAAGTACCTCTGGGTTCAATCCCCTCTGCAAAAAAAAAAAAAAAAAAAAACCCCACTAATACCAATACCTCAGGTGACAAACTCATTGTTAGAGCTCCAGCTACCAGATTCACATTCTTTTTTGTGGGGCAGAGGAGAGGTACCAGGGATTAAACTCAGGGGCACTTGACCCTGAGCCACATCCCCAACTCTGTTTTGTGCTTTATTTAGAGACAGGGTCTCGCTGAGTTGCTTAGTGCCTCATTTTTGCTGAGGCTGGCTTTGAACTCATAATCCTCCTACCTCAGCCTCCTGAGCCACTGGGATTAAAATTATGCACCAAGGCACTTGGCCAAATCGTATTCTTAATAGAGAGAAGTTTAATAGGCAATATTTTAAGGCTGACAAGGTTGCAGGGATTTTTTTTTTTAATCTATAACTTTAACACCCAAGACTAGCTATTAAATATGTTATCTAGGGGCTGGGTTGTAGCTAAGTGGTAGAGTACTTGCCACCACATGTGAGGCACTGGGTTTGTTCCTCAGCACCACATAAAAATAAATGAATAAAATAAAGGGCCAGGCATGGTGGTTCATGCCTGTAATCCCAGCAACTTGGGAGGCTAATTCAGAAGAATTGCAAGTTCAAAGCCACCCTCAGCAAACGCAAGGTGCTAAGCAACTCAGCGAGACCCTGTCTCTAAATAAAATACAAAATAGGGCATAGGATGTGGTTCCATGGTTGAGTGCCCCTGAGTTCAATCCCCAGTACCACAAAGAAAAATAAAGGTAAAGAAGAATATGTTTCCTATATAGAAAGGAATTAAATTGTCAACCAGAAATAAAGCTAGTACAAAGTATTTACTAAACTCTATTCTTCTTGTCTTTTAGTTGATGATGGGGCTGCAGAAAAGGAAACCCTACCAGAATTTGGAGAGGGAAAAGACACTGGAGGACTTGTGCCTGGGAAGTCCTTGGTTTTTGCAACACTAGAATTGTGTGTATGCATTCTTGTTAGACAGCTCCCAGAACTAAATCCTAAATTGACAGGGAGCCCAGGAGTAAAAGCTTCAAAGCCACAAATACTGTCAGAAGACGGAAGTAGATTGGTTTCGGCTGCATTGGTTATCCTCTCTGAACTTCCTGCAGTATGCTCTCCTGAGGGTATGGAACTTAGTTACTGATCTTTTCCTCTTCCTCCTCCTCTTTTTTTTTTTTTTTTAATATTTGTTTGTTTTGTTTTTTTTGGTGCCAGAGATTGAACCTAAGGATGAGCCACATCCCCATCCCTTTTTTATATTTTATTTAGAGACAAGGTCTCACTTAGTTGCTTAGGACCTCACTAAATTGCTGAGGCTGACTTTGAACTACTTGTAATCCTCCTGCCTCAGCCTCGCAAGCTGCTGGGATTACAGGTATAAATCACTGTGCCTGGCCTTCCACCTCTTCTTTTTTTTTTTTCTTTTTCTTTTTTGGTAACAAGAATTGAACCAGGGCCACTTAACCACTGAGCGACATCTCCAGCCCTTTTTTATTTTTTAGTTTGAGACGAGGTCTTAACAAGTTGCTTCAGGCCTATTAAGGAGTTACTGCCTTTGCCTAATTGCTTCTGTGGAAATCCTAAACCCAGAAGTATCCGTGTCCATCCTTTTTCTGTGCTATTTCTTAATCTGAAATTACTCTATCACTTGGTACTGGGGATTGAGCCTAGGGGTGCTCTATCACTGACCTATATCCAAATCCTTTTAATTTTTGAGATAAGGTCTCACTACATTGCCTAGACTGGCCTTCCAACTTGGAATTTTGCTGCCTCAGTCCCCTGAATCTCTGGAATGATAGGCATGTACCACCATGCCTGGCTCCTCTACTTTCTAAATTTTTTTCTTCCTTCAAAGTTCAACTCCAGGGCTGAGGATATAATTTTTGTGTGTGTCCTGGATTTTGTGTATGCTAAGCATACACTCTTCCGCTGAGCCAATTCCAAGAAATAATCTAAAAGCTAGAAGCTCTCACACTATCTTATTTATTGATGACTTTTTAGCAACTGTATATATTCATATTGACTAAAATCTAGATTGTTTTTAAAATTTTATGTTATAGGAAGCATCTCAATTCTCCCTACTGTATTGTACCTCACAATTGGAGTCCTCAGAGAAACTGCAGTAAAGTTACCCGGGGGCCAGTTATCTTCAACAGTTGCAGCTTCACTTCAGGCTCTGAAAGGAATATTATCTTCCCCCATGGCCCGAGCAGAAAAGAGTCACACTGCTTGGACTGACCTTCTCCGCAGTGCTTTAACAACAGTTCTTGATTGTTGGAATCCAGGTAATTAAGGCTGTTTGGAAGCATTTGTTCAGTTTGTTTTAAAAAGTGAGAGGAGCAATTTTTTAAGAATAAGCTATTTATTTGATCATCGTTGTCATTCTCACCTAGAGAAGACAGTATTATGTTTTTAGAGGGTATATGTACATGTTAGTATCTTTAACCTTTTTTTTTTTTTTGGTACTGGGGATTGAACTCAGGGGCACTCGACCACTGAGCCATATCCCCAGCCCTATTTTGTGTTTTATGTAGAGACAGAGTCTCACTGAGTTGCTTAGCACCTCGCCGTTGCTGAGGCTGGCTTTGAATTCGTTATTCTCCTGTCTCAGCCTCCCAAAGTGCTGGGATTACAGGCTTGCACCACCGCACCTGGCAGTATCTTTAACCTTTAATGCAACTAAATGACAGGGAGCTTATATATTGCCAGTGAGGGACTTTTAGATGTAATGTTTGTTTAAAATGTGAGTAGCTGGACACAGTGGTGCATGCCTGTAATCCCAGCAGCTTGGAAGGCTAAGATAGGAGGATTTCAAGTTCAAAGTCAGCCTCAGCAATTTAACAAGGCTCTAAGCAACTTAGACCCTGTCTCAAAATAAAACATAAAAAGAATTGGGGATGCGGATTGGTGATTAAGCACCTCTGGGTTCAATCCCCTGTACTAAAATAAATAGATAAATAAATAAATAAAATGTTTGATTCATGTGTAGTTAACAGAACTTTTTCGTACTCGCAATATACTGAAAAATACATAAGGCATACATTATAATATGATAAATAAGATAAATCTATCTTATCTAAAATAAGATAAATCTAACCCAACACTCCAGGATTTACTAGCTAAGTGACTGGCCAAATTATCCAGTTACCCTGAACTGTAGTTTGCTCATTAATAAGTCAGGATATTATGTTTTATTTTGGTTTGGG
>CM053401.1:60712261-60727362 GCA_028644305.1 Xerus rutilus
TTTTTTTTTTTGGTACTGGGGATTGAACTCGGGGGCACTCGACCACTGAGCCACATCCCCAGCCCTATTTTGTGTTTTATGTAGAGACAGGGTCTCACTGAGTTGCTTAGAGCCTCGCCATTGCTGAGGCTGGCTTTGAACTCGCGATTCTCCTGTCTCAGCCTCCCTAAGTGCTGGGATTACAGGCTTGAGCCACCGCACCCGGCTTGGTTTGGGGTTTTTTGTTTGTTAGGTGGAGTCTCACTAAATTGCCAACACAGGCATTAAACTCACTATCCTCCTGCCTCAGCCTCCAGAGTAGCGGGGATTACAGGTGAATGCACAGGGAACCCAACGAAGATACTATGTTGCAGGAAATTGTTATCACAGTAACATACTGTATAAAAATAATCTTGCTTATTACTTAGCATTTATCAATAAATAATAGAAAGTATTATTTTACCCATCCACTAAATATTTTTGTCTTATTGTTAATGTGAGCTTTGTGTGTTTTGTTTTGTTTTTGTTTTGTCTTGTTTTTGCAGTGTGATGATCAAATCCAAAGCTTCGCACAGGCTAGGCAAGTGCTCTACAACTAATATACACCCACAGCCCCAGTTGTGAAGGTTTTATTTTCAATAGTATATTATAGTGATTATAAAAAGTCTTCAGATATACATTATCCCTGCCTTCCTTGTCCTGCTTATAAATGTGAGTTTACCCAATCTGAGTTTATGGAAAAAGAAAAGAACCAAAATCAAAGTAGAAAGAGATTCAGAAGATGATGCAGTCACAGAAGTCAAAGAAAAGAGTTTTAATAGAGAGGGAGTGTGCAGCCATATGAGATTCTGCAGAGAGGTTAAGCACTATGGCAGTAGGATCCTGTTGAAGGACAAAGAAGAGCTGAGGAAGGGGAAACACAAACAGGCTCCTAGTTTTTTGTTTTTTGTTTTTTTGCAGTGCTGGGGATTAAAACCCAGGGCCTTGCGCATGAGAGGCAAGCATTCTACCAAATGAGCTATATCACCAGCCCACACAGGCTTCTCTTGGTAGGAAAAAAAGAAACAGCTGAAGGGAAAGTATAGGGGTCTGGAATTTGAAATACCAAAAAGGAAAGCAGCATCCCCTTCTAGGCAAGAATAAAATTCACAGAGCATTTAGAAAGATTAATCTCTGCTGAGGTAAGGGGAGAAAACAGGAGGTTAAGTATGCAAAGTAAGGTTTTTATGTTGAAGGTTATGAAGAGCTTACCTCTTTGATCTCTCTCTCTCTCTCACACACACACACACACACACACACACACATATACACACACGGGATTTTTGGTTGTGTTTGAGAGAATAAGACCAGGACTTAGAATTAAGACTAACTATTGAGAGAAATTAAAGGTGCTGATAATGAGGTAAAACATTTGCTGTAAAACAAATGCCTCAAAATTTAGTGACTTAAAACAGTAACATTTATTATCTGATAGTTTGTATGGATCAGGGATTCAGGAGCAGCTTAACCAGATGGTTCTAGCTCAGGATCTCTCATGAGGTTACTGTTAAGACAGCCAGAACGGGCTGGGATTGTAGCTCAGCGGTAGAGCGCTTGCCTCGCATGCGTGAGGCCCTGGGTTCGATTCTCGGCACCACATACAAAGCAATAAAATAAAGACATTGTATCTATCAACAACTAAAAAAAAAAAAAAAAAAAAAAAAAAGACAGCCAGAACACCGGGCAGAGAGGCAGAGAGGATCAGTTTCCCAGATGGCTATTAGCAAGAGGCTTCAGTGCATTATCACCAAGGCTTCTTCTCCATGGGGCAACTGCTAAGGGAATTTTACATTTATCCTAGGGAAAAGAGAGTGGGAGTAAGCCGAACATGGTGGTGCACTCCTGTAATCCCAGCCACTCAGGAGGCTGAGGCAGGAGGATTTTGAGTTCAAGGCCAGCCTCAGCAATTTAGCAAGGCCCTAAGCAACTTAGCAAGACCCTGTCTCTAAATAAAATATAAATGGGGCTGGGGATATAGCTCATTGGTTAAGTGCCCCTGAGTTCAATCCCTGCTACCAAAAAAAAAAAAAAAAAAAAGAGTGGGAATGAAGAAATGGAAAGAGGAACATAAAGAACTTTATTTTACCAAGAATAAAACTAAGTTTTTACTAAGCTGACTGAGTATGTTGCAGTTTCAAGTTGCCATAAATAATGACTGAAATGAACTGTGCTGTGTGGGTAGCAGTACAGCCACATGGTGTAAATAGTTTACTGTCTGGAATCAAACTGTCTGCCTTACTAATTGTGTAGCTTTGGGAAAATGAATTTCTGTTTCTCATCCATAAAATGCAGGAAATAAGCCAGGCATGGTAGCATATGCCTATAATCCCTTCTATTCCAAGAGCTAAGGCAGGAAGATCACAAGCTCCAGGCCATCCTGAAAATAAAAAATAAAAGCCAGGGGCTAGGGTTGTGGCTCAATGATAAAGTGCTTACATAGCACCGTGAGGCACAGGGTTTGATCCTCAGCACCACATAAAAGAAGTAAATAAAGTTACAAAATTTTTTTTTAAATAATAAAAGCCAAGTGCAGTAGCACACACCTAAAATCTCAGCAACTCAGGAGGCTAAGGCAGGAGGATTGCAAGTTCAAAGCCAGCCTTAGCAACTTAGTGAGGCCCTAAGTAACTTAGTGAACCTTGTCTCAAAACAAAAAACAAAGAACAAAAAGGATTGACAATTTAGCTCAGTGGTAGAGCACCCCTGAGTTCAATCCCCAGAACCACCAGAGAGAGAGAGAGAATAAGAATACCTACTTCATGGTACTATCTGATATGAGAGTCTAATGTATAGTTAAGTACTTACAACAGTGCTATAATGTTAATTTTGAATGTTACCCATGTACCTGTTTTATCTTAAAACTACTCAGATGTCTTAAAAAATAGATCCCACTTATCCATAAAATTTTGCTTTCATTGCTAGACTCTCTCGGAGGTGTCAGCCCAGGTGTTATCTCCTCTAGGTTTTCTTTAACCACACAATGTCATTCTAGGTTGCTTTCTATGATTTGTTTGCAATGCTGGGGATGAACCTAGGGCCTCACATATGCTAGTTAATAACTCTACCACTGAACTACACCCCGGCCCCTCTATTGTTTCTTAATATATTTTTTATATGCATGGACCTTGTTGGTAGCTAAAAATTCGCTATTGACTTCCCAGTTTATAATACATCTTCTTTGTAATTGAATTCTCAGTGCCTAAAAGAGGGCTAGCTAGAACATATTTCTTAATTATTTTATTTGTTGAATGAATGTGACCAAAGCTATTTATTTATATCACTCCTTCACAAGTAACAGCCCATTCCTAAATAATTTAATGGATTGAATTTGTCCACCTTTCCTTTTCAAATAACATTAATTTTTCATAATAAGTTCATTAAAATTATTTAATGAGAATGTGATTTTAGAAAGTGAAGGTAGATTACTTCTAAAACAAAATCCCTTCAAGTAATTGTGGCATCCACAGCTATTTTCAGGTTTTTCTCTATTGTTGAGAAATGATATGTGTAGACAGAGTGCTAAGGTATTTTTGTTTGTCCTTTTTTTTTTTTTTGGTATTGGCAATTGAACTCAGGTTGACTCTACCACTGAGCCACATCCCCAGCCCTATTTTCTATTTTATTTAGAGACAGGATCTCACCGAGATGCTCAGTGCCTCACTATTGCCAAGGCTGGCTTTGAACTTGCAATTCTCCTGTCTCAGACTCCCAAAGTGATGGAATTACAAGCGTGCGCCACTGCACCTCGCTTGTACTTCTTCTTCTTTCTTCCTCCTCCCCCTCCTCCCTCTCCTCCCCCTCCTCCCCCTCCTCCCCTTCTTCCTCCTCTTCCTCTTCCTCTTCTCCTTCTCCTCTTCCTCCTAGCACTCCACCAGCTGAGCTATATCCCCAGTAGGTATTTTTATTTGGTACATGTATTATCAAAATACTTTAAAATTCACAAAGAAAAAAACAATTGCACAAATGTTTTAGTGTTGCTACACAGAAAAAATAATGAATAAGTCAACCATCTTGGCACACAGCTATAGTCTCAGCTGCATGGAGGCTGAGACAGAAGGCTCCTTTCAAACCAGAAGTTCAAGGCCAGCCTGAGCAACATAGATACCATCTCCAAAACAGAAGAAAAATAATTATAGCTAATACATATTGAACATTATGTGTAGCATGAATTCTAACTCATTTAATCCTCAAAGACAGATTTAAATGTCTAAAGTGACAAAACTAGGAAATGTACAAAACTAGTAAATGTACATATGTATTTGATGATGTCTGTACCTTTGAAGATCATAACTGGTAATTCTTGGCTCTTAGAATTATTTATAATGCACATTTTAAAAGCTACAATACAGCCCAGCACGGTGGTGTACACCTGTAATCCCAGCACTTTGGGAGGCTGAGACAGGAGAATTGCAAGTTCAAAGCCAGCCTCAGAGAAACCCTGTCTCGACATAAAACACAAAAAAATAGGACTGGGGATATGGCTCACTGGTCGAGTACCCCTGAGTTTAATTCCTACTACCAAAAAAAAACCTACAATATTTGCCAGGGTTTTTAACTTTGTCAATTAAAATTATCTATATCTTGCCGGGTGTGGTGGTGCATGCCTGTAATCTTTGCACTTTGGGAGGCTGAGACAGGAGAATCACGAGTTCAAAGCCATCCTCAGCAATGGCAAGGCACAGAGCAACTCAGTGAGACCCTGTCTCTACATAAAACATGAAATAGAGCTGGGGATGTGGTTCAGTGGTTGAGTGCCCCTGAGTTCAGTCCCTGGTAACAAAACAAAAAAAATTATCTGTATCTGTTGTAGTCACAAAGAAAATTATTGCTACCAAGCTAAAGACAGCTTCACGCAGATACTTACAGTAGTCAGTATGATCTGTTCTAATAGATCATTTCTCTTTAGTCGATGGAACACATCAAGAACTTGATGAAGTCAGTCTACTTACTGCTATCACAGTATTTATTTTGTCTACCAGTCCAGAAGTAACTACCATCCCATGCCTTCAGAAGAGCTGTATTGAGAAATTTAAGGCTGCTCTTGAGATAAAAGATCCTATGGTAAGTGTCTTGGTAGAGAGATGTTTCTAAGAGGAATATGCTTAAGCTTTTACAAAACTTTTCTTTGTAATTTTCTGGCTCCCAAAAGAAGTATCAGACAATAGTCTTTTATTTTTAGATTTGATATTAATGCCTGTTCTTGGGAAGTAAAGCCAAATAATACTGTCTTTATTCTTCCACCCTAAGGGTAGGGGGAGAAAAAGATAAAATGATAAAAAACAAAATTTGAAATGATTGCATCTTAAAATTGATGTTACTTGAGAACTTTGATTGATATAAATATTTTATTGACATAGCTATAGAAAAAGGGGCTTTTATAAGATATTTTGTGGCTTATTATAGAGGATTTCCTTGTAAGAAGAGATACTCTAACATATGCCTCCAGGAGTATGATTGTGAAACTATTGCAGAAACGATGCAACAAATTGATCCCATTCCTTTATGGCCATTTCATCTGCTAGATTAACTTTCCTTTTATGTGCTACAAAATGATTTGTAGCTCATACCCCAAAAACTCATTTATTCCCAAAGACATAGGAACCCAGTTATCTCTCATTGAAAGATGATTTATATATCTGATATATAGTCATTTCCTGTTGTCCTCCTGTCCCATTTGTTGCTGCTGCCTGCGGGATCTCCAAGTGGTGGCTCTGACATGTGATGGCACATACTTAGTGTGGTTCAGTCATTGTTCCTTAAAACCTTCAGACCATGACATTTGTACATCCAATAATGTATGTGATTTAGTTTTGGTCTACTCTTGTTGTACATTATGGAGAGTAAATTTCTTTAAATGAGCAAGAAAATGGGAACTAGAGAAAAGAAGAAAACCACTCATAGTCATCCTCCCCTGCTGTATCCGTATAGTCCTTCAATGTGGGGTGCCGCATTGTTACAGCTCTTTTTAGCCTCAGGTTTGAGCACTCTTACCAAAAGCTTGGTCCTTGTCCCCATGCTAATTCAATAATGAGGACACAGTTTTGAGAAAAAGGAAAAAAGTTTTATTGCTTTGCTAACAAAGAGACACAGGGGACTCCTGTCCCAGAGGCTGTGATTCTGCCAATCATGGGGAACAGGGAGTTTTTAAAGAGGTAACTCAAAGGCTACATTCCATGTGTTCTCTGTTGGAGTTATATTCACTTGTTAATTTGGGAGATAGTACTTTCTGAGATGTGGTGCTGTCCCCTAGTCTGAGTTACTTACTACCTGTGATGGGTGTGTGCTGAAGGACAGATAGCTCTGCCTGAGATGGGGAAGAAAGGTAATCTTGTTTCCCCTGAGATTAGGGAGAGGGAGAGATTAGAGAGGAAGAGGAAAGGGGGCGGAGGAAGAGAAACTGTCCTGTTGAAAATAAATTGTTGGGCTGGTTTTGTAGCCCAGTGGTAGAGCACTTGGCTAGCATGTGTGAGGCACTGGGTTTGATTCTCAGCACTGCAAATACATAAACAAAACAAAGATCCATCAACAACTAAAAAAAAATTTTTTTTTAAATTGCAGCGGCAGAGCAGCAAGGGCAATGTTCAAAGCGTAAAGTGGACCACTGTTAATATACTAGCTTGGCACAGTAGCAGTATTGTAGCCAAATGAGGTTTATCTAAGGTGTGATTTTTGCTAATTAAAAACTTTCCCCAAATTTCAATGCCTGTTAATACTTGGACTTCCAAAATTAAAAAAAAATTAGAAATAAATTTAAATACTTCTACAACTTTAATTTCAAAGAGTTTTTTTTCTTTTATTTTTATTGGTGTATTGTAATTATGTACAATAGTGGAATTGCAATTATAAGGAGTCTTTAGGGATTTGTTTGTGTTAGGGACTTTTTAAAAATTTACGATTTATATTTTTCTTGTCTCTTTCCTGATTAGGTACAAGTCAAGACCTATCAACTCCTCTATTCCATTTTTCAGTATCCAAATCCAGCTGTTTCCTACCCATACATTTATTCTTTAGCATCCTCTATTGTGGAAAAACTGCAGGAAATAGACAAGAGAAAACCTGAAGATACTACTGAGCTTCAGATCTTTCAAGAAGGCATAAAGATCTTGGAATCATTGATTATCATTGCTGAAGAACAGCATCGTAAGTGTTAGCACTGAATTCTAATATTTCAGGATTTCTCCAAAGTCAGAATTTCGGTGTTATTTAAATTACAAAACATTCAGTTAGTCACATTAAGACAGGAATTACCGGCTGGGCGCGGTGGCTCAGGAGGCTGAGGCAGGAGGATCGCAAGTTCAAAGCTAGCCTCAGTGAGGCACTAAGCAACTCAGTGAAACTCTGTCTCTAAGTAAAATACAAAATAGGGCTGGGGATGTGGCTCCATGGTTGAGTGTCCCTAAATTCAATCTCAGTACCAAAAAAAAAAAAATACAAGTGTTATATTATTCCCAGGTATTAATATTTTAGTAGTGATTTGAGAGAAGAGATAAGAAAAATTGTTGTCCTCTCTACGAAAAATGTGGGAAGATCAAGTGCTTTTGCCACCTTATATGATGAACATTTATGCTTTCTGAACTTCTGTGTTTACTTTCTAGGCTCTCATCTGGTAGCCTGCCTTCTGCCCATTCTCATTTCCTTCCTTTTGGATGAGAATGCTCTGGGATCAGCAACTTCAATAATGAGAAACCTACATGACTTTGCTTTGCAAAATCTCATGCAGATTGGGCCTCAGTATTCATCAGTTTTCAAAAATGTAATGGCTTCTTCTCCAGCCCTGAAAGCCCGCCTTGAAGCTGCTATTAAGGGCAATCAGGAAAGTGTCAAAGTCAAATTACCATCATCTAAACATATTAAGAGCCCTGGAAATAATTCAAGCATCCAATTAAAGACCAGTTTTCTCTGAGGTTAATCTTTTTGGAATAGTAAGCACCTTAATCCAATACTTGATATTTTCCTTTTCTTTGGGGACAAAACTAAAATTTTAGACATAAGTGCACTTGGAGGTCTAGTGGATTGTTTTAACTTAAATAGCTGTGACTTCACAAAATGACAGCAAACATAACAGTTTTTGTGATTGTTTTTGTTTGTCTGTTTTTCCATTTCATAAGTGAGTAGAATTATTATAATTCTTGCCAGGAATTTTTTAAAAGTGCTAAAGAATTAAACAGTCCACTGCTTTAAAAATGAAATGAATTTCTTCTGTCAATCCATTTACATGTGTTATGCTTAATTCTTGACAGATATAGATTTCACTCTAGTATAAATTATCTGTACTTATATTGTATCCCAGTTGCTAATTGAAAATTCTGCTTTGTTCAGTAACAGTATTAAACTTTATTGGATTTGTCCAGCAAGATCAATGACTAGAGAGCTATTTAGGAAATTTGTTTCTAAATTATCCAATATATAATGATACAAATTAATTTCAGACCCAAAGTGTGACATAAGATTTGGTATCTACAAATATCAAGATTTTACATCTTTTGGGTTAGTGTGTATTGAGTTCACAAAATGAAAGCTTTACTCATTTTAAATAGAATAGGGCCTCTCCGCTGCACCATTTCTCACATGTATTTTCTTTGACCTTTGTTCCTAACAGTTGTTTTCCTTTTCATTTTTGGTAAACATTTATATTGATGAGTTTAATAAAGACTCATATCTATATTGTATTTCTTAGAACAATTATGGGTTTATATAAATGCCAAATTTAGTACAACAAATTTAGATCATCAGTGAATCCAAGTATGTTTTTTAACATGAAACATATTTTAATACAGAAAATAAACTAATGATAAAGTATTGGTTGAAAAATATTTTTTAATTCTGTTCATGATCATTGACTCTCCTTCCACTTCACTGTTAATATCCTGTGTGAATCAAACACTATGTCACAATAAAGCATTTCCCTGTTAAAAATTACAATCTGAAGTGATAGAGACATGTTCAGAATTGAAAAACACTTTGATTCAAGTAAGAGCAATGTGATACATTCTATTTTATTATGTTTGTATATAAATACTCTTGAAAATTGTTCAGAAAGAAAGCATTTGACAAATTCTAACACTACAATCAATTTTTCTAAATTACATAAATAAAGCTACTTTTCTTTACACTTCTTGTATTTTAAATTTTTTACTCAGAAAAGATAACTAGTTAATATTACAGATTCCAGAAAAAAAAATCAATACTACTGTTGCCAAAAGCTTGGTCCTTGTCTCTGATGCCAGTAACGAGGACATGATTTTGAGAAAAAGGTAAAAGAAGATTGATTGATTGATTGATTGATTTTTGGTACCAGGGATTGAACTCAGGGGTAGTTCACCCACTGAGCCACATCCACAGCCCTATTTTGTGTTTTATTTAGCGACAAGGTCCCACGGAGTTGCTTAGTGCCTCACCGTTGCTGAGGCTGATTTTGAACTCCTCATGACTCTCCTGTCTCAGCCTCCCAAATTGCTGGGATTATAGGTATGCGCCACCGCAGGCCACAAGAAGGTTTATTTATTGCTTTGCTAGCAAAGGAGAAACATGGGACTCCTGTCACAAAGTCTGTGATTCTGCCCATTAGTAGGAACGGGGGACTTTTAAAGAGGTGATTCAAAAGCTACATTCCATGAGTTGTAATTCACTTGTTAATTTGGGAGATAGTCACCTCTGAGATCTTCTGGTACCATCCCCAAAGTCTGGATTACTTCTTTTTTTTTTTTTTTTTTTTTTTTTTAAATTTTTTTTTAGTTGTAGATGGACACAATGTCTTTATTTTATTGCTTTGTATGTGGTGCTGAGAATCGAACCCAGGGCTTCATGCATGCGAGGCAAGCGCTCTACCGCTGAGCTACAATCCCAGCCCTGGATTACTTCTTTCCTGTGGTAAGTATGTTCTCTAGGACAGATAAATAAGATCCCTTTATAATTTGGCCTTTTTTCCCAGAAGAGCCCTTAGGAGCATTCTTTGCAGTTGTTGAAATTCTGTCTTCCTAAATGTCTCTAGGAATTGAATATGTATCTCTTATTGTTCCTTTCACCTAAAATTGCCCTTTTCTATCCATTCTTTTGTGTGGTGGATTCCTACTCCTAGACCTGGTTTAAATGTCACCTCCTCTTGGTAACTCTCCTTAACATTTCTTATCCTCCTCTTTACACCCAACAAATCTAACTGCTTCCTTATCTGTGTTCCTATAATGCTTAATATGTTCATCATTGCATGGAACACCACACTGCATTTTAAAATTAACTTACTTTTCTTATTTACTTGTACACTGTGCTTCCTCGAAGGGAGAAATTCTGTCTTTTATAACTTTGCCTCTGTAGCATCACTAGGTGAATTGCATTGGTATGGGTTGAAGTTGGACTCAGAAATGTACTCCTTTGCCAAGACCAATGCTAGACCAGGTTGTTGTCTGAATATAATCCATTAATTGGACTATTGGGGTTTTTTGTTGTTGTTGTTATTGTTTTGTCTGTTTCAGTTGTTTATTTTAGTTTTTTTTAACATTAAGACCATTGAATGCCATAATGTGCTGAATTGCTATATGAATGAATGTCAATAATTATGAAAAAAATCCAGTGTCATAGAATTAGAAACTAACATTTGCAGCGTACTCACACTGCAAAAGTAAATAAATAAAAATGTTGATTAGCACCTTGAATGAAACAATCAAAGTGGTATAATATTTGTCTTGAGCTTCCCGCCCCAAGGGGCAAAGCTACTAGCTGAGTCATTCTTTTTAACTCATTCCTAAAAGCTTACCATGGGGGCTGGGATTATGGCGCAGTGGTAGCGTGCTCGCCTAGCACGCATAAGGCACTGGGTTCGATCCTCAGCACCACATACAAATAAAATAAAGATATTCTGTCACTTACAACTAAAAAAAAAAAAAAAAAGCTTAGCATGGCAAGACTTAACATTGTATATAACAGATTTCTTTTAATAGGGTATTGAAGCTAAATTTTACTTCTATAAAATCAGCCACTGTCAACTCAGAGGAAACTAATGCACTTAAAATGATACATTAGTGCCATAAATGGGCTACAGAACTCAACAGAAGAAAACTGGGACTTCCAAGGTGAACTTCATGGAAAGAGTACCATGATACAGGCTGAGAGGCTGAGAGAATAACACTTTTTTTTTTTTTGGTACTAGGGATTGAACTCAGGGATACTCGACCACTGAGCCACATCCCCAGCCCTATTTTGTGTTTCATTTAGAGACAGGGTCTCAATGAATTGCTTAGCACCTTGCCATTGCTGAGGCTGGCTTTGAACTCACGATTCTCCTGTCTTGGCCTCCCAAAGTGCTGGGATAACAAGGTGTGCACCACCACGCCCAGCTCCCAGCCCTTTTTTGTGTTTTATGTAAACAGGGTCCCACTGAGTTGCTTAGCACCTCAATTTTGCTGAGGCTGGCTTTGAACTCATGATCCTCCTGCTTCAGCCTCCCAAGCCACTAGGATTACAGGCATGCGCCACCATGCTTGGCAGCACTTATTTGATGGAATAGATGCAGAATAACCCAGGAAACTTTTGTAATAATTTTGAAGGGAAGAATTCCCTTTATCCTTTTTTTTTTTTAATTTTTTTTAGTTGTAGATGGACATAATATCTTTATTTCATTTATTTATTTTTATATGGTGCTGAGGATCAAACCCAGTGCCTCATGCATGCGAGGCAAGCACTCTACCACTGAGCTATAATCCCAGCCCCCTATCCTTTTATTGTAATAGTAGATTTGTATTTTGAGGAAAGAAATTTAATCTTCAAACTAGTCAACTGGCAATATAAAACTGACAATATGTGAATTAACTGTAGACTCCAAAAAAATATGAAATTAAAGTGTTGAATGATTTCTAACAATTTAAAGATGCATCACCTTGCACTGACCATAGTCTTAAAGTTTCAAGTCTATTTCTTCCCCAGAGCTCATTAATATCCATAACCATAAAGTCAGGATAATTACATACAGTGCATCTTCTTCAATTGAATATACTTCCTCTTTTACAAATAAGCTTGCTACCCTAGCAAGACCTCAATTTATCGGGAGAAATGTATCTCCATGTGCACTAGAAATACAGTTATCCGACTGCTGGCTGAATGGCAGTGGTCAGCCAGTTAGTGAATTGTGCCCATGTTGACGTCTCAACTTTTTACCAATCTAGTTAGCTGAGGTCTAGGTTTTCTAACTTAGAGGAAATGGGAAATTTTGTGTTGAGATTATGAAGCTGAACTATATCCAGCACAGACCACAAACAATCCCATATTGTGCAAATTCAAAGACATTAGCTTCTTTTTATTGCATTTTTCTTGTTGAATATTCCTGTGCTGTTTCATTGAGAGATTATGAAATGATTCACAAGGTTACATGTGGAAAATTTTTACTGATAGTCATTCTTAGTTTTTAGCCTTATATCACTCATTAACTAGACAGCGAGTTTTTTTAAAAATAAGCTTATTTTTTAAAAAGATTTTAAGGATCCTATTTTCTTAAAATATTTTTAGTTGTTGATAGATCTTTATTTACACGCAAATTTATTTATATGAGAATGGAACCCAGTACTTCACACATACTAGGTAAGTGCTCTACCGCTGAGCTAAAACCTCAGCCCTAAAAATCCGATATTTTTAAGAAAATAAAAGATCATTGCTACCAGTCAAAAACCTATATTGAGCTGGGCATGGTGGCACACGCCTGTAATCCCAGTGACTTCAGAGGCCAAAGTAGGAGGATCTCAAATTCAAGGCTGGCCTCAGCAATTTAGCAAGACCCTGTCTCAAAATAAAAAACCATCTGGGAAGCCGGGCGTGGTGGCACGAGCCTATAATCCCAGTGGCTCAGGAGGCTGAGGCAGGAGAATCCTGAATTCAAAGCCAGCCTCAGCAATGCTCAGTGAGACCCTGTCTCTAAATAAAATACAAAAAAGGGCTGGGGATGTGGCTGTGTTCAAGTTCCCCTGAGTTCAACCCCCAGCACCAAAAAAAAAAAAACAAGATGGGACTCTGGCTCAATGGTTAAACATTCCTGGGTACAACAATCCTTAGTACCAAAAAAAAAAATGGCTGAGGATGTGACTTGGTGGTAAAGCATTCCTGTGTTCAACCCCTAGTATGGGGAGATGAGGGAGATAAAACAAGAAAAAAAATATTAACAGTGTTTTGCTTAACAAGATCAAAATTTTAATCTTTTTTTCTGAAAAATAATATCTAGAGGCAAAAATATCTTTGTAAGCAGAAATTTTATATAGAGAAACACATATAAACACATATACACTTGCCAGAAATAGCAGACTACTTCATAAAATAGTCCCCAAAGGAAAATAGCAAGGTATTTTTTAAAGTAGTTTAAAGTATGCCAGAGACACTGCAGGAGCAGCTTTGTTAGTGCAATTGTTGGAGGAAGCACCAGAGCCTGAGGGGAAAATGTGTGCAACCAAAACTGAGGCTCTCAGGTGAACAATGAGTCCTGTGAACCCCAGTACTTCTCTGTTGATTACTTGTTTCTGATCTTGGTTAAGGAAGTTTGGGCCTGCTTTTTTTTTCTTCCTGTAGTTGTAGATGAACAGCATGCCTTTATTTGTTTCATCATTATGTGGTGCTAAGGTTCGAACCCAGTGCCTCGCACATGCTAGGCAAGCGCTCTACCACTGAGCCACCACCCCAGCCCCTGGGCCTGCTTTTAAAATAGGACCTTGAAGCAGTGGAGTGCGCACCACTCCCTGAATTGCCAGGGCAGCTGCCCTTCCCACATCCTTTCTGCCCTAGTGGTGTCCAGTACTAGCTAGACACACATCATCTAGCCTTTGTTTAAACACAAAAGCTACTTAAAAATAGGTTTTCTAAATTATAGAATTGCTTTTCTTTCAGTGGTCAACAGACTCATTGTGAGTCAACATCAAGTGAAAAGTGGTTAGACATACACTTCCTAGTCTCCAGTCTGCTGTATTGTTACTGTCCTTTGCTAAGGTTTTCCTTGCAGGTGCTGTCTCTTTCCAATCACAATGTGACCGCTCTGATTTCTCAACATTGTATAAAAACATTTTTTGTAGAACCAGGGATGAGCATGCCTATAATCTCAGCAGCTCAGGAGGCTGAGGCAGAAATATAAGTCAAAGCCAGAGGCGGTGGCTCAAGCCTGTAATCCCAGCACTTAGGGAGGCTGAGACAGGAGAATCGCGAGTTCAAAGCCAGCCTCAGCAACGGCGAGGCGCTAAGCAACTCAGTGAGACCCTGTCTCTACGTAAAACACAAAATAGGGCTGGGGATGTGGCTCAGTGGTCGAGTGCCCCTGAGTTCAATCTCCAGTACCAAAAATAAAAGAGAGAGACCCTGTCTCTGAATTAAACACACACACACACACACACACACAAAATAGGGCTGGGGATGTGTTTAAGCACCTCTAGATTAAACTGGTACCCAAAAAAAAGGAAGAACATTTTACAAACATTATCACCATTTTTTGATGTGTGTCAATTTATGCCTTCAAGATCACATAATTAGAAGCACATAGTAAATGATCACCTAAATTGTGCCATTTCATGCAGATTCCTCTGGTCAGCTGTTCTTTTGCTGCTTCCTTTCTGTGCTGTGGAGGAGTTGGGTGATGCTGCCTAGCTCCTCTCCACCACCTTCTGGTCCTCCACAGTCTATCTACATGGTTTTTTTTGTTTTTGTCATATCCAAAGTCATAGAGGTTTACATCTGTTTTCCTCTGTGAATTCTATAGTTTATTTGGTCTATTTTAACTTTCTTTTTTTTTGTTTTTTTATGAAGTTTTCAAAAAAGAAAAAGAAAAGGTAATTACCCCTGGGTTTGAACCCCAGTACCATGCCAAGAAAAAAAAAAGACAACTGGGGCTGGAGTGGTGGCTCATTGGTAGAGTGCTTGCCTAGCACGTGCGAGGCACTGAGTTTGATTCTTAGCACCACATAAAAAATAAATAAATAGCCAGGCACGGTGGCACATGCCTGTAATCCCAGCACTTTGGGAGGCTGAGACAGGAGAATTGCGGGTTCAAAGCCAGCCTCAGCAATGGCGATGTGCTAAGCAACTCAGTGAGACCCTGTCTCTACATAAAACACAAAATAGGGCTG
>CM053401.1:60727862-60765299 GCA_028644305.1 Xerus rutilus
CAACCATGTGATCTTAAGGAGGTCGTCCTACTAATGAAGTTTCACTCTCCTCATCTACAAAATGCTTTTTCAACTTTTTTTTTTCCAGTACTAGGGATTGAACCCAGGAGTTCTCTACCACTGAGTTAACATCCCTAACCCTTTTATATTTTGGTATTTTAAGGCATCAGGGTAATATCTCACTAAATTCCCAGTTGCCTAGGCTGGCCTCAAACTCACAATCCTCCTGCCTCAGGCTGCCAAGTCACTGGGATCACAGGTGAGCACTATTGGCTCTGGTCTTCCTACTTCATATTTTATTTTATTAGTACCCTACTTCATATTTTAATAATGAAGGTCAAATATGATAGTGTATATGAAAACTTACTTGAAACTCATTCTAAACTAAGCCTTACTCAGAAGGACCTTAAGGCCTCATTTACTAAACATGCCTGATTGTAAAAATCACAGTAGTCTCCCCCTATCTACAAGTGACACATTACAAAACTTCTAGGAATGCCTGAAACTATGAATACTCCTGAACCTACATACATTTTTTTTCTCTATGTAGATAGCTTGGATAAAGTCTATTAACTGGCACAATAAGATATTAATAACAATAATAAAGCAGAAAGTATAATAATATATTATAATTAATAAATTTATTTATTTATTTGGGGGATCCAGGGATTGCATTCAGGGGCACTCAACTACTGAGCCACATCCCCAGCCCTTTTTTGTATTTTATTTAGAGACAGGGTCTCACTGAGTTGCTTAGCACCTTGCTTTTGTTGAGGCTGGCTTTGAAGTCACGATCCTCCTGCCTCAGCCTCAGGAGCCACTGGGATTATAGGCATGCACCACCATGCCTGGCTATAATAAAGGTATTTAAAACATCCATTGTTTACTTCTCAAATTTCCTGTTTAATCTTTTCAGACATTGATTGAGGGTAACAAATTGTGGAATGCAAAACCACAGGAGGGAGGGTCTACTGTGCTTTTTATAAAATCCAGATGGAGAGCTCATCCTGAACTAGTAAATCAGACCATCAAAAGAAGCAGGGTGAAACTCTTACTTTGAATAAGGTTCTCACAGGACTTCTATCTCAAAGATAGGAAACTCTTCCCTGCTGATACCTGTGTAAGTGTAGTATGCCTGGGAAACATTAGAAAGCTTGTTACTAGAGGTGTAGTTCAGTGGTAGAGCATTTGCCTTGCATACTCTAGGCTCTGAGTTCCATCCCCACAACCAACAACAACAAAAAGTACCAGTAAGTTTTTTAAAAAGTGCCAGTGGCTCGGGAGGCTTAGGCAGAAAGATCATGAGTTCAAATCCAGCCTCAGGAACTTGGTAAGTCCCTAGGCAACTTAGCAATCCTCTCTCTAAATAAAATGTAAACAGGGCTGGACCCGTGGCTAAGTGGTTAAGCACCCCCAGGTTCAATTCCTAGTACCAAAAAAAAAAAATTTTTTTTTAGAAAGTAATAAAGTATTACAAACACACTAATGATGGAGACATGTCATATGTCACCAAGGCCATCCGAAAGAGTTCCCCATGGCTAAAGCTAGAATAATTTCAGTACTAGATTATAACACAAAGTATAAATTAAATGTCCATGAGTCTATACTTGTATAAATACATAACTGAACAAATGATGGAAGGCAGGTGCAGTGGTACATGCTTGTAATTCCAGCAACTCAAAAGGCTGAAGCAGGAGGATCACAAGTTCAAAGCCAACCTTAGGCACTTAGCAAGGCCCTAAGCAACTTAGCAAAATTTAAAAAATAAATAAAAAGAACTGAGGATGTAGCTCAGTGGTAAAGCACTCCGGTTCAATCCCCAGTGCCAAAACAAACAAACAAACAAACTGGTGGAAAGTAGACAGATTTCCTATGCAGAATTCTAAATAATTTATGTAAATATTCTACCTCCAAGGAGGTGAGGCCAAACTGCCCACTCCTTAATCACAGGTTGTACTTAGAAGTTTCTTTCCAAAGAGCACATGTGAAAAAGGAAGAGAAAAAATAGTACCATGGGGACAAATACTACCTCAGTCCCAACAACTGTCACAACCAAGAGCGGACTAAGGAGACATGATGACTATACGTAATGTGGCATCCCAAATAGAATCCTATATAGATAGGATTATATATAAATATATATATATATAAATCTAGATTTATATATATCCTATATATAGGATTATATATATATATAAATCTGAACAAAGCTTTAGTTAACAATAAAGTTATCAATATTTTTTCAATAGTTGTGGCAAATATACCATATTAATGTAAAATGTTAATAATAGAGGAAACAAGGCATTGGTATATGAAAATAAACTATTATCACAACATTTCTATAAACCTAAAATTATTCTAAATTTAAATTTAAAGTTTATTTATTTTTATTTATTTATTTATTTATTGGTACTGAAGATTGAACTCAGGGGCACTCGACCACTGAGCCACATCCCCAGCCCTATTTTGTGTTTTATGTAGAGACAGGGTCTCACTGAGTTGCTTAGCGCCTCGCCGTTGCTGAGGCTGGCTTTGAACTCATGATTCTCCTGTCTCAGCCTCCCTAAGTGCTAGGATTACAGGCATGCCCCACTGCACCCGGTTTGAACAAAGTTTTAGTTAACAATAAAGTTATCAATATTTGTTCAATAGTTGTGGCAAATATACCATATTAATGTAAAATGTTAATAGTAGGGGAAACAGGTTATGGGTATATGAAAATAAACTATCATCACAATGTTTCTATAAACCTAAAATTATTCTAAATTTAAAGTTTATTTTTAAAAAAACATTCTGATTCAGCACAACTGACATAAGCTCCAACAATTTGCATTTTTTTCCCAGCATGCTTTTCCCATCCCCCTTGCCTCTGATGGGCGGCGGTGAGTCCATTCTTAAAGAACCATCCTCAGGTCAGCTCCCAGTCTAGCTTTCAGCCCTAAGCAGAACAGTTATGAGGTTGCGTGACCACTGCCTCCAGTAACACTGTGAGAGGAATTTGCAAAGTAGGTCAACTCAGTCTCTGCTCCCCTGCATTTCTGGGGATTAGTCAGAAGAACTGGTAACCAGTCTCTGGTCACTAGCAGGAAAAGGTGTGGTGGAATAGAAGAATGGATACCTGGCTTCCATCTGGGGAGTGACACCCATCTTAATGACTATCAAAACACCTTAGTCACTTATATTTTGTTTATGCCACTCCCTTTCCAAGCGCCATTTCCTTAGGCTCCATCCCAAATAGAAGAAATCAAGTGCCAAAGTACTACCCTACAAAATGAGTTGCCAAAGATGGCCACAGTAAATAAGGTTGTTGCTGGACCTTTGTTCCCAATAGCCATTTCTCCAGTTTTGATCCTCAGCAAGACACACTGCCTATGTCTTGCCTGTTCCTTCATAGGTATCACCCAGTGCCTTGTGTCTGGGAGAAGACTGCAACAGGGGAGAGAACACAAGAGTGTCAGTCCAAGTGATCATAAGGATCTATGCATAACACACTAATAATTGCTAGCAATTTGTGCAACTTTATAAGAAATTCAATATTTAGGGGAGAATGTTGGCACGGAACAAAGGGCAAATCTCAGATCTAGAAAGATAAAGACTGCCACTTAGAGTTAGTTTCTTTTGAAGACCTTGAAAACCAGAGGACTATGAATGCCAGGTGATATGGGTTTTCTCTAATGGTCGTTACCACATGGGGAGCTGTGTCTCCACGATTACCTTTCTTCCCTTGTCAGAGG
Source organism: Xerus rutilus (assembly GCA_028644305.1). Taxonomy (NCBI): domain Eukaryota; kingdom Metazoa; phylum Chordata; class Mammalia; order Rodentia; family Sciuridae; genus Xerus; species Xerus rutilus. The sequence continues at coordinate 60,731,597 of CM053401.1, forward strand.
AACTAGAATGCCCTCCTTTCTACCATGTTTTTCCTAAGGACAGGAAAGTAATACTTCCTTCTCTTCGGTGTTTATACCCCATACCATATTTCTTTTGTTCCCTGTTACAGTGTTGCTCAGTCAACCTGCACACATTGGTCCATAATCCTTCTGTTTACTCAACCACTTGTGTTATTATTCACGAAGCTTTCTGCCCCTTTGTTCACACTGTCCCATTCAGAGTCTAGAAGTAGAGACTTGATTTCACCACGGATTCATGATGACCCTAAGTGAGATCCTCTGCTAATTAGGAATGATTACATCTGTAAAAAACACGTCCCTTGATCTCACAGAACAACCATTGCAGAAATGCAAGCACCTATTCTGTGCGAATTAAAGTTCTGTGTGAATTCATTGTGGGAATTAAAGTTCCAGCTTAGTAAGAGAATTAAACCCAATATGCAATAGATCTGGATTCTAATCCTAGATTTTCCACTGACAAATTGTGCTAGTTTGGGCAAGTGATCCTCCTGGGCCTTAGATGCTTCTTAGCAAAAGAGCTGGGTACAAGCCAGACAGAGAAGCACATGCCTGTAATCCTAGCCACTCCATGGGCTGTGGCAAGATGGATGATCAATCACAAGTTTAAGGTCAGCCTCAGCAACTTAGGGACACTGTGTCTCAAAATAAAAAATAAAAAGGACTAGGAGCATAGCTTAGCGGTAAAGTGCCCCTGGGTTCAATCCTCAGTAATGGAAGGAAAAAAAAGAAGAAGAATAGCTGGGTACAATGTGACCAACTATTTCAGTTTGCTAGGATGCTTAGTTTTAGCACTGAACGTTCTGGGTGTCAGATAATTTCTTAGTACCAAGTAAGCCAGGGAGGTGGATGGTTAGTTTCCCTGTTGAACAGGCTGAGGTCCTTCCTGGTTCTAAAACTTTCGGGTCTAAGCCTCAGGTACTTCTCAAGGAGTGCTAACTATATACACCACTGGAAAGTGTGGACTGAGTGAGTCACGGGGAGGGTGGCTGTATGCAAAGAACTTGGAAGGCATCCTGACCTCTGACTCACAGGGGTGCTATAGGACCTCATTCCTAACATCTCACAGGAAAACAGATCAGCTGAGAATGGTAGACTCAGGCAAGAGACATTCTTGGGTTTCCCAGTGGAAAAGAAATTTAAAAACAATTGACTAATGAGAGGAATTTGCAGCAAATGTTGAGGCTGCCAGCATTCTCGCAAGTGAGCCAATGACCTTTTAAGCTACATTTACAACTGAGGAGCTTCTTGGCCAGCGTCCCAATGAAGGCTCCTTTCTCAGTTTAGACTGTATTCAAAACTGGCTTGGCAGTAAGGCTTTTCGCATCCTTAGATATAGATTTGTTTCAGCATGAGATCACATGAAATCAGCTTTCTAATAAAGGCCTTAAAAAAACAAAAAAAGACAAGCAGAGAGGGACCGCCCTGGCTGGGGTTGACAATTGAACCCCTTGTCCTATTGTCTTGCTGATCAAGAAAAAGCTTCTCAGACAACTTGAATCAAGAGGGAAGACAGTGAAACTCAAGGTCTCCAGCACATTTACCTTCCTGCAAGGACCTACGGAGGCTGCCAGTTGGCCCTTAGCTGACTTTGAAAAAGGTGCAGCTTGCCACAGATATATATTTAATTTAGAAGCAAACTTCATAATCACCTTGTGCATTTTCGGTGTGCCAGATTTCATTCTGGCTTTATGCTTAAGTCAACCCCTATTTCAATCTCGCCTCATAGCATCCATTTGGCCCAATTGACTGCTCTTTAGTGGGTCCTTTTTCAGCAGCTGGAGCCAAAATATAACCCCAAATAGTTATTGAGCAGTGATAGAATGCTCCTGGAGAAAAGCAAAAAAGCCAGATTAACACAAGCTATTTAAGGAACTAAATCACCAAAGAACTTCCTTAAAATTAAGAAGCAGTTCTTTAAAGGCTCTTCCCACTGTTGACCCATCAAAAATGCAGTAAAAAATCAAGTCAAACTGGTTCAAATACACAGTAAAATCAAGTTATACTGGTTTAGGAAGTATATCAAATAATAATATTTCCCAGCCAAGTGTACTCTTCTCCCTTTTCTATAAACTCCACGTTAGTAGAATCTAAGGCTATGATAACAAAGAAAATTTTAAGCCACAAGTTCATGAGTTAATTATCTAGAGACTAATTATGACTCAAATGAAGATTTTCCTGTTTACACATAACCAAGATGTAGAATCATAAATATCCACAGGAGGTATTTTTGGTGATACATGATCAACAGGCAAGAGACAGGTTAAAAAAGAAGGCTTCAGGCATGTGACTGAATTCTTCAGTTGAAGAGTATTCTATGTTGCCTAATGAACTGTGAAGAAATTAAGATATGTGTTGCTTTGCTTTGTACACCCAGGCAGGCAGCCAAGGTTCTCATAATTGGCAAGATTGGGCCACCTGCCCTGTCCCCTGGCCTTTGAGTTTGTTCACTTCTCATCTGTGGAGCTGGGGGAGGGGTGGGGAGAATTTCTAACTCCTTTAAGCCTTGCCCTCAGAGTTTCTGACCAGTGGTTAGATGACTCCAAAGGGGTCCAGTTGAAGCCTGATTCAGCCCTGTGTGTATCAGAAACACCAAACCCATGGTTGAGTTTGTGCTGTGCAAGACACAAAGTAGCTCTGACCCCCTCAAGGCTGTCCTCTGGGCAACCACTGTGTTCCAGGGACATTTCACTCTGAAGGTACACAAACTTCTTCTCCCTGTGTTTTCTTCTTAAAAGATGAAGAGTCTGTAGGAGTATGTGCATTCATGAGAAAGGCTTATTTTTGTCCAGGACCACTTTGTGCTTTTAATAGTAAAGTGAGGTTTATTAAACTGAGCTCTGACACTTGATACTCAGGGATTCTGTATGCCACTTCATCCTGGTCCAATGGAAGCAGTTTTGTTTCTTTAAGTCGTTCATCCTGAGGTCAGTTTGCACTCCCTGCTTTGTTCCCCTCCAAGTAGAGGGCACCATTTTGTAAAGAGGGAAAACAAGCTAGACTCGTGACTACACTGACTAGAGATGAGGAGGTAAGAGTCTATTAACTAGAAAAATGGCAAAAAGCTAGCAGAGGCATGTGGTATTCCTGCTGCAAACAGAAACCTTAGAGCTCCAGGGTCTGGTACCAAAGAATAGTCAATACAAGGAATCCTATCTAAACTTTGCCTCCTAAACAGGAACACATTTTTAGTGTGATTCTAAAATTCCCAAGAAAAATTACACATTTTTTTCTAGTCAGTGATTTGGCCTGTTTGGTCTGAAAGTTCTCCAGTAAAGTCTTGTTTCCTCTAGTTGACTAACAAAATTGCAGGTTACAGCAGAGCGCAGTGGCACATGCCTGTAATCCCAGCACTTAGGGAGGCTGAGACAGGAGAATTGCGAGTTCAAAGCCAGCCTCAGCAATGGCGAGGCGCTGAGCAACTCAGTGAGACCTTGTCTCTAAATAAAACACAAAATAGGGATGGGTATGTGGCTCAGTGGTCAAGTGCCCCTGAGTTCAATTTGCAGTACCAAAAAATAAAAAAATAAAAAAATTGGAGGTTACAGCAAATGATCCATACAAAGGTAGGGTTTAGCAATTGAGCAGGATAGGGTGGGCGGTGTAGCTCAGTGGTAGAGTGCTTGCCTAGCAAGTGTGACGTCCTGGCTTCAATCCCCAGCACTGAGGCAAAAGGAAGAACACACAAAGACGATTTCTCCTTCCCAAGAAATCAAGGCTTTTAAAAGTAGAGTCTCCCTCAGAATAGTCCTATAAGAGGAAGAGAAAAGAACTGAATCCTCCTCTTAGCAGTTCCTTCTGGTCCTAACATTCAAACTTCCTGAATTTTTTTATGAAGACATGGGTTTAATAGTTTACCTTGACTTAAAGCACTTAGGTTTATTTATTTTTTAAAGTTTATTCTTGCTGGGCACTATGGCACATGCCTATAATCTCAAAATTCGGGAGTCTGAGGCAGGAGGATCTACTTAGCAAGACCCTGTCTCAAAATAACATAACAAAAATGACTGGAAATATGGCTCAGTGGCTAAGCCCCTGGGTTCAATCCCCCGTGCCCAAAATAATAATAGTAATAATAATAATAATAAAATTTATTCTATATTGACATTGTAGATTGAGTGGACTAACATGTAAAAATGCCCGACATATATTTTAATTGTATAAGAAAGTTACAAAACAGTGTATAATGCTACTTATGATGTTTAAATAGGTTATATATATATTTGCATATAATTTTTATATTCATGGAAGCACATGTATCTGTGTATGTATGTGTGTGGGTGTGTGTACACCCCTAGGTTCAATCCCCAGTACAAAAAAAAAAAAAAATCCAGAATTTGATCTGAAACTTGGCCTTTTGATGGAAATGTTTGACTCCCCACTAGTAATTTAGGCTACTGAAGCTTTTATAAGAAGCATTAGAGTGCCAAACCCTTCTACAGCTTCTATATTTGAGTAAATTAGTGTAACCCTCATTCTGGAGATGAAAATGTGTCTATTGTGCTATTATAAACCATCATACATACACCTCAAACATAAACTCTTTAATTTAGATGTTTAGATGTTTTCAAGGTCCTTCTCATGGGATAACCAAGTGAGAAGATCCTTCTGGATTTGTTTCTTAGAGAAAAGAGGCCAGTTTGGTCCCAAGGTGACTCCTAGCATTTTCTAATTATCCCATCCCCCTTCTAGCTAGCCACTGAGAGAGTCAAAAGGACTGGGGACTGGTGGGATGGAGGAGTCCATGTTGTTGAATCCTTTTAAATATATCCTCCTGTTTCTAAGGCATTAGTTTCTTCTGTCCCTGAAAGATGTTTTTATCATTGGTTATTTATATAATGATAACCATTATTTGCCTGAAGTGTGCTCATGATCCCTGGGAACCCTGTTGATATAAGTGCTATTATCAGGGGAAGAGGCTCACACTCTGTCCCTTAGCTGCCAACAAACACAAGCTCAGAACCAGGCTCATGACTGAAGAAAGTAGGGATTGGCACCCAGAAAGCTAGGGAGCACAAACCCAGAGCCCATAGCAGGGCCATCTGGGTGAGGGAGGAAAGCTCAGCAGAGGCAGTTAGCTCTGTCGCCTCACCTTGGACCCTGGATGCTACTGAGAAAAGTCACACAATAGTAAGTGACAAAATCACACACCTGCCCACTGAGCTATGCTAATGAGCCAGGCCCTCAAAGCTAGCACTAGGCCATTGTTCGCCCAACACATCAGCTTTTTTGGATCTATCTTTCGAAGATTCCAGATGATTGCAACCTGGAACTTGTTTTTGAACTGAGTTAACTTGGGTACAGAAAAAGTAATTGAGTTCCTCATCTGAAGGTCTCATGTTACTGCCTTCCTTTTTTTTTTTTTTTTTTTTGGTACCAGGGATTGAACTCGGGGGCACTTGGCCACTGAGCCACCCTATTTTGTGTTTTATTTAGAGACAGGGTCTCACTGAGTTGCTTAGCACTTCGCTTTTGCTGAGGCTGGTTTTGAACTCGCGATTCTCCTGTCTCAGCCTCCCAAAGTGCTGGGATTACAGGCTTGTGCCACCATGCTGGGATGTTACTGCCTTTATTATTTAAGTTAGAATATCCTCTTCTGCTAAGTATGCGTGAGTGCCTGGTCTTATATACACTCTGAATGGTCAAAGAAGGAAGTCCCTTCAAAGAGTTTTCCCTAGCCTCCTGACTTTACACACACATAACATCCCCAAAATCTTTTGGATTTTGGACTATATAGAATTTAGTAGTATGTTTTGTTTTTGTTTTCCTTCCAAAGGAACAACTTTTTTTTTTTTAACTATCCTTAGTATACATAGTATTCTGAAAAAAAAAAACCAAGTAATCCAAAAACAAAAGGGCAGTTCAAGAAACCAATCAATCTGGAATCTCTTTCCTTGTAAAGAGAGAGAGTGCCATTTCTCAAAGCATTACAGTATATTATGCATTCTGTTGTGTAATGTTTTTCCTTCCATCTCTTTATTTTTTGGCTCTTTCATCTCTTGCCTTATCTTTCTTTCTTGGACTCCTCTTTCTTTTTCTTCCATCCTCAGTCTTTTTTTTTATTTATTTTTTGGTACCAGGTATTGTACTCAGGAGTAATTGACCATTGAGTCACATACCCAGTCCTACTTTGTGTTTTTTTTTTTTCCCTTTCTTTTTTTATTTAGAGACAGGGTCTCACTGAGTTGCTTAGCCCCTCACCATTGCTGAGGCTGGCTTTGAACTCGCGATTCTCTTGTCTCAGCCTCCCAAAGTGCTGGGATTATAGGCGTGTGCCACTGCACCTGGCTCCATCCTCAGTCTTTTGAAAGAGAAAAAATAGCCTCTCTTCTTAGATCAGAGAAACAGCCTCAGAAATAATACATATGTTGACAAAAAATATTTTTAACAGTTAAAAACATAGATTTTGCTGGGCACAGTGGTGCACACCTGTAATCCCAGCACTTTGGAAGGCTGAGACAGGAGAATCATGAGTTCAAAGCCAGCCCCAGCAATGGTGAGGCACTAAGCAATTCAGTGAGATCCTATCTCTAAATAAAACACGAAATAGGGCTGGGAATGTGGCTCAGTGGTCGAGTACCCTTGAGTTCAATCCCCAGTACCAAAAAAAAAAAAAAAAACCAAACAGATTCTGCTAGATGCTGTGCCACATGCCCACAATCCCAGCAACTAGAGAGGCTGAGGCAGGAGACTCAGAAGTTTGAGGCCATCCCAGCAACTTAGACCCTGTTTCAAAATTTAAAAAAAAAAGAAAAAAGAAAAAATGGAGATGTAATTCAGTGGTAAAGTGTCCCTGGGTCCAATTCCCAGTGCCCAAAACAAACAAAAAACCTCACAGATTCTTAGGACTGGGAATGTAGCTCAGTGGTAGAGCACTTGTTTATCATGGCCCTGGGTTCAGTTCCCAACACTGCAAACACACACACACAAAGATTCTGGACAGCTTGGGGTTGATTCCCAGCTCTACCAGCACTCCAACAACATTTAACCTTCTACATCTCAAGTTTCTTTAGCTTCAGGGTGGAGGAGCACATACTAATAATGTCTCTACTACATGGGGATGTTGAGTAGATTGAAAGCATATTTAAAGCAGTTAGTGGAAGTGCTCAATATATTTTAGTTGTTTTCATTTACAAAAAACTTCTCTTTCAATTCCTGCATATTCTAAAGTACAGTTCTCTTTTGGGTTACCTCCTATCACTACTGTAACCTCTTTCTTGTCTTGTAGGCCTCTTCTTCCTGTTTTCCTTCTTCTTTTGATGCCACAGATTCTCCTGTTCCTCTTCCTTCTCTTAAGAATCTACTTCTTTCCCATTTCCTGGGGAAGACTCAAGCCCTAAAGAGCATCACTGTCACCCAAGGTCATTGCTGCACCCAGGGCCCACCGACATCTTTGCCCAGCCTAGTTCAGGCTCTCTCCAGCCTTCTTGGCTAGAGAATACCATGGTGGATGGCACAGTAACTCTGCAGCACCAGAAATGATTTGTCCAAGGGTGTGGGATCCTTTCTCCTGAGCTCCCGAATAATTACAAGTCCATGTTTAAGCCCCAGAACATAATCACTGGCATAGGGAAGGGAAGAGGAACATAGTAAGATTAGCAAGGTATAGAGGAAGTACTGAGTAAATATTTATTAAAGTCATGAATGATAATCTCAGGAAGAGCAATCAAGGAAGAGATTGGAGTTTCCTCTTGCTGCCAACTAAATCACCCCATATTTTACAGTGTAAAATAACAACCATTTATTATATTCTATCATCTGGTTCTAGGGCTTGGCTGAGTTTTTCACTTGGGTTTTCTCAAGCAGTTGAAGTGGTGACTGGGACTACAGTTGTCTTCAAGACTTCTCTCATGTTTGGTGACTGATGGGGTGGGTGTTGATTTGTCAGGACCTCCGCAGGGGTTGTTGGTAGGAATACAAACACATGGCTCTTCAAGTGGCCTGGGCTTCTTCACAGCATGGTGGCTCAACTCTAAGGGTGAATATCCCTAGGGACAACCAAGCAGAAGATGTATTGCCTTTTCTGACTTAGTCTTAGAATTTACACACCGTCACTCTAATATATTCATTTCATGGAGGTAAATCACTAAGTTCAGCCCATATTATAGGAAACAAGGATAGAATCTAGTTCTTGATGGGATGATTGTTAAAGTTCTTGATTTGTAGCCATATTTTAAAAAAACACAATAATCTTCTAAGTTCTAGATTGCCATGGAATGGGGTATACCAGTTAGTGGGGTTTCTGTGATTAAAGGAATACCAGGCAGGAAGCACACTGACTTCGTTTGATAGGTTGCATCTTTAATCCTGTGTTTACAAGTACAGACCTTCCCTCCCTCCCTCCCTCTCTTCTTTCCATCCTTCCTTCCCTTTCCAGTACTGGGGATTTAACTTAGAGCCTTAGGCATGCAAAGCACACACTCTACCTCTAAACTATCTCCCTGGCTCTTTCCACAGGTTCTGATTACCTCTCAGAGCATTGCAAGCCTATACCTCTCAGATCATTAGCCTTCCTTTTGGATACAAACATTTATCATTTTTCATTCAACATTTACCATCTCTTTCTCTCTCTCTCTCTTTTTTTTTTGCCACCAGGGGTTTAACCCAAGGGCACTTAACCACTGAGCCATATCCCCAGGCCTTTTTATATTTTATTTTGAGACAGGATCTTGCTAAGTTGCTTAGGGCCTTGCTAAGTTGCTGAGGCTGGCCTTGAACTCACAATCCTCCTGCCTCAGCCACCAGAGTAGCTGGAATTACAGATGTGTGCCATCACCCAGCTACTGTCTCTTTTCTAGGGATTTTTCCAATCTCAAGAATCCAGGATCTGTTAGGTCATTTCTTGCCAGGGCTAGAAAAACTCACAAATAACTGGGCAAATACAGGCCAAGCACCTTGTTCTCTCTCCCAGATCCTATGACCAAAGAAGATAACAGGTTGATGAATACAAAGAAAGAGGGAAATCACCTACACTAAGTCACACATAGAATATACCAGCTGAGAGCACAAGCTTTCAAAGAGCTGGTTTTTGTTTGTTTTTGGCATTTTGTATTGTTTTGTTTTTGTGGTCCTGGGAATGGAATGCAAAGTCTTGTGCATGTGTGGCAAGCGTTCTAACACTGAGCTACAACTCCAGTCCTCAAAATGCTAGTCCTAATCCTGACTCTGTCATCTGCTAGCAGTATGCTAAAGGAAATCATCTCTCCTCCAAGGTTCCCCATCTATAAAATGGTGAAATATCTGCCTCACAGCATTGTCAAGGATTAAACAGGATGATATGTACAGAGTTACTAAACTTAGGCCTACAAACTTAGTTGTAAGAAGTAATTTTTTTTTCCCTTGGGGATTAAGCCCAGGAGCACTTTACCATCTTATTTTATTTTATTTTTTTGGTACCGAGAATTGAACTCAGGGGCACTCAACCACTGAGCCACATCCCCAGCCCTATTTTGTGTTTTATGTAGAGACAAGGTCTCACTGAGTTGCTTAGCGCCCAATCATTGCTGAGGCTGGCTTTGAACTTGCGATTCTCCTGTCTCAGCCTCCCTAAGTGCTGGGATTACAGGCTGGCACCACCATGCCTGGCTACCATCTTATTTTAAATTTTGAGACACAGTCTCTTGCCAAGTTGCTGAAGCTAGGCTTGAACTTTTGACCTTCCATCTCAGTCTTTGGAGTTGCTGGGATCATAGGCATACACCACTGCACCCAGAGAAATAATCTTTTTAAAAAATTTGTATCTGAGCCAGGCCTGGGGAAAAATGCCTATCATTCCAGCAGCTTGGGAAGCTGAGGCAGGAGGATTCCAAGTTCAAAGCCAGCCTCAGAAACTTAGCAAGACCATAAGCAACTCAGCAAGACCCTGTCTCTCAATAAAAATACATAGACACACACACACACACACACACACACACAGTCTGGGGATGTGGCTCAGTGGTTAAGTGCCCCTGGGTTCAATTGCTGGTATTAAAAAAACAACAACAACCAAAAAACAGAAATATGAACTTGATATCTGATTCTGGTCATTCTGGACCTTTCCCCTGCACTTCTATGGGGATGTACTGAGGATTTTACAAAGTGCTCAAGCCCCAGTGTTTGGTGTGTGTATATGTGCATGTGTTTCCTTCTGATCAATAACCATTGGTCCCACAGATGTCAGTTGAGAAGTCTGCTGTCCTCATCCCTTATCACTTTATAGCTCCTACACCATTCTCAAAGCAAAGAAATCTTTTGCCAAGGTTTCCTGTAGTCTTCCCAGTTACACTGTGCAGGTATTCATTTCTGGGATCTTCTGCCTCCACTATGCTGGTACCAAAAATAAGGTCATTTCCTCCCCTTCTCAGGGGTTTAAAGACATCCTCCTTCCTTCCTCCTATGCACTAATTGGGGAAAACATCCTGTTTTGGTTCTAAGGGTAATAGTAGCTCTTGCCTCTGTTTATCCAAGAAGCTCCAGTTCAGTGGTTCTCCAGGTAGGGTCCACAGACCCCTTAAAGTCCCCAAGAGCTTTTAAGGGGTTTGGAGAAGTCAGAACTATTTTCATAATTACAATAAAATTTTTGTACTTTTTACCACGTTGGCATTTCCATTGATGATACAAAAAATAATGGTGAAAGTGCTTTGGCACTAATTAAGACAATGGCACCAAAGTGTATTTGTAGTCATTGTATACTGCCCCATACCTGCAGGAAAACAAAAATTAACAAGGTCAGTTTCACTTTAAAATGCCCTTGATGAAGCAATAAAAATTATTAATTTTATTAAATCTTGATCTTTGTATATACATCTTTTTAATACAGTGTAATAAAATTCAAAATATACATAATGTACTTCTGTTGCTTATAGCAGTATAAATCACTTGAGCAATTGAGTTGTGAACTGAACTGATTCTTTTTTCATGGAATACCATTTTAATTTAAAAGAATTGCTAGCTGGACGCTGTGGCTCACGCGCACTTAGGGAGGCTAAGACAGGAGAATCGCGAGTTCAAAGCCAGCCTCAGCAAGGGCGGGGCGCTAAGCAACTCAGTGAGACCCTGTCTCTACATAAAACACAAAATAGGGCTGGGGATGTGGCTCAGTGGTCAAGTGCCCCTGAATTCAATCCCTGGTACAGAAATAAAAAGTAAAAAATAAAAAATAAAAGAATTACTGATGGACAAACATCTTAATCATACTTAGGCAGACATTTTCTCAAAATCAACAAAGTGAGCCTGCTACTTCAAAAAAATAAATACAACAGGTGCAGTGGCGCATTCCTGTAATCCCAGATGCTTGAGAGGCTGAAGCAAGATGATACAAGTTCAATGCCAGCCTCAGCACAGAGGCACTAAGCAACTCAGTGAGACCCTATCTCTAAATAAAATACAAAATAGGGCTGGGGATGTGGCTCACTGGTTGAGAAGCCCTGGGTTCAATCCCCAGTACCGAAAATAAATAAATAAATAAATAAATGCAATCTACTTCAACCCCTGTATCCCTGGGAATATTGAAGGATGACTGTACAAAAGTGACCACCATTACTGCCAATGACAAAATTTAGAATTTTAGAAAATCTGTATCCACTGTGGTTCCCCCACCCCAGTACTAGAGATTGAACCCAGTAGGGCTATACTACTGAACTACAGCCCAAGCCTTTTTTGTTTGTTTGTTTGTTTTGGGTATCATAGAGTGAACTCAGGGGTGCTTAACTATTGAGCCACATCCCCAGCCCTTTTTATCTTTTTTAATATTGAGACTGGGTCCCACTAAATTGTCCAGGCTGGCTTGGAATTTTCAATCTTGCCTCAAGCTTCTGAGTAGCTGGGATTATAGGCATGTGCCACTATGCTGGCCTGCATGCTGGCCTGCATCTTGAGTTTTACAACTTCTTGCAAAATATTAAAGACTTTTGATGAGATTGGTAAGTATCATAACAAATATTATATTTTGTGATTATGAAGTAAAATCTGGTAACAACTGAAAGTTCTGCATGATTCAATGAGCCCTTGCCCAGTACATGATGTAACAAATCCTGTAGGCATAAAAGATCCATTTAAAGTACAACATAGACCAATGGATTCTAATACAATGGTATACAAAAAAGTTCATTTATCTGGTCTCAGATTCCATATTGTAACTAAACTATAAGGTAATTACCACTCATTAAGTTTTAGTGTAATACCTTAAAAGGATATCACAAGTTATCTGGAGTCTATTAAAATATTACTTCCTTTTCTAATTGAATATCTGTGTAAGGATGGATTTTCTTCATATACCTCAACAACATATCACAACAGATTGAATAAGGAGATGAAAATCCAACTATTTTGACTAATCTAGAGATTAAAGAAATTTGTAGCTGGTGTGATAGCACATACCTCTAAACCTAGCAGTTCAGGAGGCTGGGCAGGAGGATTTCAAGTTCAAAGCCAGCCTCAACAAATTAGCCAGGCCCTAACCAACTTGGTGAGACCCCATCTCAAAATAAAAAGGGTTAGGGATGTGGCTCAGTGGCTAAGCACCCTGGGTTCAATCCTTGGTACTAAAAAGAAAAAAAAGAAAAGAAATTTGCAAAAATGTGAAGTAACACCACTATTCTCTCTAATGTGTTTTTGTTTTGGAAAATTAATTTCTCATAAAAATATGCTACTTATTTTATTATTATCTATTCTTGTAATTATTGGCAGATATAATCCACATAAACAAAAGCTATTTGGAGTCCTCAATAATATTTAGGAGTATGAAGAGGCCCTGAGACCAAAAAGTCAGGACTGCTGCTCTAGCTCTTCTTAAAAATCTGCTACTATCTTTATGTTCATAAACTCTCCAAGTTCTCCTAAGACTTAAGGTAAGAAAAAGCCTGAGAAACTCATAGGCCAGTTTCATTATCTGCCCTGATCCTTACCTCTTCTGAAATAAAGAACTAGAGGCCCGATTGGGACAGGAAAAGAAAGGGGGGAAAAAAGAGCAGAGGAAAAAAGTTAGTATTTCAAAATATACTCTAGCACACATGTAAAAGCACTTGGAATAATACCCACTCCTAGTCGCACTGTAATGGCTGGTATTGTCACCATCATCATCTTTGTCATTATTATTTCATCTTGTCCATGTTTTCCATGGAATTTATATGCCAATTATTCTTAGATTTACAAACTCTTAAGGCAATGTATCCTACAGTCTTTAAATATAGAGCTTGGGGCTGGGAATGTAGCTCAGTGGTAGAGTGCTGGCCTCACATGTGCAACGTCCTGGGTTTGATCTCCAGCACCGCACAAAAAAAACAACAACACTTTTCATTTCCTTAAGATTCAAAATATTCACCTATCCAAACAGAGTGGGAACCTGTGATGCCTGTAAATAGATCATACTAGCAGAAATGTTTCCTTTTTTTTTTTAACAGTAGGCAGAGTTTAGGCTTTGAGGTGGTTGTTTCTCTGAACATCGTTCAAATCAGGAGATATTCTCAAGAGAGAATAAGTAGAAAGGCTGAACCAGAATCATAAATTAAACCCAAAAAAGCAGTGAAGGGGTCCAGAATGCCACTCCAAAAATATGCCATTTTTGCACAAGGATTATTTTGAGTTGAAGGCAATCAAGATTCAATAGATGCAGAGAAAATCTTCCTCAGAGCTTCTCTTATCTGACTATAAGCAGCAACTTCTGGAAAATGAGGCTACCTTCAGTCCTCTCTCTGGGGAAATTTCATGACCTTGAAGGGGAGCGAAAGGCCACTTATATAGATAAACATTAGCACAAACTTTCATATTTCTTGTTTGTTCTCCTAAAAACCCATTTGACTTTCCTAGAGAAATTTATTTTTCTTCTCATAGGATTCTTTTCTCCCCAGTACTTTTCCCCTACTAATTTACCAAATTATAAACACCCTTTGAGTTACTGGTCACTCAGGACTCCCATGTGTATGCATGTAAATAAACTCTTCTCTTACTTAGAAATCTGTCTTTTGCCAGCTTAATTCACAGTCCCCAGGAATTAAACTAAAAAGAGTAAAGTTTTTACTCACCTACAATAGCAAGGCAAGGAAAGGGTTTAATAAACAATCTTCCAGGTTTCCTGCCATCCCTGAAACAGGAGGATTATCAGGTTGAAAGCTCATAACTCATAAGGAATAACTCAAAGCTCATAAGGAATAACTATTAAGAATATGAGGGTGGGGGATATAGCTCAGTTGGTAAAGCACTTGCCTCACATGGACAAGGCCCTGGGTTCAATCCCCAGCACCACACACACACACACACACACACACACACAGCCTTTAATAAGAATATAAAGCTGGGTGCAGTGATGCATGACTGTAATCCCAGTGACTCAGGAGGCTGAGGCAGGAAGATTGCAAGTTCAAAGCCAGTTTCAGTAATTTAGCAAGGCCCTAAGAAACCTAGTGAGACTCTGTCTCAAAATTTCAAAAAAGGGCTGAAGTTGTGCCTCAGTGGTTAAGCACCCTGGGTTCAATCCCGCAGTACAAAAAAAAAAAAAAAAGTAAAATAAAGAAGATTTTCTTTTTTTCTTTTTTCTTTTGGTACTGGAGATTGAACTCAGGGGAATTCAACCACTGAGCCACATCCCCAGCCCTATTTTGTGTTTTATGTAGAGACAGGGTCTCACTGAGTTGCTTGTGCCTTGCAGTTGCTGAGGCTGGCTTTGAACTCGCGATTCTCCTGTCTCAGCCTCCCTAAGTGCTGGGATTACAGGCTTGCGCCACTGTGCCCGGCTTTATATTTTTATTTCATTTTATTTTTTGGTACCAGGGATTGAACTCAGGGGTACTCGACCACTAGTCACATCCTCAGCCCTATTTTGTGTTTTATTTAGAGTCAGGGTCTCACTGAGTTGCTTAGTACTTCACCGTTGCTGAGGCTGGCTTTGAATTTGTGATTCTCCAGTCTCAGCCTCTCAAAGTGCTGGGATTACAGGCGTGCGCCACCACACCCAGCTTTTATTTTTATTTTTTATTTTGAGACAGGATCTCACTGAGTTGCCCAGACTGGCCTGGAACTTGCAATCCTCCTGCCTTGCCTCTTGAGTTGCTGAGTTCATACACATTTGTCACCATGCCCTGTACAACTTGACATATTTAATTAAAGTGAAAATTAAGACAACAAAGGTCCTCCTACATCTGCTCCATTTTTTAATTACTAAGACAAAATTTTAACAAATTTAGTTAAATGATCTAACTGGCTTTTATTTGCAATATGTAAATCAGGTAGTATCTTCCCCGAAAATAGAGGGCTGTTGTGCTGAGCATGGAAGAACACTTGATTTTTATAAGGTAGCTTGAGCAGGAACAGGAAGAGCATAATACAAAAATCTAGAATGGCTAACATCAGTTTACTTACTTCGAGTTATTTTCCTTGTAAGGATTGAGGCAGCTGCCTATCATGTCAGCTAAAACTGGCCTGTTTGGGGATTTGGCTCCTTGATTTCTTGGAAAGTCAGATAAGCAGCTTAGTCTCAGTTTGATGATATGGAACTGTAGCATGAATGACTCCATTCGATTTGGGCTATTGGGGTCTAGTATCAGTCCAATCAATGGCCTTCTATAAATTTTTTTAAAAAATCTAACATGTCATGGGGAGCGGTGGTGCATGCTTGTAATCCCAGCGGCTCGGAGGCTGAGAAAGGAGGCTTGTGAGTTCAAAACCAGCCTCAGCAACAGCAAGGTGCTAAGCAGCTCAGTGAGATGCTGTCTCTAAATAAAATACAAAATAGGGCTGGGGATGTGGCTGAGTGGTCAAGTGCCCCTGAGTTCAATCCTCAGTGCCAAAAAAAAAAAAAAAAATTCTAATGCATCTTGGTTAAATCTTTGCAAATAATCCCCAAAGTTCATCTTCAATTAATAGGAAAGTCTTCTTTGCCCAAAGCATTCCATGAAAATTCAAATGTAAGGAACATTCTAATTCTAACAGAATTAGAATTAGAGTTAGGGAGATCCTTAAGGAAGTTTAGGGCTTTTCGTATCCCATGACCTCTAACACTCTCTGTGGTTCAAATGGTATCTGAAGTTTGCTATTGGTTTTTAGAAGGGTCTAAACTAGGGGCTAGGGTTGTGGCTCAGTGGCAGAGCGCTTGCCTCTGTGCCACACATGTGAGGCACTGGATTCGATCCTCAGTACCACATTAAAAAAAAACAATAAATAAACAAACAAAGATATTAGAAAACAAAAAAGAAGGGTCTAAACTAAGGAGAGATAGAGACAGAGTGTTTGTGTGGAGGGGGGAGGGACTGGCATGGAATAAAGTTTCTGTCAAATGAAAGAAGCCTGCACTGCATTACCTTCAGCTTCCACTCTCCAGAAACCCTTAATCTACCACAACAGGTCTTAATTTTAACATAGATCAGGCTTTGCTTAGAAGCAAGATTTCCTTGTAAGACAGAAGCAAAAGACTTAAGAAATAATTTGAATGTCATTCTGTTCAAAAGAAAGTTAACTTATTGTTTAACATAAAGTTTTTTATTTCAAAAGTTTTATGTGGCCAGGTGTGGTGGCACACCCCTGTAATCCCAGCACTTTAGAGAGTTCCAAGCAAGTTCAAAGCCAGCCTCAGCAACTGTGAGGCACTAAGCAACTCCATGAGACCCTGTCTCTACATAAAACACAAAATAGGGCTGGGGATGTGGCTCAGTGGTCGAGTTCCCCTGAGTTCAATCCCTGGTACCAAAAAAAAAAAAAAGTTATATGAGTTTATTGAAGGAAAATTAGAAAAAGATAAGAGAAAATCAAAATGACCCATAATTGCACCACCTGAGAAAACCACAACATATTAGTGTATATTCTATTATTTTTCTATGACTATGTATATGAATATGTTCAAAACAGGCATAAGACTTGATTTTGTGTGTGTGTGTGGTATTGATGATTGAACCAGGATACTCTCATCAATGAGCTGCATCCTCAGCTCTTTTTTTTTTTTTTTAAATATTTTTTTAGTTGTTGATGGACACAATGTCTTTATTTTATTGCTTTGTATGTGGTGCTGAGGATCGAACCCAGGGCCTCACGCATGCGAGGCAAGCGCTCTACCGCTGAGCTACAATCCAGCCCCTCTTTTTATTTTTTTGAGATAAGGTCTCCCTAAGTTGCCCAGGCTGAACGTGAACTTGCCATTCTACTACTGTAGCCTCCTAAGTCACTAGAATTACTGGGGTATGTTACCGTGCACTGCAGTTATGAACATTCTTGTATACCTTTATTCATGCCCCTAATTTCTCATGAGAATAAATTTATTAGAATACCAGTGAAAAATGATTAAATCAAAGGGCTTGTATTTGTAATATCTTGATACAAATACAAATTGCTCCTCAGAAAGTACATTCTCACCAATGTTGTTTAAAACTTCTAATTTCATTATAATCACCTAACACTGAGTATTTTAATTATTCTACATCTTGAACAATTAGATGGTGGGACAATAATACCTCATTTTTTTTTTTTGTACCAGGGATTGAACCCAGGAGCACTTAAACACTGAGTCACATCCTCAGCCCTTTTTATATTTTCTTTTGAGACAGGGTCTTGCCAAGTTTCTCAGGACTTCACTTAGTTGCTGAAGCTGGCTTTGAACTTGCGATCCTCTTGCCTCAGCCTCCCAAGCCGCTGGGATTACAGGTGTGTGCCACCATATCCAGCATGTACAAACTTTTGTTTTTTAATTTTATGTGGTTCAAGTTTTATTTTTAAGTTATTTGCCTTTATCTTTTTTTATTAGGAAAACTCCACCCTGTTATCATTCATATTGATATTCATATAGATTCATGTTTACCTATAAATTCTTCTGAATATACATGATTTTTTTTTGGTGCTGGGGATTGAACCCAGGGCTTTGTGCATGTGAGGCAAGCATGCTACCAACTGAGCTATATTTCCAGCCATGATTTCTGTTTTTGAACAGTGTTTAGAATTTCCCTACAAGATAAAGTGGGAGGTCTGACTGTATCCCAACTTTAGCTGGTGTTTTATCAATTAGTTAGTTATTAATTTGAAATTTCTTAACTCCTAAATAATTTTGTTACTTGTTGTATCTTTATAGTTTCTAGCCACAATTTTTTTCTTTTATTTTCCTTTTTTTTTTTTTTTTTTTAGAAAAGGTGTCACCAAATTGCTGAGGCTGGTTTCCAACTTGATATCCTTCTGCCTCTGCTTCTGGAGTCACTGGAACAGGAATGTACCACCATGCTCAGTTCTCTTATAAATACTTTTAAGATCAATCTGATATTTTTCTGTATCTAGAGATAGAATTTAATCCGAAGCATTGACCAGCAGCCACCAACAAGTGTACTTAAAAGATATCCTGAATATAGAATTTTGATTTGCTATTTTAATAGCCTCCATAAAATGCATGATACACACATAATCTATTACTTGGTTCTTCTCCCTTATTTGTGTTGCTACGATTATTCTTGTCACTAAAATTGAATATTCCTAGTATATTTGCAACATGCTTGACATTTTGCCAATTAGCTCATCTCCACTTCATTTTCTCAGGGTTAAATATTATGTTCAAATTTTTGGAGAGTGTAAACATATTAATTATTGAAATGTATAATATCCCTAATTATCATTCTTTAATATGGCAAATTTCTGACAGCCAGGGTAGAAAAAATGAGATGAAAGAATTCAGAGATCCTGTCAAATATCATGTTGTTTCAGCAGTAACTGTTTTAGTAATGATCATTTAAACAGAGTATTTGATTGTCAGCTATAGGGAATTCTTTTCACTATGCCAGAGAGCAGGTGAGCTTTAACTAGAACCTCAGCTTCATTTTCTGAAGGGTCATGTAGCTTAGCAATCTCCCAAGCTACATTATTGAGTGAATATGAACAAGGACCATGTCTCTTGACTGCCTATGGTATTTCTTTCCTGATTCTACCTGGCTTCCTACTTCGACCTTTGTGTCATTTCTCCAATTCTTTTCTTTTAGTTTTTCTTTCCAATCACTTGTTTTCCCCATGTCTATTCTCTGTAAGTGCCTCTATGCTTGGTGATTCCTGCTTCAAAGATAATTATTGTACAACCAGTGCTATGCAAGCCTAGCAATGGCGAAAACAATGTCAAGTATCAAGGTCATAGCCAAGGGTACTACTTAAAATTGAGAAGAAAAGAGACTGTGCTTGGCAAAAACTAACTGAACTCCAATCTTGCTTCAGACAAAATGGCTTCATTTTTATCTAATTTTGGCTCTTGACCAATAGTAAATGAAAATCTACCACTAATTTAATATAAATAGTTGACAGCGTTCCTAGATTCCACTCAAAGTGTGACTTTTTCCTCAGCTATTAACATTTTAAAGTAGTAGCAGAGTTCTTCCATTCTCATCCAGCAAAACACATTACAATGGGTTCTATACAGAGGATCCCTAAATGGACACCCATGCCACACCTCAGTGCTAAACAAACACAACCACAAGAAGAACAGAAATTTTTGCTGTACCACTTCTCTTTCGGTCTGCTGCCCGTGGTCAAGGATGGTGCCTCTCTGAGGAGTTATCCTTGGTGCTTATTAAACTGCAAATTCCTGGGCCCTGCACCCATAGAATCTGATTCAGTAGGTCTCAAATGGGGTCCAGGAATCTCTTAAGTTTACTGAATATCTCAACTGATGTTGATGCAACTGATCAAAAACATTAGCTTGTAGCTAGGCATGGTGGCATACCCCCGTAATTCCAACTACTCAGGAGGCTGAGGCAAGATGATCAGAAGTTCCAGGCCAGCCACTACAACTTAGTGAAATCCTCAGCAACTTAGCAAGAACCTCTCTCAAAATAAAGGGAATTAATAAATAGGACTGGGGATGTAGCTCAGTGGTAAAGCACTACTGGGTTTAATAAAAAACAAGTGCTAGGCCAACCATCCCTGTTGGTTTTACTATTGACCAATTATTATTATTATTTTTATTTGGTGCTGAGGATTGAATCTAGGACTTTGCACAGGCTAAGTACATGCTGTACCACTGAGTTATACCTTCAGCCCAATTATTTAAAAAAAATAATTTTTTTGTAGTTGTAGATGGACAGAATCCCTTTATTTGTTTCTCTTTATGTGGTGCTAAAGATTGAACCCAGTGCCTCACACGCGCTAGGCAAGTGCTCTGCCACTGAGCACAGTCACAGCCCCAGCCCAATTATTTCTAAATCATTTTAGTTTCTCTATTTTTAAAACCAAGAATATAAATCTGATCAATCTTATTCCTTGGAGTTACATGAAGATGATTATGTTGGAATTTATCTCAAAAGATGGTCACCAATATGCTCAGTAAAGAGAACTGAGCTTTTTGTTTGCTTTTGTAATATTAAGTCTCAAACCCAGGGTTGCACATTTGCTAGAACCACTGAGCTACATCTCCAGCCTCAGAGCTGTCCCATACCCCTGCCCCTGGTGGTGGTGGGGGTCAGGGGGCAATCTACCATGGAACTACACTCCCAGTCCTTATTTTTTTTTAATTGATTTATTTTTTAGTTGTGGGTGGACAGAATATCTTTTTTTTATTTTTATGTGGTGCTGAGGATCGAACCCAGGGCCTCACATGTGCTAGGCGAGCACGCTACCACTGCGCCATAACCCCAGCCCCCCAGTCCTTATTTAAAAAAAATTTTTTTTGAGACAGTGTCTCACTAAGTTGCTGAAGCTGGCCTCAAACTTGCAATCCTCCAATCCTCCTGCCTCAGTCTCCCGAGTCATTTGGATCACAAGTACACACCACTGTGCCTGGCTTGAACTGCCCATTTTTAAATGAATAAATAATTAAAAAAAAAAAAAATATATATATATATATAAACAAACAAACAAAAATCAAATAACCTAGGAGAGGAGGGAGGACAGAAACTTACAAAGGTAAACCCAAATGACCCTGCTCTGGGGTGAAGGTTCTCAGGTCTAACCCCCTAATATCCTCAGGGGATATTAGGGGGTTAGTCACTGAGCACACCTTCTCACCAGGCCAATGTCTCTCTGGTCTGTGGACCCGCCCTGCCTACTGGAATGTGTCAAGCCTGATAATTTCTGGAGCAGACATGCAAACCAGGACTTTGCACAAGCATCAGAAACTAATTTGATAGACATGCAGTCTACTTACCTTAACTATCAAATTGTCCTAGAAAGAATCTATCCTAAGGAAATATCTAAAATACAGAAAAATTTTGCAACAAACAAAACATTTAGGCTAGTGGTTATTCTCATGAGTGAAGAAGAAAGCAGGCTGTGACCAGAGAGTAGCACTTAAGGGGTTTCTAAATTATACACAATGTTTTATTTCTTACATACATTATTCTAAAAAAAGCTATATTACAAGTTATGTTCATGTCAGTGTTATTTCTAATAACAACATACAATGGAAACAACATAAAACAATTCATTGGAAGGATTAATGTGAATATCAGGGGCTAGGTTCTGGTGCAGCTGGCAGAGTGCTTGCCTAGCTGTATGAGGCCCTGGGTTCAATCTCCAGCACCACATAAACAAATAAATAAATAAATACAAATTTTAAAAGTGAACATTAGTTCAATCATATGCTGAATGGAATATTCAGTTATTAAAAATATGGTTAGGTAGCTCTATAAAGGAAAAAGCTTTCAAAAAGTCACTCAAAAATCAGTGGAGCAAAAATCTTATAACCAACCACATGACAACAAATATATAAAACAGTTCAAAGAACAAAAGTATATGCTGTGATAATATTGTTGGTTCTTAGCAAAAGAGATTGTGAATGCTTTCCCCTTTTCTTTGTTTTTCTAATTTTTTGTGTTCAGTTATGTTGTTTTTAATAATTAAAATTTGTATTACCGAAAGAGGAAAGATTTTTCCATAAACTATGCTTTGGTTCTACTGTAAATTAACATGTCAAGAATTTGCACTAGCTTATAAAGTTTCATGCAAGGATAAGTTTTCATGGGAAACAATAAAAAGTCAGAAAATAACACCTTTCCCTTAGATGTTTCTCCGTGGCTTCTGCCCCTGTGCCTCAGAGATCAAATGCCTTGAGCTAAGTAAGATTCATGTTTGCCAAGAATTGAGTTTTCCCCTCCTTTTGGTTCCTGTCATTGGCCAGCCAGCCTTTCAGTCAGCAGTGACTTCCAGTATCTTGGTCACACACGTCTCACAGCGAGGAGCTGACTAATCCTAGAGCTGGGGCAGCTTGTTAGGCAACCTTTCACACAGTGCCCATTGCTACCCATTGCACAACATGTTTGGGAATGATAAACGCTATGGTTTACATTTGAGTCCAGTCACATTGTCAGTGCCAGAAGCTTAAGTGTGTAAACATCACCCGCTGCCTTTAGAAAGATGTTGACGTTGTGTTCTGGGATCCCTAATGTTGTGTAACATGGGGGAGGGGTAGAGGGGGAGAGGGCGGGCTCATGACAAAGAATCAGAAGCAGATGAGGTTACAAACTTGCATCACACTTTCTGCTTTATTCATGAAAGAAATGAAAAGCTGAATCTATGCATTGTAACTTCAAATAAACTTTCATTTTTCTGTACTGGGGTTGAACCCAGTGGCCCTCTACGTCTGAGCTACATCCCCAGCCTGGATGATGTTTTTGGGGTGGGGGTTACTGGGGATTGAACTCAGGGACACTCAACCACTGAGCCACATCCCCAGCCCTATTTTGTGTTTTATGTAGAGACAGGGTCTCACTGAGTTGCTTAGCGCCTCGCTGTTGCTGAGGCTGGCTTTGAACTCGCGATCCTCCTGTCTCAGCCTCCCAAAGTACTGGGATTACAGGCATGCGCCACTGTGCTCGGCTCTGATTGATTTTTTATTTTGAGACAGGATCTGGTTAAATTGCTGAGGATCTTGCCAAGTTGCCCAGGCTGGCCTTGAACTTGTGGTCCTCCTGCCTTACCTTCCAGAGTTGCTAGGTTTATTAGGCATGAGCTGCTGTGGCCTGAGCTTAATCAATACTTTAATATGTTTCTATTAATCTATCGGTAACATGTCAGTCTCTGACTGAAGCAGATACATTTTTTTCAGCAATGAAAGTAGGTTCAATGGAAAAAGCAATTGTCTTATTACTAAAAATTCTGTTGTAATTTCATCAGTGCTACAGTATAGAACGTATTTGAAGACATCACTATGAAAAGAGGGTTCTGTTTTGTTTCTTGAGACTGAGAGCTTCCTCTTTTAACAAATCCTGTAGCTATGTCCAGATTAGGGGGAAAGGGAGAGAAAAACCCTGAATGACAGAAGAATAAGGATTTCAATTATCATTTGCTTCAGGACTAGAGATTTTTTTTTTTTTTTGGTACCAGGGATTGAACTCAGGGGCACTTAACCATTGAATCACATCCCCAGCCCTTTTTATTTATTATTTTGAGACAGGTTCTTGCTAAGTTGCTCAGGGCCTTGCTACGTTGCTAAGGCTGGCTTTGAATTTTTTGATTGTCCTACCTTAGCTTCTGAGCCAATCTGCTGGAATTACAGACGAGTGCCACTGCACCCAGCAGGTAATAAATATTATTTTACCCAGATCTTTAAGTTTGTGGGAAAATCCAGCACATATAGATTGGTGCATTTACTGAGGTTAGTTACAATGTCTCCTTTGGGTACATGATGGGACGCACAGTAACACTAATACAAAATCCTTATGCAAATTTAGTTTGCTAAGAAGAGTCCTGACCATTAATGGAGAGATTGCTATAGCCAAAGAAAACAAGAATATCCACCTAAACCTTTTGAGTGTGAAAGAAGAGCAAAATATGTTTCAGTTTTACTTGGTTACAAGGGATATTTTAATTTAACTTTAAAAAATTTTCCTTTTAAAATTGGTGCATATGGGCTAGGATTGTGGCTCAGCGGTAGAGCGCTTGCCTTGCATGCGTGAGGCCCTGGGTTCAATCCTCAGCACCACATACAAAGCAATAAAATAAAGACATTGTGTCCATCTACAACTAAAAAAAAAAGTTTTAAAAAAATTGGTGCATAATTACATAAAATAGTGATATTTGTTGTTACATATGCATATATGCACATAACAATATAATTTGGTGTAAAGGATATTTTTAAATAACTGGAAGAGCATAAAGAAAAGGCTAGATACCCATTGATAAAGTAGGATCAGATGGAAAATTATTTTTCCTCTTTTGATTTTTTTTTGTGGTGCTAGAAATCAAACCCAGGGCTTCACCCCACACTGGACAAGTGCTCTTCCAAGGAGCTACACCACCAGCCTTGGCATAGAAGATTATGCAATGGTTACTCAGATCACAATACAGTTTGTCTAGCCTCTTTTTCCTCCTAGACTGAGTAGGACAAAGTGAATTCCTTAGAATGAGTATCAATGCCTAGTAAGTTTTTTTTTTTTTAAATGTTTATTTTTTAGTTGTAAGTGACAGAATATCTTTATTTTATTTTTATGTGGTGCCGAGGATCGAACCCAGTGCCTTATGCGTGCTAGGCGAGCACGCTACCACTGCGCCATAATCCCAGCCCCAATGCCTAGTAAGTTTTTAATCATACCAGTATATAACTAACCAATTCATCTACTTTGACTTACTCTTTCATTAATAATTATGAATTATGTTGATCAGAACCTCATTTACCAACAAAACCTGAATATGGAAGGTGTTTCCAAGTTGGATAGAAGCAAAAGCCAAAACACACAAACAATTACTTTGTTTTTCTAGGTGTAACAGATGTCCCTACTAAAATTCAATCTTCAAATGTCTATGATGAAGAATTTCACCTCTGGCTTTAGGTATACAGGAATCTTTTTTTCCCCTTTTATTAATGAGGTCAACAAAAATGGCCAAAACAAGATCTAGGGGTGTAGCTCAGTTGTGGAGCACTTGCCTAGCATATGTGAGGCCCTAGGTTCACTCTTTAGTACTGCAAAAGAAGAAAAACAAAAAGCCAGAACAGATTTTATAGGCCATTGGTTTGCGTAGACTAAATGATAGTGTTCCTAGCCCTAAAAAACTAACATCTGACTTCCTAAAATCACTTCCAAGGTGAATATGACTATTTTCTGTCTTTAAAAAAATGATAGGGAGACAGGAAAATTGCGAGTTCAAAGCCAGCCTCAGCAACAGCGAGGCGCTAAGCAACTCGGTGAGACCCTGTTTCTACGTAAAACATAAAATAGAACTGTGGATGTGGCTTAGTGGAAGCCACTCTTAGGAAGAGTCAACCTTAGATGCAGTGAAATAGGAAACTAAGACAACACATTAAATCTAATCTGGAGAATCAGATATTTCTGACTCGTATGCTGGGCTACGACTGTATTTTTTAAATAAATGAGTATTTGCAATATTGTTGAGAGGACTCTTTCAGTTATATTTGTTTTCATAGGAATGACTCCAAAAAACAATTTGCAAGATGAAGGATTTTTTATTTCAGCATATTGAAAATAGCAATGGATCATCTGAAGTAGATTTGATATTTTATTTTTTCCTCAATAATTTCTCTCATTGTTGGAGCACTAGTTGAAAATATTATAAAGCTTTTGATCTTTTTCTTCTGGACATCAGCTGGTAGACTAGAATTACAAAAGGACTTCTCTAATCTGTGGTAGGACATATACTTGGGAACATGAATCATTTGAAATCAGCAGTTATACACTGTCAAATGTTATTCTTTCCACTTTTGAGTCAAATACATTGAAGCCCAGACAGTGACTACATGGCTGAATCCAGATTACAAAATCAGTCAATGGACTGAAAGCCATTAGTAGACTCTAGGACTTTTGATCAAAACCCATTAGTCTTTTCACTAAGCAACATTACTTGATATAATTACAGTATAAAAACTATTGAAATGGGGAAATACCTGAAGCCAATAGCAGATGTAAGCTCAATATTTTTAAAAGTTTTAACAACAGCTTAAAATAAATACATGAAGCACAGAGTACTAGTAAAGGTAAAATACACAGGCAAACATAAAAAGACAGTATAAATGTATTTTTATTTGTAACTTTTATTCTATCTCATTTAAGAGACAACTACATAGACCAATAATTATAAAACTGTTTTGATGGGTATACAACGTGTAAAGATAATGTGTATATCAGTACTAGCACAAAGGAAGAGAAAATAAATGGTTTATTGGGGGGAAAAGGCATGTATACTACAAAAATTAAGCTGGTCTTAGTCTGAAGGAGGGTTTTTTGTTTTGTTTTGTGGTTCTGGGAACTGAACCTAAGGCCTTGCAAATGCTAAGCACATGCTCTACCACTGAGCTACACACCCAGCCCTAAACTAGATGTTTTGTTTTGTTTTCCCTAGTACTGGAGATTGAACCTGGTATCCCTCTACCACTGAGCTACATCCCAGTTGGTTTTATTTTTTTATTTTGAGACAGGGTCTCACTAAGTTGCCCAGGTTGGTCTCTAACTTGCAATTCCTTCTGTCTCATCGTCCCAGTTAGCTGGGACTATGGGCATGTACCATTGGGTCTGGGAGATTGTTTTTAAACTAAGAGGTTAATTATAGTCCCTAAGACAACCACTAAGAAAATAGTTAAAAACATAAAATAAAAGAAACAACAAAGTAATTAAGACAATATACCACAAGATAAGAAAAACAAAAGAAAGCAGTTTTGTTTTGCTTATGGGGAAATAAAGGAACAAAAATAAACATAAGACACAAAAAACATATAGCAAGATTACAGATGTCAATCTTATGTTATTAGTAATTATATTAAGTGTAAATGGACAAAACACTACAATCAAAGGCAGAAATTTGTAGAATGGATTTAAAAATGATCCAGCTAGAAGTTGGGCATGGTGGAGCATGCCTATAATCTCAGCTACTCTAGAGGCTGAGGCAGGAGATTCACAAGTTTTAGGCCAGCCTGGGCAATTTAGTAAGACTTTGTTTCAAAAATCTATCTATCTATCTATCTATCTATCTATCTATCTATCTATCTATCTATCTATCTATCTAGTGATGCTGGAGATTGAACCCAAGGCCTTGTGCATGTGAGGCAAGCACTCTACCAACTGAGTTATATCACCAGCCCTCAAAATTCTTAAAAAACATTTAAAAACGTTAAAAGGTGGGACTGGGGATGTAGTTCTGTGGTCAAGCACTAGCCTAGCTTGCAGAAATCCCTGGATTCAATTCCCAGCTCCCAAAACAAAGGAAATCAAAACAAAATCACAATGAGATACTTCCTTACATCCATTAATTAGATGGACATAATAAAAAAGTCAAAAAGTCAGGCATGGAAGCCCTCTACCCAGTCTCAGCTACTTGAAGACTGAGGTAGGAAGATCAATTGAGACCCATTCAAGAGTTCAAGGACAGGGCTGAGATTGTGGCTCAGTGGTATAGTGCTATACTAGTGCCTAGTATGCGTGAGGCACTGGGTTCAATCCTCAGCACCATGTAAAAATAAATAAATAAATAAATAAAGTTTAAAAAAAAAAAGTTCAAGGACCCTGCTTCATGGAGAAAAAAAAAAGTGTCTGGGGCTATAGTTCAGTGGTAGAGCACTTGCCTAGCACATGTGAGGCCTGGGATCCCAGCACCACCAAAGAACAAAACAAAGAGTCAGATAATAAGACATGGTAACAACTATGTTTGTTTTTGTTTTTGTTTTTTGTAGTGGGGATTGAACCCAGGAGTACTTAACCACTGAGCTACATTCCTAGCCATTTAAAAAAAAATACCTTTATTTTATTTATGTATTTTTATGTGGTGCTGAGGATCAAACCCAGTGTCTCATATATGCTAGGCAAGCACTCTACCATTGAACTATAACCCCAGCTCCACCATTTTTATTTTCTATTTTCAGACCGGGTTTCACAAAGTTGCTGAGGCTGGCCTCAAACTTGGGATCCTTAGGCCTCAGCCTTCTGAGTCACTGAGATTACAGGTGTGTGCCACTGTGCCTGACTGATTATAGGTTTTCTTTATTAGGGTAATGCAGATGTTCTGGAATTGGTGACTGAGGTGTAATTTTGTGCATATACTGATATCCACTGAACTATACACTTGGGATAAACTTCTTGTATTTAAATTATACTTCAATATAGCTATTATATCTGTATGCCATATATATATATCAGAAAATTGCATAAAAAGATAAAAGAAAAAATTGAGTAAATTCTGAAAATCATACATAATCATGATGATTTCCAAAGAAAAACTAGTATAGATAACCATTCCTTGAAAAGTTTGTTGGTTAATTTCCTTGATCAAGAAACACCTTGTCTTATCTCTAGAATACATCAGCATGCCCACATTCTCACATTAATAATACATGTCCATAGTCTGCAGGTGTTATCAGCCACTGGCATTTACCTAGTAAATCAAACACGATTCCCTGGGCTCCGAGTTTATATTAAATTCTGATCTACCTACTTAGGTCTTATAGACAAAGATTCAGATAATTTATGGCAA
Source organism: Xerus rutilus (assembly GCA_028644305.1). Taxonomy (NCBI): domain Eukaryota; kingdom Metazoa; phylum Chordata; class Mammalia; order Rodentia; family Sciuridae; genus Xerus; species Xerus rutilus. The sequence continues at coordinate 60,759,950 of CM053401.1, forward strand.
ATGACCTCTAGGGAAGTAAAAGATAATTTGGGTTCTAAATGACCTAGATGGATTTTTCTCCTAAGCAGCTTTCCTGGATAATTGCTCACCTCTCTGCTCTCTGTGTCTCTCACTGCAGACACAATGATCTCTGAGAGTAGAAGTATAATCCTCATGGCTCAAGTAAAGTAGCTACTTTTTCTGGCTCAGCTCAAAACCTGACCCTCAGGCTTCTCTAGTTACCTGATACAAGTGATAAAAATGACTCCTAGAATGACAGATGATCTTAGATGATGATGGACAGATGAATTTTGGACTTTGGCAATACAAAAAGTCCAAGAAAAAGATTTAAGGTTTAATTTCCAATTACCTTCAAATTGCTTAACAATATGATCACAGCCCGTTCAATCATATGATCACACACACACACACACACACACACACACACACACACACACAAACTTTTCTCTCTCTTTTGTTTTTTGGTGCCAACTATTGAACCAGGGGCACTTAACCACTCAGCCACATCCCCAACCCTTTTTAATTTTTATTTTGAGACAGGGTCTCACTGTCTCATTAAGTTGCTTAGGGCCTTGCTAATTTGCTGAATCTGGCTTTGAACTTGTGATCCTCCTGCCTCAGCCTCCTGAGCCACTGAGATTACAAGTATGTGCCACCATGACCAGACAGTACAGTTTTAAAATGGGTGTTAAAGTGTTTATTATTCTGCAGCTTTGTATATAGTTTTAAAAATTGTCATTTTTTTCAGTCAGTTTTTTTTTTTGTTAAACAACTAAACAGGTTGACAGATGTCCCATACTTCATTTGTTCACTCTGCCATTGACTGGACATGTAGGTTGTTTTCAATATTTAATGAGTACAAAAATCTTACAATAAGCATCCTGGTGTATTTATTTTTTTGCACTCATACTATAATTTCTGTAGGTTCAATTCCTCATAGTGTGTTTTTCTTTCCTTCCCCCTCCCCCTCTCTCCCTTCTTCTTCGGTACTGAGGATTGAACTCAGGGGTGCTTTACCACTGAGTTATATCACCAGTCTTTTTTATTTTTTATTTTGAGACAAGGTCTCACTAAATTGCTAAGTCTGGTCTAGAATTTATGATCCTCCTGCCTTGGCCTACCAAATCGTGGGGATTATAGGCATGCACCACTATGCTCTGCACAGTGTTTTATTTCTTGTCATCAGAGGAAAAAAAAAATCACTTAACTCTAAAGAGATAGCAGAGGTTCATAGCTAAGAGATTCTGCAGTCAGGCTGCCTTGGTTCAAAGCTTGTCTCTATTGTTTACTCTTGTATAACCTTGAACAGATTACTTAATCTCTGCAGGCCTTGGTCTCCCTCTCTGTAAAAAAGAGACAATTACATTATCTCACTTGCAAAGTTGTTAGAGGGTTAAGTGAATTAGTAATTGTAAGTCAGTTGGCATATATTAAGCTCCACATATTTTGTTTCTTTTTCTTTTCTCTTTTGGTATCTGGAATTGAATCCAGGGGTGCTTAACTAATTACTGAGCCACATCCCCAGACTCTTTTTAAAATACTTTTTTTTTTTTTAATATTTATTTAGTTGTAGATGGACACAATGTCTTTATTTTATTGCTTTGTATGTGGTGCTGAGGATGGAACCCAGGGCCTCACGCATGCGAGGCAAGCGCTCTACCGCTGAGCTACAATCCCAGCCCTTAAAATACTTTGAGACAGGGTCTTGTTAAGTATTTTAGGGCCTTGCTAAATTTCTGAGGCTGGCCTCTAACTTGTGATCCTCCTGCCTTAGCCTCCTGGGTCACTGAGATTATAGGCATATGTCACCTTGCCTGGCTGATTTCTATGTGTTTTCAATTAACTTAAAAAATAATCTTTCCTTTTGTTTTCCCCTAGAATAATGTTACCTCTTTATTTTTATAACAAAGTAAATATAGGAACACAAGTATTTAAATTACTTTGAGGTTTAAAAATCTTAAATGTTGCCGGCACAGTGGTGCATGGCTCTAATCCCATTTTCTCAGGAGGCTGAGGCAGGAGGACCACGAGTTCAAAGCCAGCCTCAGCAAAAGCGAGGCACTAAGTAACTCAGTGAGACCCTGTCTCTAAATAAAATATAAAATAGGGCTGGGGATGTGGCTCAGTGGTTGAGTTCAATCCCTGGTACACACACACACACACACACACAATCTTAAATAATGGTGGGCATGGTGGCGTATGCCTATAATCCCAGCTACTTGGGAGGCTGAGGCAGGAGGATTGCAAGTTCAAGGCCAGTCTCAGCAACTTATTGAGACCCTGTCTCAAATTCAAAAAATTAAGAAAAGGGTTATGAATATAGCTCAGTGGCAGAGTGCCCCTAGGTTTGATTCCCAGTACCCCCTCCCCATGGTGTGTGTCACCAAGCTCAGCTAGAATCTTTAGTATTTTTTAGAGCTGTCTAGATTAGTCCAATGTACAAACCAAGGATGAAAAATCCTCAAGTGAATTCATTTTTTTGCAACTGGATGCAAAACATATTAAAAAATAACCATAAACAGCCAGGCATAATGGCACACACCTATAATCTTGGCCACTAGAGAGCCTAAATTAGGAGTATTACAAATCTGAGGCTTGTCTTGGCAAGACCTTGTTTCTTAAGAGAAGGGTTATGAGCTGGGCACAGTGGTGCAAGCCTGTAATCCCAGCACTTAGGGAAACTGAGACAATAGAATCACGAGTTCAAAGCCAGCCTCAGCAATGGCAAGGCGCTAAGCAACTCAGTGAGACCCTGTCTCTACATAAAACACTAAACAGGGCTGAGGATGTGGCTCCAGTGGTCAAGTGCCCCTGAGTTCAATCTCCAGTACCAAAAAAAAGAAAAAGATTATGAATATAGCTCAGTGGTAAAGTGTCCTGGGTTCAATTCCCAGTACCAAAAACATTTTGTTTAAACAATGACAAAAGATATGAACAGACATGTCACCAAAGATACACAGATGGCAAATAAGTATATGAAAAATGCTTAACATCATATGTCACTAATGAATTGCAATTAAAACAATGAGATATCACTAAATCTCTAATAGAATGGTGAAAAACCAAAACATTGACAATACCAAATACTGGCAAGGATATGGAGCAAAAGGAACGTCTCATTCCTTGCTGGTGGGAAGGCAAAACAGGGGAACCACTTTTGAAGACAACATGGAAGACAAAACTAAACATACGTTACCAAATGATCAAGCAATCACCCTCCTTGGTATTTTTCCAAAAGAGTACATTCACATAAACACCAGCACACAGATGTGAACATCAGCACACAGATGTTTATAGCTGCTTTATTCATGATTGTTAAAACTTAGGCCAGGTATGGTGTTGCTTGCCTGTAATCCCAGCAATTTGGGATGCTGAGGCAGAAGGATCACAAGTTGTCTGGACAATTTAGTGAGATCCTGTCTCAAAATTTAAAAAAAAAAAATTTAAAGGGACTGGGAAAGTAGTTCAGTGGCAGAACGCTTCTGGGTTCAATCCCCTATACCAAAACAAAAACCAACCAACCAACAAATTAAAAAAACACAAAAAAAACGAAACAAAAAACTTGGAAGGAGGGGGCACAGTAGTAGAGCCCTTGCTTAGCATTCACAAAGCCCTGGGTTCAACCCCCAGCATCAAAACCAAACTAAACAAAAAGAAAAACAAAAACTTGAAAGGAATCAAGATGTCCTTGAGTAAGTAAATAGATAAATAAATTGGTATATTCAAACAATGGAATATTATTCAATTCTAAAAAGAAATGAACTACCAGCCGGGCGCGGTGTACAGGGATTACACTCCTGTAATCCCAGCACTTTGGGAGGCTGAGACAGGAGGATTGCAAGTTCAAAGCCAACCTCAGCAATGGTGAGGCGCTAAGCAACTCAGTGAGACCCTGTCTCTAAATAAAACACTAAACAGGGCTGGGGATGTGGCTCAGTGGTTGAGTACCCCTGAGTTCCATCAACAGTACCAAAAAAAAAATGGAAAAATGAACTACCAAGCCATGAAAAGACATGGAAGAAAAGTAAATGTACACTGCTACATGAAAGGGTCAATCTGAAAAGGATTTATACTGTATGATTCCAACTGTATAACATTATGAAAAAGGCAAAACTAGAGAGAGAGAAAAAATTAGTGGTTGACACGGATTATGGGGAAAGAGACAAATAGGAGAGTGAGACTATTCCATATACTATAAAGGTGGATACATGTCATAACTTTCATTCTAGTCTATAGAATGTACAACGCCAAGTGCAAATCCTAATGTATATTATGGACTCTGAGTGATAGTGATATATCAATGTAGGTTCACTGTGTTTTTGGTACTGGGGATTGAACTCAGTGGTACTCGACCACTGAGCCACATCCCCAGCCCTATTTCTTGTGTTTTATGTAGAGACAGGGTCTCACTGAGTTGCTTAGCGCCTCACCATTGCTGAGGCTGGCTTTGCACTTGTGATCCTCCTGTCTCAGCCTCCCAAAGTGCTGGGATTATAGGCGTGCGTCACCATGCCTGGCTGTAGGTTCACTGTTGATTGTAACAAAGGCTATCTATGCATGTGTGAAGGTAGGATGCATATGGAAACTCCCTGTATTTTCTGCTTAATTTACTGTGAACTTCAAACTCCTCTAAAAAATAAAGTATATTTTTAAAAAGCCTGCCATTCCAGTCATGGTGGTGCACACCTACAATCCTAGCAAGTGGGGAGGCTGACGTAGGAGGATCACAAATTCAAAGCTGGCCTTAGCAACTCAGTGAGGCCCTAAGCAACTTAGTGAGACCCTGTCTCAAAATAAAAAACAAAATAAAAGTAAAAAGGGCTAAGATGTGGCTTAGTGGTAAAGTGCCCCTGGGTTCAATACCTAGTACCAATAGTACCAACACAAATAAATAGATAGATAAATAAAATAAAAATTTAAGAAAGCTTGAGGTGAATCTAATGTGTAGCAAAGGTCAAGAATGATTGGCCTAGGTTTTTCACATACATAATTTCCTTTAGTTATTATTTTCATCATATTAGGTAGCAGTTGTTTCATATATGAGAAAACTGAGGCTTGGAGGGGTTAATAATTTCTCCAAGTTTACCCAGCTTCTAAGATGGAGAGTGGGTTTCCAACATTGGTCTGCTGATTCTTTTTTTTTTTTTTTTCTTTTCTGGTACTGGGAATTGAACTCAGGGGTACTTGACCACTGAGCCACATCCCCAGCCCGATTTTGTGTTTTATGTAGAGACAGGGTCTCACTGAGTTGCTTAGCGCCTCGCCATTGCTGAGGCTGGCTTTGAACTCGCGATTCTCCTGTCTCAGCCTCCCTAAGTGCTGGGATTACAGGCTTGAGCCACCGCGCCCG
>CM053401.1:60777930-60867630 GCA_028644305.1 Xerus rutilus
GACCATAATTCTTAAACTTGTTTGTCTCAGGACTTCTTCTTCTTTTTTTTTTTTTTGGTACTGGAGATTGAACTCAGGGGCACTCGACCACTGAGCCATATCCCCTATTTTGTGTTTTATGTAGAGACAGGGTCTCACTGAGTTGCTTAGCACCTTGTGGTTGCTGAGGCTGGCTTTGAACTTGCGATTCTCCTGTCTCAGTCTCCTTAAGTGCTGGGATTATAGACTTGAGCCACCGCGCCCAGCATCTCAGGACTGCTTTAGGCTCTCAAAATTTATTGTGGATCCTGAAGAACTTTTGTTTATGTTGACTGTGTCTGCTTCTATATTTATCAGGTTCAGCTTTACTCTGGGGAAATTTAAAAAATTAATTAATTTATGTAAAAAAAAAAACTCGATACATGTTAACATAAACATATTTTGTAAAAGTAACTACTTCCAAATAAAATATTTGGGAGAAACTGGGTGTGGTGGGGCACACCTGGAATCCCAGCACTTTGGGAGGCTGAGACAGGAGAATCGCAAGTTAAAAGTCAGCCTCAGCAAGGGCGAGGCATTAAGCAGCTCAGTGAGACCCTGTCTCTACATAAAACACAAAATAGGACTGGGGATATGGCTCAGTGGTTGAGTACCCCTGAGTTCAATCAAAAACAAAAACAAAGATTTGGGAGAAGAGTGGCATTGATTAATTTTTGCAGAATTCTTTAGGGTCTGCTTTAATGAACGATAACTGGATTCTCATATTTGCTCTGCATTTAGTACATTGCCTTATGTTCTGATTGAAGTGCATAAAAAAATCTTTCTCCACAGATGTATTTGGAATTACAATTTTTTTTTGGGTACCGGGGATTGAACTCAGGGGTACTTGACCACTGAGCCACATCTCCAGCCCTATTTTGTGTTTTATGTAGAGACAGGATCTCACTGAGTTGCTGAGCCTGGGTTTGAACTCGTGATTCTCCTATATCAGCCTCCCAAAGTGCTAGGACAGGCATGCGCCACCAGGCCTGGCTAGGAATTATAATTTTTTAACATAATTATTGGTATTCTTTGATATGATAGCAAAATGCAACAAGTGGTAGTTGCTTAAGTTTTAATTTTAATGTGAATTCTGATATACTAATGAACATTTTTGTGCTCTCCTACATTAAAATCTATTGGTCTGTTTTATACTTAGAGTGGATGTCTTACCCAAATTTAATTTTTTTTTTTTTTTTAAACATACTTGAGCTTGAACAAAGGGGTGCTTAACCACTGAGTCAAGCCCCCAGCCTTTTTTATTTTGAGAGAGGGTCTTGCTAAATTGCTTAGGGCCTCACTAAGTTGCTGAAGCTGATCTCAAACTTGTGATCATCCTGCCTCTCTTCCTAGTTACTGAAATTATAGGCTTGCACCACCATGCCAGGTGCAATACTAATTTAATTTAAATTAATTAATTTTGTAAAATCATTCATTGGTCATGTGGAGAATATTGGTCCACCAAGTTATGTAGATATTCCACATGTTGACATATGTTATTCTTCGGTATCAAAAACTCACATTTATGGGGCTGGGATTGTGGCGCAGTGGTAGCGTGCTCACCTAGCACGTGTGAGGCACTGGGTTCGATCCTCAGCACCACATAAAAATAAAATAAAGATATTCTGTCCACCTACAACTAAAAAAATAAATAAAATTTAAAAAAAAAAACACCTCACATTTGTAATCATGACTGTTGCTTTGGCCAGATAAGGACTTCTTTTGGGATATTTTATGCTCTTGGTGGCAAATATATTTCCCCAAATTATAATTTGGGCTTGAAACCTTGAATATTATCATTGGCAACAAATGCTTTCAGTTGTGTTACTTGAAATGAAAGGCATACTTCATTAATTTTTGAGAAAATATTTGTCTGATACCTAAGTCTGAATAATCATAAGTTTGTTCTTTAAAGTAAAAATAATGTAAGAAAAAAGCTAGTACTTCAGCTAACAGTTGTACTTTTCCTTGACACAGCCATTGTTCTTTGGTTTGCAGAAGTGCTTTGTGTTTACTTTTCATTTCCTTGAGTAGAATACTAAAAAGATACATGTTTAAGGGTTGAGATTTCGTAAAAATTAATAATTTTGTTGCTTTGAGGTTTTTCTTTAAACTAGATTTTTTTTCCCTATGCCAGTTCTTGGCAGTGAAAAGTACAATTACTAGTAGTACAGTTATAGTGCTACTGCCTGGATTTAGGCACCAGCAATTTCAGCCACCATTGCTTTTGCATTATCAGGGTACATGTCAACACAGGAAAGAAAGTGATTCAAGAAGAGAAAGGGCAGTTGTTTTGAACACGTGTAAGAGGTCAAATAGGGTGAAGACTGAAAGGTGTCCTTGGATTTTAGTGACATTCTCGAGGTTTTGATGAGAGCCAAGTGGGCTGGCTGGCAGGGAAGGGTAGATTTCAGTGGGTTGAGGAATGAGTGGGACATGAAGAAATGGAGACAGGATGGTAGAAAGCTTTTTTTGAAATGTATTAGAAAAGGAGCGTGGGACTTTTTCTTTTAAAGGTCAAAGAGCTAGGAGAGAGAATTAATCCAGAGTATAAGGATACTGAAAAACTGGAAAAGAATTTGCATTTGTCTAGAGGAGTACATCTTAAAACTTCAGTGTGTCTGATGAGAATCACCTGGTGCGTTTGTTAAACTCCATATTCTGATTCAGTTGGTCTGGTGTGGAGACTGATATTCTGCATTCCTAATATGCTCCCAGATAATGGAGAAGTTTTGGTCAGAAAATTTTCCATTGAGTAGCAAAACTGATCCACTGGTATGGAAAGAGAGGTTTTTGTAGATAGAGGCATATCCCCTTTGCTGAAACAAAGGGAAAGTGAAGAGGTTAGGTGTGATGGTAAAAAGTTAAAGAGATTTCCTTCATTCCTAAGCATGGTGCCCAGCATACAAATAGCTAATATCCAGATGATGAGTGAGTTGAAGAGATTTTTTATTTTTTGGTACCTGGGATTGAACCCAGGGGCATTTAGTCATTGAGCCACGTCCCCAGCCCCTTTTTCATTTTTATTTTTTCTTTTGAGAGAGGGTGTCACTAAGTTGCTGAGACTGATTTTTATTTTTTTATTTTTTATTTTGGTACTGGAGATTGAACTCAGGGGCACTAGACCACTGAGCCACATCCTCAGCTCTATTTTGTGTTTTATGTAGAGACAGGGTCTCACTGAGTTGCTTAGCGCCTTGCCGTTGCTGAGGTTGGCTTTGAACTCGCGATTCTCCTGTCTCAGCCTCCCTAAGTGCTGGGATTACTGGCTTGCGCCACTGTGCCCGGCTGCTAAGACTGATTTTGAACTTGCGATCCTCCTGCCTCAGTCTCCCCAGTTGCTGGGATAACAGGTGTGTGCCACCATGCCCAGAAAGAAATTCTTTATCATGGGCCTGTTTTCTACTTATGCCTGAAGTGCCTATACAAAACATTTTTGGAATCATGAAACTGCAGAGTATATGAAGGAAGTGTGTTGAATTATTCTTCTCTGTAGTAGAAACAGTCTTAATATATACTTTCCCTAACCCCACTACCCTTTCCTTTTTTTTGGTACCAGGGATTGAACCCAGGTGCACTTAACCATTGAGCCATATCGCCAGCCCTTGTTATATTTAATTTTGAGACAGGGTCTTGCTAAGTTGCTGAGGCTGGCTTTGAACTTGTGATCCTCTCCTGCCTCATCCTTCCTAGCCACTGGGATTATAGGCATGTGCCACCACACCCAGCTTTCTACCCTTCTTGCATTAATATACCTGCCTTTCAATTCTCATCTCTGTTTTCTTCTACCTAATGACAGAGTGATAGGGAAATGAAATTACATTTGTTGATTAGCCCTACCAGCTGTTGGTCCCCTAGTTGGAGAATATTCATTAATAAATCAAATACACGTAATTCTGAAAAGTTAAGTAAGTAATTTCTGTAAAGAGCACTGTGTATGTTCTTCTTTTCAGTGGACACCAGAGGGAAGGGCTTACAATGAGAAATCTTTCAGATTTCTTACCTGGGACTCTGCGGGGGTGTGTGTGGGGTTCATAGGTGATGAACTTAAGGAGTTTTTGTTAAGGTTGCCAAAGTGTCCCCTAAAAAGTGTGAAAACCAAAACACTGTTTTAGTCTCAACAGGAAAAATGCGATGAAAGTTTATGGAGATAGGTTTTTAACTCCTGCATTTTTCCGTATAAATACAACATTATACCCAGGTTGAATTCTGGGGTTGCAGTTGACTTAGCATTTTAAAGACATTGTTGTATCTTCTGGCTTTATGTTTTCTAAGTAGAAGTGAGCATTCATTTGATTTTTTTTCCTTATGTGTATTGTTTTTCCTTACTCTTTCAAGATTTTTTTTTCTTTCAGTTTTTACAGTTAATATTTAGTCTATCAATGATTGTTTTCAAATGTATCTTGTGACAAGTGATGAGCTTTTTGAATCAGTGTGTATATGTCTTTCACCAAATTTGGGAAGTTTCTTTTTCAAATATGTTTTGTGTACTAGTTTTTTATTTTTTTCTGAGACTCCAGTGGCTTTGATGTTAGACGTTTGGATATTTTCCTTTAGTTCCCTGAGACTGTTTCTTCTTGTCCCTCACCCTCCATCTTTTCCCCTATGTTCTTAAGTTTGGATAATTTTTACTGATCTGTTTTCAAGTTCACTGACTCTTATCTGTCATCTTAATTCTGATTTTGAGACCAGCTGTTGATGTTTTTATTGCAAATTATATATTTCATTTGTTTTTGTGGGGCTAAGGATCTAACCTAGGGCCTAACACATTCTAGGCAAGTGTTCTACCACTGAACTACTTCCCTGTCCCCTGTATTTTTAAATTTTTGTCTGATTATTTTTCATACTCTATTTCTCTGTTGAAAATTTGTTTCATGAATATTTATGTTTACCTCATGTAGGGTAGTTAATATTTGATTTAAAGTCTTACATGATGATTCTTGTATCTGAATTGTCCTTGGCTTGCATCTGTTGACTATCTTTTTCTTTGATGTCAGATTTTTTTGATTCTTTATGTTTCAAGTCATTCTGAATTTAATCCTAGACATTTGGAATATTATATTATAAAACAGTTTTATAAAAATCCTCTGGAGAATATTTATTGTTTTGGTTTGTTTTAGTATGTGATCAACTTAGTTAGATTTAGACTGCTAGTTCTCTCTTGCCCTTTGTGGGTGGTAATTTCAATGTCATATCAGTTTTCAATGTGCTGTTTGGTCTACTCTGCATTTGTAACTCATGATTTAGTCTAGGTCTTGTGTGGTGGATTATATCATAGTTTGCTTCTCAAAGCCTTTATAAAGTGTGGCTTTTTTTTAATACCCATCCTTCATCCTTCATAAATGCATCATGGAGATGAACTTGGGACTTGTATCAGGGATCCCTTTCTAGTTCTTTTCTCTCCAAGTTTTTCCTGACATCTTTTAGCTCCCAATGTCACCATAGTGGGAGTTTGAGTGGTTCTCTTCAGAGGCAGAGGAAATGTCTGCTTGAACCTTTCTGTCTCCTGACACGTTGCAGAAAAGAATCTAATATGCATCAGGTTTTAGTAGAGATGCAGTTTTATTAGAAAGTGAAAGGTGAAGAAGTCACATTGTCAGAGTGGTGATACAGTTTCTTTCTTTTTTCTTTTGGCACCAGGGATTGAACTCAGGGGTACTCAACCACTGAGCCACATCCCCAGCCCTATTTTGTGTTTTTTTATGTAGAGACAGAGTATCACTGAGTTGCTTAGCGCTTCGGTGTTGCTGAAGCTGGTTTTGAACTTGTGATTCTCCTGACTCAGCCTCCCAAAGTGCTAGAATTACAGGTGTGCGCCACTGCGCCCGTCTGATACAGTTTATCTCAAGAGTGAGAAGTGCTTTTGGGGTCTTGGGCTGTTCTTTTAAAAGGAAACTTTGAGAAGTGGCATGGGAAGGTGTGTGGGAATGAAGTTAATGTTGGCCTGGTAAACTCAGTTCTTTGATCATGGATCACAAGATATTTATGGTGGTTTGGTCTTCTTCCAGGATCTTCAGGTTGACAATTGTCTCTTTTATATAGGTAGTGTTTGTAATGTGCTTATGTTATAGGTTTATTAAAATAGATTTCCCTTTGCCTTATCTAATCTGAAAATACATTACGTAGGCTAACAGTTCACTTAAGCTTTAATGAAAATGAGGCATTTTTTAAAAACTTTTTTTTTTAGTTGTTGATAGACCTTTATTTTATTCATTTATTTATATGTGATGCTGAGAATCGAACCCAGGTCCTCACACATGCAAGGCAAGTGCTATGCCACTGAGCCACAACCCCAGCCCGAGGCAATTTTCATAGATGAGTGAATTTACATTTCTGCCAGCAGCAGTGGTACATGCCTGTAATCCCAGTGACTCAGGAAGTTGAGGTGGGACCACAAGTTTAAAGCCAGCCTCAACAACTTAGTCAGGCCCTAAGCAATATAGCGAGACCCTGTCTCAAAATAAAAAATAAAAGGGGCCGAGATGTGGCTCGAACTTGTGATCCTCTTGCCTGAGCCTCCCAAGTATTAAAACTTTAACAATCTCTTCTGTTCCATTAACTACCTATGCATGGATATTTACTACATATGTAAAGAATAACAACAGTGCTTAAGATTCAGATTTGCTAGGTAGTCTTGTACTCTTACCTGAGAACTAGGGGATGAACTGTAATTTGGCCTCAAAGAATTTAATTGCTAATTTAGAAATATTACAAGTGGCTGTTTTGTTGTAGATTGCCAGTGTTGCTGATTAATAAAAACCACCTGTTTAATCATTGATTGCTCAGTCATTGAATGAGAGAAGTCTTCTAAAATCTTCTGTGATAATATTCTTGCTGCCAAACCCCTTAAGTTAAAAATTATCTAAGAAGATATTGAAGAATCCAGTTAGATTGCCATTCATATAGGTATTTTTTTTTAAGCTTCTAAAGGTATGGGAGGTACTCCCTTGCATACACTAAAAATTAAGGGAAAAATAATTCCACTGAATTGTTGAGAGTGCTATATTACCTTTTGTGTTATCTATAGTTACAGTTTACTGTAAACAGAGAAGTTAGATAATGTATTTGATATCGCATAACTGAGGTTTCTACTAAAAATAAGTTGTGGGCTTTCATAGTTTATGTTTTGATAAAATATAGAGAGTCTCCTTGATACCTCAGATTTTTTTTTTTTAATGAAACTGTTATGCAGAAGTTTGTAATAGGCATTAGTCTGTTCAAAGTGGTGGAAGGGAGCTAAAGTTTCTTTACTGTGGGGTTAAATATGGAGCTAACTTTTTAAGTATATGATTTGATTTAACCTTCATAACCAGAATAAATTAGGTGCTGGTTAGATATAATCTTTGCTATACAATTGAGGAAACAGGCTCAGAAAGGTCACACAGCTGTTCTCTGATTTACTTTGGTCTTTTAGGCCCCAAATCAGTGCTTGTTCCTATAAAACATGAGCTGAACAATGTCTCTGGCCTTCACCAACTCTTACATCAAATAAGGAAATAAAGTAACACATAAAACAGTGTGTACCTTGCTTTTATGCTTTAGAAACTTGAAGGTACCACTTAATTGGGGAGTTAAGGGAAGGTTTTGTAGAGCAGTTGATGCTGACTGTTGAATAAGGAATTGTTTTAAACATGGTTCAAGTTAATGAGTGTTACTATTTTAAACTGCTTGATGTTTTCAGCAATGATGAAACATTCATGGAAGTATTGTAATGGAAGTGAAAACAATGTGAAACATTATCTAGTAAACATTCAGGTAGTATTGGACATTCAGGTAGTATCTGTAATTAATATTTTGTTTAGTAATCTTATATGTGATATGATTCCTTTTATTGTAGATGTCCTCCTCGCACTTTCTTACCAGCTCTCTGCAAAATTTTTCTTGATGAAAGTGCTCCAGACAATGTGTTAGAAGTGACAGCCCGTGCCATAACATACTACCTGGATGTATCTGCAGAATGCACCCGAAGGATTGTTGGAGTAGATGGAGCTATAAAAGCACTTTGTAATCGTTTGGTTGTAGTTGAACTTAACAACAGGACTAGCAGAGACTTAGCTGAACAATGTGTGAAGGTAAGTATTATTTATTGGCCTATTTGAACATCACTTAGAAAGCAAAAAGTATATATTTCCTTAAAAGATAAGATTCTATCATTTGTCTTATTTTGTTGAGTGATTGAGAACAGTGGAAATGACAACCTTTATTAAGGCAGTTGGGAAGAGAAATCTTTTCTGTGAATGAAAACTTTGGTGTCGTGTCCCCCGCATTTCTTTTTGGTACTGGGGCTTGAACTCAGGGGCTCTTTACCACTGAGCTTCATATTTCCAGCCGTTTTTATTTTTTACATTTTTGAGACCAGTTGCTTAGGCCCTCACTAAGTTGCTGAGGCTGGCCTCAAATTTGTGGTCCTCCTGTCTCAAGTGGTCAGCCACTTGAGTTGCTGGGATTATAGTCATGAACCACCATACCTGGCTACCCAGATGTTCTTCGGTTCTGGTCATTACAGACCCATTGAGATAAGTTATCCATGTTTTTTTTTTTTTTGGTACCAAGGCATTGAACCCAGCTGTGCTTAACCACTGTGCCATATTCCCAGCTCTTTTTTTTTTGGTACTGGGGATTGAACTCAGGGGCACTCAACCACTGAGCCACATCCCCAGCCCTATTTTGTGTTTTATGTAGAGATAGGATCTCACTGAGTTGCTTAGCACCTCGCCATTGCTGAGCTGGCTTTGAACTCACGATTCTCCTGTCTCAGCCTCCCTAAGTGCTGGGATTACAGGCTTGTGCCACCATGCCTGACTCATAATTTCTACTTTACAGATGAAAAAATTCAAGTATACTGAGGTTAAGTAACTTGCTCAGAGATAAAAACAAGTAGTGAGTAGCAGAGCCAAGATTTGAAGATTAGGAAATCTGGTTCTAGACCTGTGGTGGATTTAACTATTTTGCTATACTCTCTTCAGAGTAAGTTGTAAGTTGTTATATTTCTTGTGGAACTAACTATAAATTTTATAATACTAAAAGACATCACTCGTGGGTTAGTCATTTATTGGCACTACTTGGTAAACACATTTTGATTTTTGTTTTGTTTTGCTATTCAGGTAGGGTCTCAGTATATCGTCCAAGCTGGTATTCAATTCCTAGGTCCAAGTCATCCTCTTGTCTCTTTAGTGCTGGGACTACAGTGTGTAACTTGCCACGATTGCTTTTTTTTTATGATTCCTTCTACATACTTCTTTAAAATGATTCTTGGTGCTCTAGGTCAACAGTTTTCAAAGTTTTTTGTTCTCAGATTCCCATTATGAGTCTTAAGTAATTCAGGCTCCTCAAGAACCTTCGTTTATAGTAATTATATCTATGTTTACCATGTTAGATATTAAGATCCAGCAACACCAAAAAAAAAAAAAAGATTAAACAGAGCTGGATGTGGTATTGCTTAATCCCAGCAACTCAGGAGGCTGAGGCAGGAAGATCAAAAGTTCAGTCAGCTCAGCAATTTAGCGAGGCCCTAAGCAACTTATACCCGATCTTAAAATTAAAATAAAGAGGTTTCAATACCCCTGGGTTCAATTCCCAGTACAAGAACAAAAAACACTTGAGAAATCTTAAATATTGGTTTCTCTTAAGAAGCTCATTACGTGTTAACATATATATTTAAAACATTTTTTCCTTTTATTTTTATTCTTTTTAATTATACATGACAGTAGAATGTATTTTTACATATACATACATGGAGTATAACTTCCCATTCTTGTGGTTGTACATGATGTACACTGGTCATGTATTCATATATGACCATGGGAAAGTCATGTCCAATTCATTCTACTGTCTTTTCTATTCCATCCCACTTCCCTTCCCTTCATACCCCTTTGTGTAATCCAATGAACTTTTATCCCCTATCCACTTAAAATGTTTTTAATGCAAATTATTTCAAAAAGAAAATGAATAAGAGGCTATCATTGCTGGGTGATTTTGGAAATCTCTTTAAAAACCTTTAGCTGAGGGGAAGTCAGCTAGATCCTCATATTTGCTTCTGTAGTCAATCTGGTACAATATCATATCTTATGTAGCTTCTGGAGAACTCCGTCATACACTCAACAGAGAATGAGAATGAAAGAGACAAAGTGCTGTAGAATTACTATGAACATGTTTAACTTGAAGGCTCCTTGAAAGGGTCCTAGGGACCTGGAATCCCCAGACTGTATTTCGGAATTTTCTGCCTCTGTGCCTATAGATTTGTGTGTTTTGTCTGTAACTTCAAAGAAGAGGGATCTATTCCTTCTCAAGGCTTTCCTCTCTTCTTCTCTATTTTATTTTTTGGTACCAGGGATTGAACTCAGGGGCATTAGGCCACTGAGCCACATCTCCAGCCCTCTTTTCTATTTTGTTTAGAGATAGGGTCTCCAGGGTTCCACTGAGTTGCTTTTGCTGAGGCTGGCTTTGAACTTGATCCTGCTGCCTTAGCCTCCCGAGCTGCTGGGATTACAGGCGTGCACCACTGCGCCTGGCCCTCCCTTATTCTCTTGATCACCTCACTACATGTTTCTTCCAGGTCTGAAATTTTACTTCATTGCTTATTTACTGACCTATAATTTCAAACTTTTTTGTTTCTTTATTTTCAGTAGTTAGATATGATGAAGTCTTGAGCCATCTCTCTCTCTCTCTCTCTCTCTCTCTTTCTCTCTCTCTCTCTCTCTCTCGGGGGAGGGTATTGTTTGTTTCTTTAGCTTTGTATTTATTAAAATAATAATTATACATATGTGTATACATCTATGTATATTATATATATATTTATGCAATTTTTTTTGAAGGGGTTCTGGTGATCAAATCCAGGACCTTGCTCATGCAAGCAGGTACTCTGCCACCAAGCTACAACCCCAAACCCTCATTTCTATAATTAAAAAATTCTTTTTTTAGTTTTCAGTGGATGTTTTTATTTTATTTATATGTGGTGTTGAGAATCGAACCCAGTGCCTCACACATGCCTGGCAAGCGCTCTACCACTGAGCCACAATCCCAGCCCTCCCATTTCTATAATTTTTAAACCTATAGTTTAAAGAATGGTACGATTAACATCTTACTTGGCAATTGTTAACCTTTTTCCTCTTTTTTCTCTTGTCTTTTTCCTCTTCTCATCTCTCTCTTTCTCCCTTAGTTTTCACTGATCATTTGAAAATAAGTTGCAGAATAATGACGTTATTCTAACTTTGAAAAATAACAGTGGTTCAGTAGTAATTAATTTTTAATTCATTAGGCCCAGTGGTCCCGCTATGTCTTTTATGGTTTTAAAAAAGCCAGAATCCAAAGTTTACACATTGCACTTTATTATTACTCTTTTTATTCTCATTTAATGAAGAACGAACAGCCCTCCTCTTTTTTCCATGACATCTTTTTACAGAGTCCAGTTCATTTATTTTATATAATGTTTCACATTCTAGATTTGTTTGATTGCTTGTTCATGGTTAATTTCAATTTGAAAACTGTTTGCACCCTGCTGTGTTGGTTTTTGCATAGTTTTTATTGCATCACATTGAAAGGCATATACTGTCAGGCTATTCCATTATTGGTAATCTGCTACTTAAAAAAAAGCAGGCGTCCCTTCTTTGGCTGTGAATTCCACTTCAAATGTCCTCTTCCTATTCATAGCCATGTTCTTAGGAAGAGTAGCAAGAGATTTACACTTAGTCATTGTTCAGCCCACAAAAATTAAGTTTGGGCTTGTTTAACTCCCCTGAAAGTATGGGAGAAAGGTCGTCAGTATCATCTCTATTAGCAAACTTTGTGGACTTTTTGCAGCCCTTAACTTACTAGATCTTGGTTGTGTTTGATATTAGTCATCATTTCATTCTATTTGAAACTTTATCCTCTAGATTTTGTCACATCTTGCTCTCCCCGCTTTTTTGCAGATTCTTATTTAATTCATTCTTAAATGATGTTTTTTCTAAAGTCCTGTTTTTACTTCTTAAAAAACATATATTTTGCCTATATATGATAGTCTTATCAATCACTTCAGTACCATTTATGCCTATATTCTTATATTTTTATCTTTGACCACTCTTGAATTCTAGGCTCCTTATTCAAGGCCTTACTGGACATCTCTTACTGGATGTCTCATTGTCTTTCACTGAAGGTAAACTCCTGTTTTGTTAATTAGAATTAAATTCCACCCAGACAGTCAAGATCAAGACAGAAACTTGATCTTTTTACTTCCTTTCTTTCACACCACACATATAGTTGATGCTCAGGTTTTTTTTTAGTTTATTTTCTACTGTTTGTTCCTGCTGTTATTACTTTAGCTAGGCCCTCATCCTCTCTTAAATATTTGGATGTTTGCATTTACATGTAATTTCCCCATACCTCATTCTCTACAGTTATTAGCTGGAAATTTGGTTATATTATGTCCCAGCTTTAAACTTTTCTTGCCTACTGAATAAAATCTTAAATTTCTGTTATGACTTTAAGATTGATGGACCCTGGGGCTGATATTGTGGCTCAGTGGTAGGGCACTTGCCTCGCATGCGTGAGTCACTGGATTCGATCCTCAGCACCACATAAAAATAAATAAATAAAATGGAGATGTCGTGTCCATCTACAATTTTATTTAATTTTATTTTTTGGTATTAGAGGTTGAACTCAGAGGTATTTACTGCTCAGCCATATTCCCAGCCCTTTTTAAAATTTTTATATTGATACAGGGTCTCACTAAGTTGCTTATGGCCTCGCCAAATTACTGAGACTGGTCTCAAACTTGTGATCCTCCTGAGTGGCTGGAATTACAGGCTTGTACTGCCATGCCCGGCTGAAAGTGGAGTTTTGATGTTTTGATATTTGTAAATTACGTGTGAAGATGATGAGTAATAGTAATTGCTAGCATTTATTCAGCTTTTCTTTTTGGTACCAGGAATTGAACCTAGGAGTGCTTAACCACTGAGCCACAAAACCCCAGCCCTTTTTATTTTTTATTTTGAAACAGGATCTTGCTAAGTTGCTTAGGGCCTTGCTAAGTTGCTGAGGCTGGCTTTAAACTTGTGATCCTTCTGCCTCAGCCTCCTGAGCTGCTAGGATTACAGGTGTGTGCCACTGTTTTCTTTTAATGTATAAGGGCTTATACCCTTTTGCTAAATTACATATAATTTATTAGTTTGTCATATAAGTTTCATCATTGAAACCTCATGTATGACTAAAGCATTTTAAATATGGCTACTCTAAATTGCCATATGTTAGCTGGGCGCAGTAGTGCACACCTGTAATCCCAGCACTTAGGGAGGCTGAGACGGGAGGATCACAAGTTCAAAGCCAGCCTCAGCAACAGTGAGGGTGCTAAGCAACTCAGTGAGACCTTGTCTCTAAATAAAACACAAAATAGGCGTGGGGATGTGGCTCAGTGGTTGAGTACCCCTGAGTTCAATCCCTGACCAAAAAATAAGTAAATGAATAGATAGATTGCTATATGTTGTAAGTATAAAATATACATGTGATTTTTGATGATAGCACATAAAAATGTTAAATATATCAGTAATTTTTAAAATTGATTATATGTTGCAATGATGATGCCTTGTATATATTAGGTTAAATTAAAAGTATTATTCAAAGTAATTTTTTGTCTTTTTACCTTTTTTAATGTGACTACTAATGTATTTTGGAGAGTACATTTATATTGTCTTTGATTCTGTCAGATTAAAATGAGACTTGTATTTTATTTATTTATTTTTTGGTGTGGTACAGAGCTTTAACTCAGGGATTCTCTACCATTGAGTTATGTATCCCCAGCTCTTTAAAAAAATTTTTTATTCTGAGATAGGATCTTGCTGTGTTTCTGAGGCTGGCCTTGAACTTGTGATCCTCCTGCCTCAGCCTTTGGAGTTGCAGGGATTATAGGCTTTTTCCACTGCATCCAGTTTCTTTTAATTTTGCTTCACCATTTTTAGGTGCTGGAACTGATATGCACTCGTGAGTCAGGAGCAGTTTTTGAGGCTGGAGGTTTGAATTGTGTGCTTACCTTCATTCGTGACAGTGGACACCTGGTTCATAAAGACACATTGCACTCTGCCATGGCTGTGGTATCAAGACTCTGTGGCAAAATGGAGCCTCAAGATTCTTCATTAGAAATTTGTGTAGAATCTCTGTCTAGTTTACTAAAACATGAAGATCATCAGGTAAATAAATTGCTATTGTATACTTGCAGTTTTCAAAAAAGTGATTTTTATAATGTTCCCTATTTATAACTGTAATACACTGTAATCTGAAATTTTTACTTGAGATAATCCCATCTTTTCTCTCATTTTATATGTGTGGTAGTTTTTTGGCAATAAAATGTTTTTTAATTATAAAAGTGTTATGTTTATTTTTAAAATTTAAATGTGGAAATATGTAAACATCTTTACAATTACACTTGTACTCAGTATTTTGTTGACTTAGCGCAGTTTTGTTGACTGAAAATAAGGTAGATTTCAGTAAAGTAAAGTAAAATAATAGTATCTATTATCTTATTTGTAAACCTTCATTGAATTAGCATAATTTAGAAAATACTTTTCATACCTTTTTACTAGTTATAAATTATTTCATAGATTATATTTCATATAAATCATAGATTATCATGGCAAAGTTGTACATGGTGATAGTATATTTGAGCTTTTACTATCTGTCTATGTTCTTATGTGTTCTCTCATTTAAGCAGACACAATGACATATAAGAACCATTATTATACCTCTTTTACAGTTTGAGGGAACTGAGTCCTTAGGCAGTTAGATAACTTCTTCAGGTCATACTGTTAGTGGAATATGGAGCCATGATCCAAATCTAGATAGATTATACACTTTATGACTTTGCTATAGCTCCCTTTTTTATAGTGTCAGGATTGAAATGATCAGTACTAGCCCCCCCCCCCCAAAGCATTTCTTTCTTTTTTCTTTTGTAGTTGTAGATCGACAGAATGCCTTTATTTTGTTTATTTTTATGTGGTGGTAAGGATCAAACCCAGTGCTTCACATATGCTACGCAAGCACTCTGCCACTGAGCTCCAGCTCCAGCTCAGTACTAGCCTTTTTTAGCTGAATTTTATCCACGTGCCTATTCTTTACATCACTAGGTTTCAGACGGAGCCCTACGATGTTTTGCATCACTAGCTGACCGATTTACCCGTCGTGGTGTTGACCCAGCTCCATTAGCTAAGCATGGATTAACTGAGGAACTGTTATCGCGAATGGCTGCTGCTGGTGGTACTGTATCGGGACCATCATCTGCATGCAAACCAGGTCGCAGCACCACTGGTGCCCCTTCCACAACTGCAGATTCCAAATTGAGTAATCAGGTGTCAACAATTGTAAGTTTGCTGTCGACACTTTGCAGAGGCTCTCCAGTAGTAACACATGTAAGAGAGTGTTTTGAATCTTTGCTTTTCAATCTTTTAGAAAATGTATTTTTGTATAATGCAAATATGTTAAACTTTTTTTCTATCATTTTCTTTCTAGGATCTTCTGAGGTCAGAGCTTCCGGATTCAATTGAAAGTGCATTACAGGGTGATGAAAGATGTGTGCTTGATACCATGCGTTTGGTTGACCTTCTCTTGGTGCTATTATTTGAAGGAAGAAAGGCTTTGCCTAAATCTAGTGCTGGGTCTACAGGCAGAATTCCAGGACTCCGGAGATTGGATAGTTCTGGGGAGCGCTCACATCGGCAGCTTATAGACTGTATTCGAAGTAAAGATACAGATGCACTTATAGATGCAATTGACACAGGAGGTCAGAACATAATTTGTTTTAAATATGAAAACTATGAGAAAAGAATTATAATCAATTTTTAGTTTCTTATTTTGAGACAGTATTCTTAGCAATTGTGCCATGCTGGGACCAACCCCTTGAATATTCTCTCTTCTGTATACAGTGGAATGATTATCAACTTTGATGCATGGTAGGACCTGGATGAATGCTTGCTGAATGAGTGAAACTTCTACAAAATTTGAAATTTACCTTTTTTTTAATCACCTGAATGATTTTACCAATTCTAATGTGAATTGCAAATTGAATTTAGGGCTTTTTAAAATAAACATGGATGGAAATTAACATGAGGAAATTATAATAATATATAATAAGTTTTTTTAGCCTACCACTTGAGGTGATGAACAAGTATAAATTAATAAAAGTTGCTTCTGGGACATCAGACTTGGTTTTTGGATTATAGGTGTGGATTGGCTTCTTTTATACAGTTATGATGCAAGTAATACTCTGTTGAACTGTTTTATATTTTAAGTTTTTCTTAATTTTTTCTTGCTGTGTTTATTTTTAAGATGTAAAACCTTATTTGTCAGTGGTTTAAAATTTTTAGAATACTTTTTCGTAGCTGACCTTAGGTATAGTGATTCTATACTACATTACAATTGACTTCAATATTTAAAACACCTTTTTTTGGCTCTATACTTAGTGGAGTATTAATAATAGTCTTTAAATGATTCAAATTTTAGAAAAGTTCAGAATTTTATTGGCTTTGAAAATATTTTTTTTTCTTTAAACTTTTAGCCTTTGAAGTAAATTTTATGGACGACGTGGGTCAGACTCTATTAAATTGGGCCTCTGCTTTTGGAACTCAGGAAATGGTAAGCTAATATATAAGAGCTAGTATCTTATTTATTTATTAGTATTGGAGAGTGAACCCAGGGGCACTGTACCACAGACTTACATCCCCAGTTCTTTTTATTTTTTATTTTGAGACAAGGTCTTGCCAAGTTGCTAGGGTTAGCCTTGAATTTGCCATCCTCCATCCGTAGCCTCCCTAGTCGCTGGAACTATAGGCTTGTGCCATCATGCCCTGCAGAGCTAGGATCTTAAATCAAAGATAGAGGAATTAATATAGCAACTTTATGCTTTATCATTTTACAGGTAGAATTTCTTTGTGAGAGAGGTGCTGATGTTAATAGGGGTCAAAGGTCATCATCCTTACATTATGCTGCATGTTTTGGAAGACCTCAAGTAGCAAAGGTAAAAGCCAGGTTTTTAAACTATTAATCTGTAACAATTGCAGGGTTCAGAAATTAGAGTAATACGAAAACTTTTATTCTGATAAGTTAAGTTATGCTTCCATGCTATCTTCATCCATTTCATTCCTTCTTTTTCACCTTTCCACTATAAATTTTTGGCTTTGTTTCTGTTTTGCATTGATGGGATTGAACTCAGGAGCACTTTGCCACTAAGCTACGTCTCCAGCTTTTTTTTTTTCCTCCCCCATTTTGAGACAGGGTCTCGATAAGTGGCTGAGGCTGTCCTCAAACTTGCACTCCTCCCGTCTCAGCTTGCTGAGTCACTGGGATTTATAGGCATGCATCTCTGTGCCTGGCAGTGAATGTTTTTTATTAATTTTTTTGGCTTATCTTTTCAGTGTCTCTTAATACAGATTCAAGTAAAAACGTAAATAATATAATATGCTTATTTCCTTTTTATGGAAAATGATACATATATACCAATGATACATATATACCCTATGAGGATGTAGAGAAATTTTTTTATATCTGCATACTTATCCTTTGTGGATATACTATAAGTTAATTCAACCAGTTGCCTAACCGTGAACATGTGGTTGTTTCTAATTTCTTACTCTTACCAATAAATAGGTATAAATATATTTATGTTGTTTCTTTTTGTTAATAAAGCAGATACTGTGTTTTTAGAAGAATCAGCATTTTTGACTCCTACTTCAGAAGTTTCTTTTTACAATTAGAGATATCGAGATTCCAAGAGGTCAAATGAAAAGGGTCAGATCAACTGTATGATCAAGGCCTCTTGAATCTGTTTGTTGTGAATTAATTTGGTATAATTCAAGGTTACTGCACTCTGAAGTCAGGCACACCCAGATTCAAGTTTAGCTTACACAGAAAAAGCTGTGTGACTTTGGGCAAGTGTCTTAAGTTTTGACTTGAAAGATTTCTCTGTGAAATGGGTCTATACTCCTAGCAAGATTATTGTGAGAATTAGAAAAAGTACATGTAAAGCATTTATTGTGATAATCAGCACATCTTAAGTGCTCAGATGATAGCTGCCATTATTGTCACCTTTACATTACAGTAAAATTTTTATTTATTAATTTACTTTTTTGTGGGGATTGAACTGAGGGGGGCTCTACCACTGACCTACACCCTAGACCTGTTTCAGGTATTTTAATTTTTTTTTAACAATGATTTATTATTATAGTACAACATGGCTTATGTATCTGAAATGCACTGTGACTTTTTTAAGTCTGTGTATGGTGCTGGGAATCCAACCCAGGGCCTCATGCATGCTAGGCAGGCATGCTACCACTGTGCTACATCCCCATCCCCTATTGTAGATTTTTTTGGGGAGGTTACCAGGGATTGAACTCAGGGTACTCAACCACTGAGCCACATCCCCAGCCCTATTTTGTGTTTTATGTAGAGACAGGGTCTCACTGAGTTGCTTACTGCCTCGTGTTTGCTGAGGCTGGCTTTGAGCTCACGATTCTCCTGTCTCAGCCTCCCAAAGTGCTGGGATTATAAGCGTGAGCCACTGTGCCCGGCTTATTGTAGATATTTTTTTTAATACTTTTTTTAGTTGTAGATGGATGTAATATCTTTATTTTATTTATTTATTTTTAATGTGGTGCTGATGATCAAACCCAGTGAATCACGCATGCGAGGCAAGTGCTCTACCACTGAGCTACAGCCCCAGCCCTTATTGTAGATATTTTTAAAGTCAGCCCAGTTAATGAAAAAGTTGGTTTTTTTAAAATATTTTTTTAGTTGTAGATGGACACAATATCTTTATTTTATTTATTTATTTTTATGTGGTGCTGAGGATCAAACCCAGTGCCTCATGCATGCAAGGCAAGTGCTCTACCACTGAGCTACAGTCCCAGCTCATGAAAAAATTTTTATTTAGCCATTGTAATTTAAGTAAGTTCTTCATCATGAGGTTATGATGACAGGTTTAGGGTGATGTGGCGGGAATAGAGGGAAGGATGGTTCTTGATGATTATTTGGCAAATTGAAACATAACCTAATTTGAGGGATAATGGAAAACCAAATAAAATTAATTTAAAATTTTTGAATATATGAATAACTGGTTTTAGGGTGATGAGTGCAAAGGCATAGATTTGGATTAGTACTTGCATGATTAAGTGATTCTGGAAAACCTTTAGATTGCAGAGTTGGAATTCAAAGAAATCAGGTATTGTTGTATTCAAATTAAATGCTTTTCTTCTCAAGACTCTGTTACGGCATGGTGCAAATCCAGATCTGAGAGATGAAGATGGGAAAACTCCGTTAGATAAAGCTCGAGAAAGGGGCCATAGTGAAGTAGTAGCTATTCTTCAGTCTCCAGGTGAGTAGTAAATTATTTGCTTTTAGGTCATCTGGTATCACTTTTCAGCTTCACTTCCCATGGAAGTAACTTTTTATAGACACCTTATCATTATATAAATGAACTCTTACTATATACATGTATCCTTACATTTGATACAGTTTACTGTTCTGTGTTCTTGAAACTGAGACTACATGATTCCAGAATAACCAAAACTTAAAAAGTTCAGGGATTTGGGAATGTCATGTAAAAAATAATTGGATATTGTGTACATGAAGTACTTTGGTCAGATTTTTCAGATTTTGTAGAGTTGATGAATGTAGAGATTCTGTGAAATAGTTCTTGGAATCAAATTCTGTATCCAAAATTATTTTCTTAATTTTTTATTCAGTTCATTGAAGATGTTAATATTTTTAGTGGGGCATAGTGCCATATGCCTATAATTCCAGTGACTCAGGAGGTTAAGGCAGGAGAATCACAAGTTTGAGGCCAGGCTCAGCAACTTAGTGAGAGACCCTGTCTCAAAAGAAAAGAAAAAAAAGTCGAGTGTGGTGACACATGCGCCTGTAATCCCAGCGGCTCAGGAGGTGGAGACAGGAGAATCACAAGTTCAAAGCCAGCCTCAGCAAAGGCAAGGTGCTAAGCAACTCAGTGAGACCTTTTCTCTAAATAAAATACAAAATAGGGCCGGGGATGTGGCTCAGTGGTCAAGTGCCCCTGAGTTCAATCCCAGGTACCAAAAAAAAAAAAAGAAGAAAAAAGGACTGAGGATGTAGTTCAGTCGAAAGTGCTCCTAGGTTCAAGCCCTTGTATCAAAAAGCTATTGATATAAAAACACTTAATAGATAAAATGTTCTAGTTTCAGGTTGTTTATTGTTAGAGATGATTATAGTCCCGTCCTCCCCCTCTCGTGGTAAGGATTGAACCCAGGCCTCATTATTGCTAGGCAAGTACCTTAACACAGAGCTATATAGCCCCAGCACCTCAGTCATTATAGTTTGAAGTGGATATATCTTAAGATATTTTTTTCTTAAAAGTTTCCGAAGAAGTATTTCTTTGAACAATATTTTACCTGCAGGTGATTGGATGTGTCCAGTTAATAAAGGAGATGAGAAGAAAAAGAAAGATACCAACAAAGATGAAGAAGAATGTAATGAGCCCAAAGGAGATCCAGAAATGGCACCAATATACTTGAAAAGGTTATTGCCAGTGTTTGCACAAACATTTCAGCAAACTATGCTGCCTTCAATAAGGTAGTTATTTATAGTATTTGTTAAGTTGTATTAGTTATATGGTTTTATTTATCTCCCCTTTCCAGAAGTATTAGATTTATTTTAACGTTAAAAAGTATAGGAAGAGTAAAAATTTGATTATGAGTGGAAAAGTCACCTTTCCTTCTGATGATCTATTTTAAGAGAAGGTATTTAAAAAAATCAAGAGAATTAGATCCTTAGATTCTTTTTTTTTTTTTGGTACCGGGGATTGAATTTTTAGGGGTACTCGATCACTGAGCCACATCCCCAGCCCTATTTTGCGTTTTATTTAGAAACAAGGTCTTACTGAGTTGCTTAGCGCCTTGCCGTTGCTGAGGCTGGCTTTGAACTTGTGATTCTCCTGTCTCTGCCTCCCAAAGTGCTTAGATTCTTAACCCAGTTTTAGTACTTCTCTGAATATTAACTCACTAGACAAATTTTGATAAATATGGGGCTGAGGTTTTGGCTCAGCAGTAGAGCTCTTGCCTCAAATATCTGAGGCACTGGGTTCAATCCTCAGTACCACATAAAAAATAAATAAACAAAATGAAGGTATTATGTCCATCTACAACTAAAAAAATATTTAAAAATTTTTTGATAAATATAACAAGTACTTATTGAACTTTGTGGAGGCCTGTTAGCAGGATCAGTGTGAGATGGTCACTGGAGGAGTTACACAGAAAAATGAGACCTGGAATACTGCAGATCTTGCTTATTTTACCCTTGGAGGTCAATGAGGAAGAGTAAAAAGCTGGGTGCGGTGGCGCAAGCCTGTAATCCCAGCACTTAGGGAGGCTGAGACAGGAGAATCACAAGTTCAAAGCCATCCTCAGCAACAGCGAGATACTAAACAACTCAGTGAGACCCTGTCTCTACATAAAACACAAAGTAGGGCTGGGGATGTGGCTCAGTGGTCGAGTGCCTCTAAGTTAAATCTCCAGTACCAAAAAAAAAAAACAGAGTAGTTTATAACATATAAGACAGTTTTTTGGGAATATAAATCACTTAAGTAATTGGTCTGGGCAAATTGGAAAAAGTTTTATGCAGAGGTGAGATTTATATTATGGTTTCAAGGCTACTTATTAATTTTCTAGGCAGATAGATTTGGAAGAATGGATAGGGAATGGTATATGCAAATAATTTGAGGTATGAATTGATCTAGCTGCATTTCCTGGTAGCTCTCCCTTTACAGTATATCTGTAACCTGCCATTACTGATCACCTTTTTTTTTTTTTTTTTTTTTTTTAAATTTTTTTGTAGATGGACACAATGTCTTTATTTTATTGCTCTGTATGTGGTGCTGAGGATCGAACCCAGGGCCTCACGCATGCTAGGCAAGCGCTCTACCGCTGAGCCACAATCCCAGCCCACACTGATCACCTTTTGTTAATATCCTTTTGTTAACTTTTGTTAATATCCTTTTGTTAATCACCTTTTGTTAACTGGTCTAAGCTACTGTAGATTGTAACTTGACTACCATGTAGCCTCTTTTTTTTTTGTAGTTGTAGATGGACAGCATGACTTTATTTTATTTATTTATTTTTATGTGGTGTGGTGCTAAGGCTCAAACTCAGTGTCTCACGCATGCAAGGCAAGCGCTCTACCACTGACCTACAACCCCAGCCCCCATGGTAGTCTCTTAATGAGTCCCTTTTTCTTTCATGAAACTCTACAATCTATTTGGACATATTAAGGTAAATCATATTTTAAATTATAATTAATATTACATTACTGTCCTCTTCGAGCCTTCCATAGCTGCTGCTGCTTTTTTTTTTTTTTTTTTTTAATATTTTTAGTTGTGGATGGACACAATACCTTTATATATTTTTATGTGGTGCTGAGAATTGAACCCAGTGCCTGACATGTGCTAGGCAAGTGCCCTACCACTGAGCTATACCTCCAGTCCCCTCCATAGCTTCTAATTGACCATAAACAAAACTCGCCTCCTTAACTATCAGGCTTGCAAGGTCTTCACAATCCTCAGCCAGCTCCCTGACTTTATTCAGCCCTTGTTTGACCTTAAGCCCATTACACTTGACTCTGCTAGACTTCTTTCTGTTTTTGGAACACTTCAAGTACATTTCTACTTTAAGTCTTTTGCCCTTAATTTCCATCTACTTGAAACTTTCTGTCCCCAGATCTTGTGAATGGATGGTTGGCTCATACCATTCAGATATGACATTAAAAAAAATTTTTTTTTTGTTTTAAATTTTGTGGTGCTGAGGATCAAGCAGGACCTTATGCATGCTGGGCAACCTAGGATACCTTTTATATCGGTCATATTTAATTGTCTTCATAGAGCTAACACTATCTGAAATCTTGCTTTTTTTATTATTTATTGTCTGTCTCCCCTCTAAAATAAGTACCATGAGAGCTGGCTTGTGCACTGCTCTATTTTTATAAAGGCTAGGAAGTATAGAATAGAGCTTTATGTTTTGGTCCTCAGATATGTACTGAATAGTTGAATTAATGTTTTTGTTAGCAATTTTAAGTATTTTTATATTAATGTAGTACAGGACATGTTTAGAAAGTACATTGAATAATGTTGAGAAGGTAGATGGGAGTTTCTTATGACCTATGAAATCCTTTGAGGGCAGGGTGATGTGTGTACTTTACCCATAGTTAAAGGATTGTTAAAAGCTGGGCACCATGGTGCACGTCTGTAATCTCAGTTGCTCGGGAGGCTGAGACAGGAGGATTGCAAGTTCAAAGCCAGCATCAGCAAAAGTGAGGTGCTAAGCAATTCAGTGAGACCCTGTCTCTAAATAAAATAGAAAATAGGGCTGGGGATGTGGCTCAGTGATCGAGTGCACCTGAGTTCAATCCCTGGTACCCACCGCCCCCTAAAAAAGGATTATTAAAGACCTATGAGGAAATTTGACATAGTTAGATTTCTGATTTATAAAGGTCACTTTGTCAGCCTAGCAGAGAGAAGGATTGAATAAAGCAAGAATAAATACAGACTTCTTAAGTGTTCACTACAATAGGAACTTCAGATAGTAGTAGTACTGGGAATAGATTCAGTAGTTGAGAGATTGTTTAGGGATTGATGACCAGTTAAATGTGAAGATTGAAGAAAAAGAGGGAGTGAGGGGATAAATACTAGCTTTTTTATTGAGTGGGAATTTGATTTTAATCAGTTTAAATTTAGGATATTTATAGTTTTGTAAGATTCAGGTCTCTCAGATTTGTGAGCTGACATGAAAGTTCAAGCAGTCTTCTTTAAATAAGAGAGAAGTAGCAGGCAGCAAAATAATTTAGTATGAATATTTAAGAAACTGATTTTTAATTTTTCCCCAAATAACTACAGCTATAGAAGTGTAGGTGTTAGTGGGCCACTTTTCTTTTTTTTCTTTTTTAATACAAAAGACTTAAATCATCTTAAGAAATGAGCAACTTTAATTTTAAACATGACAGTTTGGTCTGAATTTTGAGAGGACCGGTAAGAGAATCCTCAAATCTATTTGGAGTAGAACTGCTTTGTGATAATGCCACCAGAAGATTATTAATTATGCTGTGATATACAGAATTCTTTTATTAGGTGATTATTTTCTGACTTTTAAATATTTGGAGATTATCTAAACATAATTTTAGTTTTAACATATTTGATGCTAAGTTCTCCCAGGTAATAACTAGCAGATATATTTAATAATAGCTAGAAAGGCAATATGTCTTAGTTAAGAGCTCAGACTCTGGAATGAGCTCAAAGTATGTCCTAATGCTAGCATTGCCGCTTCTTAGACAGGTGATCATGGACAAAACTAAACTCCATCTTGGTTGCTTCATCTCTAAGATGAGGATAATTATACTTAATTCTCTTTAGATCTGAGAGTAAAAATTAAATATGTTACATGTTTTAGCATAGTGCCACATATCTTAGAGATACATGAAAAATGATAGTTCATTTTTTGGAATTATTCAACAATATTAAAGAGAAGTAGGTTACAACCTCAAGTTTTACCATTTTGGATTAAAATTTTGTTGAAGGGTAAACACCTGAATCAGACAGTTAATAAAGGAGTGTTGATGTATACTGACATTAGCTCTTGTCTATCTGTATTGGCCTGTGCATGGTGTCTGTTCAGGGAATAAAAGGCAGACAACAGAGCAGTGAAGGCTTGAAAGCAGTGAATAGTAGTATCAGTTTTATAAAAACCCAGTTATTCCCTCTGTAGGAGGCTAGACTAAGTCTAGTGTAGGAAGTTCCACTTAGTCTTAGAAGATAGGCTACATTGAATTTTGAAGAGCTCTGCTAAGTAAGCATCCCAGGAGCTAGTGTTAATAAATAACTGGATAAAGACTGAATCTACTTTTCAGTAAATCAGAGATCCTTGAGGACCCATTTGTTTATTTTTAGAATCAGTTTGACTGAGAAAAGTAGACTTGGTTGGATAAGGAGGGAAATGGTTCTTGGATGAGAATATTAAATTATCTCAAGATATAAATTATTCCAAAATTAATTGATAGGTTATACAGTTCTCAAGAAAATAGCTACAGAGTTTTAGACTTTGACAGATCCCAAAGTTCATCTAGAAGAATAAATAGATGAGATTATTAAAGACAAGTATGGGGGCTGGGATTGTGGTTCGGTGGTAGAGTGCTTGCCTTGCATGCGTGAGGCACTGGGTTCAATCCTCAGCACCACATAAAAATAAATAAGATAAAGATATTGTGTCCATCTACAACTAAAAAAAGTATGGACAGGGGCTGGGATTGTGGCTCAGCGGTAGAGTGCTTGCCTCACATGCGTGAGGCCCTGGGTTCGATCCTCAGCACTACATACAAAGCAATAAAATAAAGACATTATGTCCATCTACAGCTAAAAAAATATTTAAAAAAAAAAGTATGGACAGCCGGGCGCGGTGGCTCACTCTTGTAATCCCAGCACTTAGGGAGGCTGAGACAGGAGAATCGCGAGTTCAAAGCCAGCCTCAGCAACGGCGAGGCGCTAAGCAACTCAGTGAGACCCTGTCTCTACATAAAACACAAAATGGGGCTGGGGATGTGGCTCAGTGGTCAAGTACCCCCAAGTTCAATCCCCAGTACCAAACAACAACAACAACAAAAAAAAAAGTATGGAAAGTTAGTGTAAACTTTTAGTAATGAAATTTCTGTTCTAACTAAGAGTGTTAATCAGTAGAAGAATACTATACCCCCAGAAGTCAGTTATAAACAGGAATTAAGTGTATTATAATGGAGATTTCTTTGATCATTTAGGGGAAGGATGATTATTTGTTAAATGGTACCAGAATATCTTTGTAGTTTTTTGGTTTTTTTGGTACTGGGGATTGAACTCAGGGGCACTTGACCACTGAGCCACATCTCTGGCCCTATTTTCTATTTTATTTAGAGACAGGGTCTCACTGAGTTGCTTAGTGCCTTGCCCTTGCTGAGGCTGGTATTGAACTTACGGTTCTCCTGTCTCAGCCTCCCAAAGTGCTGGGATTACAGGCGTGTGCCACTGCGCCCAGTCTGTAGTTTGATTTTTAAAATAAGCTTAGTTTTTTTTAATCTTCTGTTCTAAGTCACAAATTCTAGAGAATTTAAAATAAAATCTTAAAAAGGTCTTAGGAAAACAAAATGTTTTCTAGTTAGACCTTGATTGGAAGAATGATTTAAAAAAATTTTTTTAATTTGTTTTAATTAGTTATACATGACAGTAGAATGCATTTTGACACATCATACGTAAATGGAACATAACTTCTCACTCTCTGGTTGTACATGATGTAAAGTCACACAGGTCATGTAATCATATATGAACATAGGGTAATAATGTCTGATTCATTCTAATATCATTCCTACCCCCAGGCCCACTCCCCTCCTTTTACTCTCCTGGAAGAATGACTTTTTTCCAAAGTTGTTTGCTTTAGTCAAATCTGTAATTTTGTTTTATTGTATGTTTTTTCCTGTTTTTTTTTTTTAATATTTTTTCAGTTGTAGATGGACACAATATCTTTATTTTATTTATTTATTTATTTATTTAATGTGATGCTGAGGATCGAACCCAGTGCCTCACACATGCGAGGCACGCGCTCTACCACTGAGCCACAATCCCAGCCCCTCCTCTCTGTTTTTATTTTGTGGTGCTGGGGATTGAACTTGGTGTAGTAGACAAGTGCTGTACCACTGAGCTGCATCCTCAGTCCCTATCTATCTGTCTATTTTCCAGCACTGGGCATTGAACACAGGGCCTTACAAATGCTAGGCAAGGGTTCTACCACTGAGCTATATTCCCTGCCCTCCTCCAACCCCTTTTTTGTTGTTGTTGCAAGGTCTTGCTACGTTGCCCGGCTGGCTTCAAACTTGTGATCCTCCTGTCTTAGCCTCCAGAGTAGCTGGGATTACAGGCTTATGCTACCCTGTTCAATGTATTTTATTTTTTGAGAGGCAAGATCTTACTGTGTTGCCCAGGGTGGCATTGGAACTTCTAAGCTCAAGGAGTCCTTCTGCTTCTGTATTCTGAATAGCTGAGACTCTCTAGTCTCAGCTATTACACATTACCATGCTTGCCTAAATGTTATTTTGAATTTATCATATATAAAAAAACAAACTACTACATTGCAAATCATATTTCCCATACCACCAAAATAAAAACTCTCAAATAAATATGCCTGCAGATTGGTATTTATTGGCAAATATGTCCAAGAGATACTATCCTTATTATACAAAGAGTATGTATATAACGCATTCCTAGCTCATAACAGCTCAGTATGTGATAGAGTAGGCAACAGGCATTCTTATTCTGTTGTTAATTGAAATAAATCATGACATAAAACTCTTAAATACTAATGTATAACTAACACAAAATAGCCATTAATAAAAACTGCAAGGCACTAATCCTGTCAGGACAATTTGGCCTCTGTCCACCTAACATTTTTATAATGTACTTGAATGTGTAATAAGGTACATTTATTAAGACAATTAAAATCCAGCTAGAAAGAGCTATGAAATATGTAGAGAACCCATGCTGTAGAAATACAGCTGTGTCAGGTGTTTCTCTAGGATGTTAATGGCAATTTTTGCTTCTCTATTCTTCTATCCAGTCACCTCAAGCTTAATGATACCTACAGCTTGCATCCTAAACATTGTTAGATGCTCAAAAACAATTGTTAAATGAATTGATTATTGATTCATATAATAGAACAGTCTCTTCTTCGTCTGTTTAATTTCAATATGTGTGGAATGTATATATATTTTAAAAGAACAGGTTATTTGTTATCAAATTGAGGTTGGTTTGTGCGGCTTTATTAAGTGTCTCCCATGTTCCAAGCAAACAGTGGTTGAATAGAAGAGAAAAGAGGTATGCTAAATTAACTGTCAGAATAATTTGGGGCATGGGATTATTAGTATCTATTTCTATGAGAAATGGCTATAGTAAATATGGAATCTAAAATTGGCAAAGGACAGAAATACTTTAATTCAGAGGTTGTTGTTCATGCATACTACAAGGTGTTTGAAGTTGTTAGAGCTTTGTATTTTGTGTTACAGGAAATTTGAGGTTAGTTACAAGTTATACCATTTAATTTTGTAGTAATTGCAGTACTTTTTTACTTAATTTCATAAAATCAACATGGCATGTTAACAATGATGCTGGTTAAATGTATAATAGAATAGTAATTTTAATATGAGCTCAATATATTAATAATAGGAAGTACAATTACCTCAATAGTAAACCTAAACTG
The DNA here is from genome assembly GCA_028644305.1 of Xerus rutilus. Taxonomy (NCBI): domain Eukaryota; kingdom Metazoa; phylum Chordata; class Mammalia; order Rodentia; family Sciuridae; genus Xerus; species Xerus rutilus. Next base: position 60,806,193 of record CM053401.1, read on the forward strand.
TTGTGGTAGTATTGCATATTAAATTTTTTGTATTTTATTAAGTATACTTTTTTTTAGCAGCATATAAAACTTAATGTTGGCTAGGCACAGTGGTGCACACCTGTAATCTCAGTTACTCATGAGGCTAAGGCAGGAAATTGCAAGTTTGAGGCCACATTGAGCAATTTAGTGAGAACCTATTTCAAAATTTCAAAACCTATTTCAAAAACGCATCCCTGGATTCAATCCTCAGTACTACAAAAAACAAAACACCTTAGTGTTGGATACTTTAGTTTTCATTAATGTACAGTTGCTCTTTGGTTTATTTTAGCTTCTTAACTTGGCTTCTGAAATTTATTCTTTTTACTTTTCAAGGAAAGCAAGTCTTGCCCTAATTCGAAAAATGATTCATTTTTGCTCTGAAGCACTGTTAAAAGAAGTTTGTGATTCTGATGTTGGTCACAATTTGCCTACAATATTAGTGGAAATCACTGCAACTGTTCTTGATCAAGAGGTCAGTTTCTTAACTTTCTTGAACTCTTATAGTTTTATTTCCTTTTAGATGGTAGTCAATAAAATAAAAGTTTTAATTTTAGCGAATCATTTTGTGCAAATTACTGTATTTGTTTAGGCAACTAAAGTTATTTTTACCATTTTCCCTTTATTTCCTTGCTGTCATGTACCCTTTTTTTTCCCCCAGGATGATGATGATGGTCACTTGCTGGCTTTGCAGATCATAAGGGATCTAGTAGATAAAGGTGGTGATATTTTTTTGGATCAGCTCGCCAGACTTGGTGTAATTAGCAAAGTATCAACTTTGGCAGGTCCTTCCTCTGATGATGAGAATGAAGAGGAATCAAAACCAGAAAAAGTAAGTGATCTTAATGGTAGTGATATCAGGAATAGGGTTTGTTTTAAGGAAATATATTATCAATTTATAATTTTTTGACACAATAATTGTAACATGAAATAGTATTATATATTTATTTTTAATTGGTAATTTTTTATTCATATAATTTTAAGTGGACAGAAAGATTCCTAATATATTAAGGAATATCAGAATACCCTGTATCTACATTCACTAGTTAATATTTTGCCGCATTTAGCATTTTTACAGACACTTGAGTATATGTATACGTATGTGTATATGTATACTTCTTAAGGATATTATTTAAGGGTAAGATGGATACATCATGTCCCTTTTTATACCTAAGTACTTCACCAAAAGAAAAAAAAGCCCAGCACATTCTCATATATTTCTAGTACAAATAATTATAGTTATGAGAAATCAGAAAGCTTAATACTTAAGGACTGGGGATATAGGTCAGTGGTAGAGCATTTACCTAGCATGCGTGATGCCCTGGTTCAATCCCTAGCACCATGAAAAAATTTTTTTTAGTATTTATATGAAGCTAATACTTAATCCAGAGTCAGCATTCAAATTTTGCCATCCTCTTTCATATCTTTTATGGAATCCTCCCCACCCTCCTTCAGACTCCAGTCCAGGAACACACACTACATTTGGTGTCATGTTCCTGAGAACACATAAAGTTTATTCAGCCTTATTTTTTTCTTATGTATCCTTGGTGTTTTTGAAGAGTGAGGACAATTTAGACAAAGAGCTTCATTGTGCATTTGTGTTGTGTTTCTTTGTGATTAGATTTTATGTGTTTTTAGTAGGAATACTTGGAAGGTGATGTTGAGTTCTTCTCTTACCTAATGTACCTTCTCAGAAACACATAACTGTTTATCCTGTTGTTGATGATGTTAACTTGAATCCCTTGATTAACTTTATGTCTGCCATGTTTCTCTACTGTAAAGTTAATAATTTGAGATTATATAAATATGCTGTTTCTCATTAAGTTTTACTCACTACTTTTTTTTTACTCACTACTTTTAATGTTCATTGATATTTTTGCCATAGACCACGAATTTAAAATATACCTTATCCATCAACTAACTTTCAGCAAAATTTATTCCTAACATTTATTGAATGTTTACTCTATATTAATGATAAAATGGTAATGTTTTGAGCAAATAGTAGGATATAAGTAGTAATTGCAAAATCCTGAGGAATGTGAAAGAGTGTGTATGTTTCTTAGATCTGGTTAATCATCAGAATTACCACGGCACTTAAGAAAAAACAAATGTATTGTCTGCATTCATTCCTTGGTGTGGGGTTTGTTGTTGTTTTTTGTTTGGTGGTGAGAGTTGAACCAGTGAGACATATCCTCAGTGCCCTCCCCCAGCGGAATTGTTTTACTCAAGAAATAGGTTATAGCAATCCCAATTAAGGTCCCAGCATTCTTTTTATAGAAATCAGCAAATTAAAACTTCATATGTGAATGTAAAGGATCTACAATGGCCAAAGCAACCTTGTAAAGGAATAAAGTTGAAGCAGATTTCAATTCTTTTTTTTTTTTTGGTACTGGAGATTGAACTCGGAGACACTCGACCACTGAGCCACATCCCCAGCCCAATTTCGTGTTTTATGTAGAGACGGTCTCACTGAGTTACTCAGTGCCTCACCGTTGCTGAGGCTGGCTTTGAACTTGCGATTCTCCTGTCTCAGTTTCCCTAAGTGCTGGGATTACAGGCTTGCACCACCGCGCCGGGCTAGATTTCAATTCTTTTATAAAACATCAGTCAAGGAGATATGGCAGTAGTCTGTAGATAGATTAATGACTTGCATATACTTGGTCAATTGATATTTAGCAGAATTGTTAAAACAATTCAATCAGGAAGTGAAGATATTTTTAAAAATGAATAATATATGCAAAACGTTGAACCTTGACTTGACCCTTACCATATATGCCATATATATAAGAATTAACAGCAAAGCATACTGAAATATATGAACTAAAATTGTAAAACTTTAGAGAGAAAAAGGAACTCTTCAGCTCTTCATACGTTGGCCTTGGCAAAGATTTCTTAAATTAATCTTTTTTTTTTTTAGTTGTAGATGGACACAATATCTTTATTTTATTTATTTATGTATTTGGTATGTGGTGCTGAGGATCAAACCCAGTGCCTCACGCTTGTGAGGCAAGCACTCTACCACTGAGCCACAATCCGAACCTCTTAATTGAATCTTTAAAAGGTTATAGTATAGCCAGGCATGGTGGTGCACCTTTGTCATCCAAGCTGCTTGGGATAGTGAAGCAAGATGATCATAAGTTCAGGGCCAGCCTGGGCAATTTAGCAACAGCCTGTCTCAAAATAAAATTAGGGGGCCTGGGGTTTTGGCTCAGTGGTAGAGTGCTTGCCTCGCATGCATGAGGCACTGGGTTCGATCCTCAGCACCACATAAAAATAAATAAAATAAAGATATTGTATCCATCTACAACTAAAACAAAATTTTTTAAAAAAATGAATAAATAAAATTAGAAGGGGCTAGAGATGTGGCTTAGTAGCAAAATGTCCCTGGGTTTGATCTCCAGTCCTGGGGGCGGCGGGGGATGTTATACTAGAAACAAGAAATGAATGAGTTGGACTTCATCAAAATTTTGTTCTGTCAGATTTCCTTAATCTGAAAATACTATTTGACATTTTTTGGAAGGGAGAGAAATGCTGGGGGTTGACCCTGGAGTCTTAACATGCTAGTACTGAGCTGCATCTCCAGCCTGTTTTTCTTTTTTTCTTTTTTTATTTTTTTATTTTATTTATTTATTTTTTTTATTTAAATGCATTTCAAGTCATAGTACATAAACAGAGCTCAGTTTTTCCATTTCTCTGGTTGCAAATCATAAAGAGTCACACTATTTGTGTCTTCATACATGCACCAGGGGTAGTAATGACCCATTCGATCAATCATCATTATCCAGCCTGTTTTTCACCTTCATTTTTGATGAATTGTTTCAATATCTGCAGTACTTATAGTTTGTCAGTTTTGAATACTTTAAAAATGTTTCAGATGGTATAGTCCCAGCGATTCAGGAGCCTGAGACAGGAGGATCCCAAGTTCAAAGCCAGCCTCAGCAACCGTGAGGCACTAAGGAACTCAGTGAGACTGTGTGTGTAAATAAAATACAAAATATGACTGGAGATGTGGCTCAGTGGTTGAATACCCCTGAGTTTAATCCTCAGTACCCTCCCCCCAAATTGCTGCCTTATTAGCATAGTTTCTGAGAAGTTGTTGTTTCCTTTGGATATATCTACTTTTTCTTCCTTTGCCTATTTTTTAATATTTTCATCACTGATTTTTCAGTATTTTTACTTTAATGTGCCTTTCTATGTTTGGAGTATCTATGGGTTCACTTTTGTGTCCTTTTGTACGTGTATACCACCACTTGATATGATGCTCTTGTAATATTCTTTACGGGCTTATTGCTTTTGTCAAATTTGGAATATATTTGACTAGTAATACTTGAAATATTTGTTTCTTCTTTTTTGCCCGGGTCTCAAATCATACACACATTAGACTACTTTTTTTTTAAGTTGTCAATGGACGTTTATTTAATTTATTTATATACAGTGCTGAGATTCAAACCCAGGGCCTCACACATGCCAGGCAAGTGCTCTACCACTGAGCCGCAACCCCTAGGATACTATATTATCACATAGGTCACTGAGACATTCTTTTTTTCTTTTTTATCCCCCTCCTAGTCTTTTCTGTTTTGCTTCATGCCTGATTGATTTTGCTGATTTTGTTTTCCCTTGCACTGATCTCATCTGGAGATTTTCATTTTGTGTACTGTGTTTTTCATCTTTTTCTTCTGGTTTTCCCTTATGTTGATGCTTCCCTTTAAATTCTTGACAGTATTTTTATTTGTTTTAGCATCCTTGTTTGATAGTTCTTTCAGCTTTTCTGGGTTTCTTTTCTCCTAATTACGAGCCATATTTTCATGCTTCTTTGTTCACTATTTTTTATTGGATATTGGACATTCTAAATGTTAATTATTGAGTTTTGTGGTTTTTCTTAAAGAATGTTGAGGGCAAATTATTACTCGTAGAGAAAATTAAGTTCCCCTCAGAACTATTTTTTTGAGATTTATTAGAGTAGCTTTAGAATAGCTTTCACTATATGGAATTTAAATGATTCCTCATGTGTGATTCCTCTGAGATCTTCACTGACTTTCCTAGATGATATGTGAGAGTCTTCCATTCTGGCTGTTTTGAACTCCCCCAGTGTCTGGTCACCTTGTATGATCTCTGGATCTTGTTCCGCTTATAACATTCTAGTTATCTTTTGCCTAATCTTTAGAGTATGACCCTATACCTTAGTGGTCTAGTACTCAGTGGAAGCCATGTTACAAATTTCTGCAGGTCTTTTGTGCTTATTTCTCCAATCCTGAGCTCATCCTTTAAATAATCCAGTTGTCTTTAATTCCTTAAACTCTCATCCTCATTTTCTCAACTTCTTACTTTTTTAGATCCCAGCCAGGAAATTGTTTCTGGATTTGTTGTTTTCATTTTCTTGGGGATCACAGTTCTGTGTTATTGGTTGTCCCATATTTGAAAATACTTTTTTTTTTCCCCATATATCTTGTCAAGTTTATAGTGGTTTACAATGGATGTGAAAGACTTGGTCCTTGTTAATCTATCTTCATCTGGAGCAGAAATTCTTATGTTTAGACAAATTCGTAATTCTTGTTTTTTGTGAACATTTTCAATCTTTAAATGTCAATAAAAAACTTTCAGGATCCTAGGCTAGGCTACAAAATGTTTGCAAGTTGATTTTTCTTTTTTTTTTTGGTATTGGAGATTGAACTCAGGGGCACTTGACCACTGAGCCACATCCCCAGCCTTGTTTTGTGTTTTATGTAGAGACAGGGTCTCACTGAGTTGCTTAGTGCCTCGCCGTTGCTGAGGCTGGCTTTGAACTCGCGATTCTCCTGTCTCAGCCTCCCTAAGTGCTGGGATTACAGGCTTGCGCCACTGCGCCCGGCTTCATTTTTTTTTAAAAAAGCATTCTCTAAATAAAATATGTGTATGATCATAGCAATGATACAGTCTGTTTGATTTAGTTGGCCAAGGATGAGCCCTTTGAATTTATTGTTTGCTTTTGATTGGCACATAATAATTTTGCACATTTGAGGGCCACATTATGATAATTTGATTTGTGTATACAGTTTGTAATGATCAAATCAGGGTAATCAGCATTTCCATCCTAAACATTTGTCATTTATTTTTGTTGGGAGCCTTCAGCTGCTGCTGCTTCTTTTTTTTTTTTTAGTTCTTTTAATAAATTGTCATAGACTATCATTACCCTGCTATGCTGTAAAACATTAGAATTTATGCTCCTAGCTAACTGTATTTTGATACCCATTATTCAACCTCCTGTTCCAACTCTGTTTCCCCCTTTCTGGCCTTTAGTAACCACTATTCTACTCTCTTCCAAGACACTATATGTACTTTAGCTTCTACCTGTGAGTGAGATTATGCAGTACTTGTCTTTCTGTCTGCCTTAGTTCACTTAATATAATGTCCTTCAGTTGTATGCACATTGCTACAGATGATAGGATTTAATTCTTTTTTAACAGCCAAATAATATTCCATTCTATATATATGTCACATTTTCTTTATCTGAGACATTTATTTTGTTCTTTTTATTTTTTGTGGTGCTGGGCCTCACACACACTAAGCATGTGCTGTATCACTGAGATATAGCTAAAGCTCAGAATTAATATATGTATATATTATGTATGCATGCATGCATGCATGCATGTATGTATATGTGTGGTACTGAAAATTAAACCCAGACCCTTTTGCATGTTAGGCAAATATTTTACTACTGAGATAACATGCTCAGTCCCTTGGAATTTATTTTTTGAAAGTTTCTTTGGTGATTCTGAGGCATCATTTGGCTTAAGTATCATTGGTCTCACCTAAGCCTCCATTTGTTACAAATAAATCATCAGACCCCAGAGATATAGTGAGTTTACCAAGATCTTAGTGTATTAATTCAATGTACATAGAATTCTCATACATTGGTCTTTACCACTACACTTGAACATGATATAATTTAGGTCATTTTTCATATGATTTCCTTAGCATTTTTAGGACTTAATTTTAAGATTCAATTATAGGTAATTAGGTGATCACAATACATATTAAACTAAACAACTGAACATTGTATTTAGTATGTTTATTTTCAATTTGATTCATAGTAAAGTTTTTAAAATAATATTTGAAATAAAATTATTTTCTACATTTCATTGAATAATTCTGCATATTTAGGAAGATGAACCACAGGAGGATGCTAAAGAATTACAGCAAGGTAAACCATATCATTGGAGAGACTGGTCAATCATTAGGGGAAGGGACTGCTTATATATTTGGAGTGATGCAGCAGCCTTGGAGTTGTCTAATGGCAGTAATGGATGGTTCAGATTTATCTTGGATGGAAAACTTGCCACCATGTATTCAAGTGGTAGTCCTGAAGGTGGATCGGATAGCTCAGGTAATATTTTGTTTCAGTTAAAATACCTTTTTAGCTTCTACAATTTATTTTTATGTTCATATTTTTGCTACCATTATCACAGAAGTAAGCACATTCTTGATGATTATGTGGTCAATTTCTTTAATAACAGCAGAAAAATTACATAAGAAAGCATTTCGTAAATACCTCTTGTTTTTTGTTTTGCTTTTGCAGTATTGGGAATTGAACCCAGGGCCTTTTACATGCTAGGCAAGAGATCTACCACTGAGCTACATGAACAGCATTATAGCTACGTGTAATCTTTTCAGTCTTTGTCTTTTGTCATGTAGTGGTAAATAGCATGGGTTTATTGCTTTCTCAAGTTATATCTTTTTTTTAGAAGTTTCACTTTTTAAAAAAAAATTACTCCTGTAGAATTGCTTTTATACCTAAACCTAAGTAGATCAAACCTGCAAGAGGATGCCAAAGGACAAAACTCTATTTTTGTTTTATAAAATTGACATTCCAATAGGTAGTTTTTATTTATTTTTAAACATGGAATATAATTTAGGAACAAAGTTTTAAAACAAGTCTTTTGTCTTTGTAGAAAGCAGAAGTGAATTCTTAGAGAAGTTACAAAGAGCCCGAGGCCAAGTAAAGCCATCTACTTCAAGTCAGCCTATACTCTCAGCACCAGGGCCCACTAAACTTACTGTAGGGAACTGGTCATTAACATGCTTGAAAGAGGGAGAAATTGCTATTCATAACTCAGATGGTCAGCAAGCTACAATATTGAAAGAAGATTTACCTGGTTTTGTATTTGAATCTAATAGAGGAACCAAACATTCATTTACTGCAGAAACTTCTCTGGGTAAGTATGTGGCTAAGTTTGGCAGGTAAGAATGAATGAATATGTAAAATTGCAATAAAGTATGTTATGTGAATTGTTCTTTTGTTGTCCCATTCCTAAGGTTCAGAATTTGTGACTGGCTGGACTGGCAAAAGAGGCAGAAAACTGAAATCCAAGTTAGAAAAAACAAAGCAAAAGGTATACTTGTGAAATGTGCTTTTTAATGTTTGCTATTGAGTTGAAAATTATTCAGTTGTAGCTTATAAGCATTGAAAACTTTGAGCCAGCTGGGCACGGTGGCGCACACCTGTGATCCCAGTGGCTCAGGAAGCTGACACAGGAGGATTGCGAGTTCAAACCCAACCTCAGCAACTTAGCGCAAGGCCCTATCTCTAAGAAAATATAAAAAAGGCTGGGGATGTGGCTCAGTGGTTAAATGCCCCTGGGTTCAATCCCTGGTGCCAAAAGAAAACAAAAACCTTGAGCCATAACATAAGCTTTCCAAATATAACATTTTTAGCTTTCTATTTTTCTTTGTCCATTAGTTTTTATAATGTATTTTTTATACCTATTCTAAATACCAACATTAAAACTGAAGCAAAGATAGGAATTAATGAGAAAAAGAATTGAATTTAAATTATTTAATATTTCTGACAATATCACAAACCTCTTTTTTTGACAGTACAGGGGATCAAACACAAGACTTTTTTTTTTTTTTTGAATAACATTATTTTAATGACATTGTGACAAAGTGTTCATACCACTTAAAGTGATTTGTAGATTATAGGCAAAAATAGAAAAAAAAATGAAACGGATAAGGAAACGGATAAGACCTCAGATAGCCAACTGAATGTTTTTTATTTAAAAAGATTTTTTTAATTTGTTCTTTTTAGTTATACATGACAGTAGAATGTATTTTGATATATCATACATACATGGAGTATAACTTCTTGTTCTTTTTTTTTAAATTGTAGATGGACACAAACCTTTATTTTGTGTATTTAGTTTTTTTTTATGTGGTGCTGGGGATCGAACCCAGTGCTAGGCAAGAGCTGTACCACTGAGCCACAGACCCAGCCCAAATTCCCATTCTTGTGGTTGTACATGATGTGGAATTACACTGGTCATGTATTCATATATGAACATAGGAATGTTGTATCTGATTCATTCTACTGTCTTTCCCATTCCCATCCCCCTTTTCCTTCCCCCCAGTTCAATACGGTGACTCTCTGCTCTCCCTGCACACTGCACCTATTGTGAGTCAGCATCTGCACATCAGAGAGAAGAACATTTGTCCTTCCGTTTTTTGGGATTGGTTTATTTCACTTAGCATGATAGTCTCCAGTTGCATCCATTTACTGGCAAATGCCATAATTTCATTCTTGTTTATGGCTGAGTAATATTCCATTGAAACACAAGGCTTTTTGTACGATGGGCAAGTTCTTTACCCCTAAATTACATCCCCAGCCCACCCCTGTCACAAACCTTTAAACTCATACTGAGATTATTAATGATGATAATATTTTTAATGACAGTGGGATTAAAAATGATCATTATAGTTTATAATCCAAATTTTGTACTTCTTGATATAATGCAGCTTAACTGTTTGGCTCTAGATTCAGATAATTTTGGTGCTCAATTTAATGGCTGTCTTAGATGAAATCACCATATCAAAAAAATATAGGGCTAAGGGTATAAGTTTAGTAGAGTAGAGTGCTTGCCTAGTCATGTGCAAGGCCCAGATCCCTAGTACTAGAAGGCAGGCAAGATATAGGGAATACTCTCTATGTGCATTATTGAGTTCAAAATCATAATATTTTTAATTCTATTCATCAGATATGCATTGTTCTTTTAAACAGTATAGTTCTACCTTTATTATATGTTGATCTGCATTTTTTATTTTTAAAAATATAATTAAAATAATCCCATATATTCAACATTTTCTAGTTACAAATGTTTATTTTACCATATAAAGGCAATATAAAATAGTTTTTAAATAAATATGCAAAGAATGCTGGTAAATAGTCTCATTATTGGAGAATACTTGTGATTAATGCATTTGATTTGGAGCAGTTTTATATAGAGAGCCAGAGGAGATGCTCATGTTTTCAATTCCTTTTGTGAATGTGTTGGATTATCCTGAAGCTACTTTCTGATGCTAGACTTTGGAAAGAATAGCTTCAGTTTTGTTTTTTCCTTTATGAGTATATATTGCCCTTTATAGTCACATAATTTTTGTTTGCTCTTGTTTTATTTTGTTTTTTAGTTTAAGGCCAGAGATTACTTAGAATATGTTGAAGACATTTAAGAAAGAAATTTAATACTATTTAAGATAGTCTTAGATGTTCAAAGGAATTTGAGCTATAGTTTTTATTATTCACAGAAGCTTTATCAAGTGATGCATATATAACCTTGTTTTATGTTTGTTTTTTGTTTAAAGATACCTTATTTAATGATTTAATGTGTACGGTTGATTTGTTAACAGCATTGAATTGGCCAACAGCATCATCATATCAGAATAAAACTTTTTTTTTTTAGTAGCACAGTCTTTATTGTGTAAGATTCATCACAGTATGTTTAACAACTAGACAGTACTCCTGCACTGTGTTTTGAGGGGGCATATAAAACAGTGAAATTACAAAAACAAAAAACAAAACAAAACAAAACTCTGAAAAAGATGACACTGAATAGACTGAAAAGGATATTTGTTTACTGTATGAAAGCTAAAATAAGTATGTCACCTTATTTGAATTGAGTTGGGAACGTGCATATTGGGCAACTCGAATTTTTTTGCTGAATGGTACGTGTCCGCAAATGACCACAAAAACGTTAGAAATTTTGATTTGAGACTGTTTATTGAATAATTAAATTTGTAAATATGAATCCTTGAACAATGATAAAACTTTATAAAACTGACAACCATTCACTTATCTCAGGAGTTTCTGGGAATACCTAGAATAGATTGAGTATCTCTTATTTGAAGTGCTTGAAAGTAAAAGTGTTTCAGATTTTGGATTTTTTAGGATTTGAAACATTTGCATATTCATAAGATATCTTGAGGATGATACCCATGTATAAACACAAAATTTGCACTATCCCAACACTATCAACCTCCCATTCTGATTTGTAATTCATTTACACTTTATACATATAGCCTGAAGGTAGTTTTTATACAATATTTTAAAATAATTTATGTATGAAATAAAGTTTTATGGTGTGGAATTTTCTGCTTATGACATCATATTGGTGCTCAAAATTTCAGATTTTGGATTTTAGGAATAGTGATGTTTAACCTCTATGTTGCATTGACTAACAATCCAGATTTAGCTCACAGAAAACTGAAATTTTATAATACAAAAGAAAAATAAATGAGAACATTATCTCAATCCTGTAATTTTGTTTTCTTTAAAAAAAAAAAATAAGCCGGTCGCGGTGGCTCAAGCCTGTAATCCCAGTACTCAGGGAGGCTGAGACAGGAGAATCGCGAGTTCAAAGCCAGCCTCAGCAACGGTGAGGCACTAAGCAACTCAGTGAGACCCTGTCTCTACATAAAACACAAAACAAGGCTGAGGATGTGGCTCAGTGGTCAAGTGCCCCTGAGTTCAGTCCCCGGTACCAAAAAAAAAAAATATATAGGTTTTTTTTGGTGCTAGAGATCAAACCCAAGACCTTGTGCATGCTAGGCAAGGGACTATCACGGAGCCATATCCTTAGCCCTTGCATTTTCTTGGTTTGAGATGAGCAGTAAGTCAGTGACCAGTTGGTTGACTGTTCTTTGTGTATAAAAATTAGTAAGTTTCAAAATACACTATTTTAGGTGAAAATAATTTAACTGTTAGTTTTAACCTTAGCTTTACCTAATTAAAAGAAATTTTTTTTTGTTTTGGTTGTCAGTGAACCTTTATTTTGCTTATTTATATGCTGTGCTGAGAATCGAACCCAGTGCCTCACACATGCTAGGCAAATGCTCTACCTCTGAGCTACAACCCCAGCCCTCCAGTTTACTTATTAATGCTCTTTTATAAAGGAATAGTTTCTTTGAAGTTGTCCAGTAATCAGGAGTTGCTATGTATAAATTCTGAAGGACATATAGAATGGAAAGTTGTTATTAAGTACTTTATTTAGGAAGAGGTTATTTGTTTTTTTTCCTGTTGCATTAGAGATATGTTGAGTTAGTTTGTGATTAAAATATAATCACATACACCATAAACTTACATTATTTGAGCATATATTTATAAATAGTGTCATTTACTAAGTTTTGTCAAATTTAAGTCGAGGACATTTATGGGTTGTTCTCTCAACTTTATTTTGACTCAGATGACAAATGATTAGTGCTCAAATTGACAATAACATCAATCTTTCCCATGATAAAATATATAAATTTATGAGTCCCAAGTATATATCATGCGTGAATAATTTTTAAAAACCTAAGGTATGGGGGCTGGGATTGTGGCTCAGCGGTAGAGCGCTTGCCTCGCATGCGTGAGGCCTTGGGTTCGATCCTCAGCACCACATACAAAGCAATAAAATAAAGACATTATGTCCACCTACAGCTAAAAAAATATTTAAAAAAAAAAAACCTAAGGTGTGTACCATAACATTGAAAGGGTCAACTTTGATTGATGTTGTTTAATCTTCCTTTTTTAGGGCTTATTTGTACTTTTTTTTTTTTTTGATTACTGGAAATTGAACCCAGGGATTCTTGATCAGTGAGCCACATTCCCCATCCGTCTGTCCGTCCTTCCTTCCATCCTTCACCCTCCCTCCCTCCTTTTTTTTTTTTTTTTTTTGGTACTAGAGATATGAACTCAGGGGTACTTGACCACTGAGCCACATCCCCAGCCCTATTTTGTGCTTTTTGTAGAGACAGGGTCTCACTGAGTTGCTTAGTGCCTCACCGTTGCTGAGGCTGGCTTTGAACTTATGATTCTCCTGTCTCAGCCTCCCTAAGAGCTGGGATTACAGGCTTGCGCCACTGCGCCTGGCTTCCTCCTTTTTTTTTTTTTGTACTGGAGATTGAACTCAGGGGCACTCGACCACTGAGCCACATCCCCAGCCCTATTTTGTGTTTTATGTAGAGAAAGGGCCTCACTGAGTTGCTTAGCGCCTCGCCATTGCTGAGGCTGGCTTTGAACTCGCGATTCTCCTGTCTCAGCCTCCCTAAGTGCTGGGATTACAGGCTTGAGCCACTGGGCCCGGCCTCCCTCCCTTCATTTTTTCCTCCTTTCCTCCCTCCCTCCCTTCCATCTAATTATTTATTTATTTAATTATTTTTGTGGTGCTGGGGATTGAACCCAGGGCCTTGTGCATACCAGGCAAGCACTCTACCAACTGAGCTATATCCCCCATCCCCCTTTTTATTTTTCATTTTGAGACAGGGTCTTGTTAAGTTGCTTAGTGCCTTGATAAATTGCTGAGGCTAGCTTTGAACTTGTGATCCTCTTGTCTCAGCCTCTTGAGCCTCTGGGATTAACGCTGTGTGCCACCATGCCTGGCCTTATTTGTATTTTCTAATTGGTTCACCATAAGTTTTATTTAAATAGAAGGACAAAGTTAATTTTTTACATATTATGTAAATTTATTTTTATAAGTATTCATTTGGCATACAGTTAGAAAGCTTAAATAACAAAAATGTAAAAATTGAGTTATTTTAGTTAACATTTAAAATCTACTAAAGTTGTTTTTTAAAATAAAAAGGACTACGGATGTAGCTCAGTGGCAAAGTGTCCCTGGGCTCAAACTCCAGTTACTCCCCCCCCCAAAAAGAAAAAGAAGAACCTTTTTATCCTCTCCTCTTTTAATTGTTGTTTTTGTTGTTGTTGTTGTTGTTTGGTACTGGGGATTGAACTTGGGGGTACTTGACCACTGAGCCACATCCCCAGCCCTATTTTGTGCTTTTTGTAGAGACAGGGTCTCACTGAGTTGCTTAGCACCTCGCCATTGCTGAGGCTGGCTTTGAACTCGTGATTCTCCTGTCTCAGCCTCCCATGTTGTTTTGTTTTTTGTTGTATTGTTGCTCAAATCCAAGGCCTTGCTCATGTTAGAGAAGCACTCTACCACTTTATTACACCCCATCTCCCAAATTTTGTTTCTCAAAGTTTTATACATATATGTAAAAAGAAAGAGTTGCAAAATTGCTAATTGCAGTAAAAATTCATATTTGCTTTATTTTGGTAGGTACGAACTATGGCTCGAGATTTATATGATGATCACTTTAAAGCTGTTGAAAGCATGCCTCGTGGAGTAGTGGTAACACTCAGAAACATAGCAACTCAATTAGAATCATCTTGGGAGCTTCACACAAATAGACAAGTATGTTATCCTCTTGATTTTATGGTACACAGTGAATTTTATCTTAATTTTTTCCCCTGCTGTCCTTCATTTTGGGTGTTGAGTGAGGGTCAATAAATTATGATCCTCTAGCTAAACCTGGCCTGCCACTTGATTTTTTTTTTTCATGGTTTTGTGACTTAAGAATTGTTTTTCTATTTTTAAATTATTGAAGAGTCAAAAGAAGAAAAATATTTCATGACACATGGAAATCAATCATTGTCCACAGAATTTATTGCACATAGCAATGCTCATTTGTTTTTGTGTTTTTTGTGACTGCTTGGGTCTTATAACAGCACATTGAATAGTTTATTTACAGTGATAGTGATAATTTCTTTAATAATTGACCTATTACTCTTGTTTAATATCTAATTTATTTTCGTGATAATTGGTGTTCTGATGAATTATTATAATTTATTATTATCATTTTTTGTGTGTAGGGTGAGTGGTGTTGGGGATGAACCCAGGGTCTTGAACAGCCTAGGCAAGGGCCTGACCACTGAGCTACATCCCTGAACTCTGATAAATTATTTTTCAAATTTGTTTTTTTTGGGGGGAGTCTTCACTAAATTTTGTTTTTCTTTTAGTGTATTGAAAGTGAGAACACTTGGCGAGATTTAATGAAGACAGCTTTAGAAAACCTAATTGTACTTTTGAAGGATGAAAACACAATTTCACCATATGAAATGTGCAGTAGTGGTTTAGTACAAGCACTTCTTACTGTTTTAAACAATGTAAGTTTATTTAGTGAACCAAACTATATAATATAGTTTTAATAGTCTAATTTTTTTTTTGTAGCTATACTTCTGGTAGAGTGATTTTTAGTTTATTTTTTCAGTTAGTATTTAAAAACTGAGTAAATACTAGTATTTCTTATTTCTTCAACCTTCTAAGTTGTATCATCACTTTAAGCCAATTGCATCAAATATTCAGTCAATTTTGATTTCTAAGTTCTCCAGTTAGTTTGTTCAGGATTTGTTGAATAAACCATTTAAATGTAAGATTTAACAATAATTGCTGCTCTGATTTCCTCACTAATTATGTAAAATAAAATAAAGCTTAGGTACCTAAATTATATGCATGAAGTAAATTTATAAACAATGAAAATGTAGGAAGTATATGTGAATTTTTGACCAGTATTTGGTAATAACCTTATATAACTATGCAGTTTACCTTGAACATTTCTTTATTGCAGTAATTTTTTCCCCTTTATTTTAATGGAAGAAAAGATTTCTTCCTGTTTCAGTTCTACTGGCTACTTTAATTTCTTGTCTTATTTGTATGTGATGAAACACTTTAAACAATTTCATTGTTACTTTAGTGAGTCTTATAGTCCTTTCATAAATTTTTCTATTTGCTCTTTGTTCCCATTTATTAAACTTACAGTGATTATACAATGTTATATCATTTAGTAATATCTATGAAATGGTTCTGATGTACCAATTTTCTTCTAATACTCATTAAATAGTACTGTAAAAATGGAAAATGTGATTCATGTAAGATTTGATAACACTTTGCATACTTTGGGATGCAAAGCAGTAAAATTGATTTAGCAGTAAAATTGTTGATTCTTTATAACATTGGAAAAAAATCTATTATACATGGCTACTAGCTATACAGTGGAAATAATTTTATTGAAAAATTAAATGATTAATGATTTCACTCAAATTGTATTGATAATTTTTAATATAGTAATATTCATGTTTCCATGAATTTTTGATAAATTTCAGTAAGATTTTTAAAAACTTCTTGTTCTTTTGTTTTTCTTTAGAGCATGGATTTGGATGTGAAGCAAGATTGTAGTCAACTGGTAGAAAGAATAAATGTTTTCAAAACAGCCTTTAGTGAAAATGAAGATGACGAAAGGTAAAACCCATGACCTGGGTGTTTAAGTCAGTGATCTAGATAATGTACTTAAAATGTGCAGGTCCTGGGTTTGCTCTTTGGCACTAAAACCAAAATAAAACACAAATTTCTTTTGCTGTTGTAATATTTACACAGTTGGTGTATTTCATTGAAATTTTTCTAGTATAGTATTTATACACGCAAAAGCAACTATTATTCAATAAAAAAGTAGTTTATATATTTATAAGATAAACTTTTGAAATATTTTCTTAATCTAGTAGAATAAAAGAAAGCTTATTTAGGGGCTGGAAATGTAGCTTAGTAGTGGGGAACTTTACCTAACATGTACCAGGCCAAGGAAACCTGTTTAAATTACATGTCTGGTATGAGTACAAATGATTACTTAGTTTGAAGTACATGCCTGTTTAAGATAGAGTTGAAACTTGAATTCTGGCTAAATGTTGTTGATACTAGGTGATAATTTTTTAAGGTATGGTAATGATATTTTTTAAATAATTCTTTTGTAAGGATATATACTCAAAGTATTTCTGGATATAATGATGGGATCTCTTGTCATTTCTTCAAAATATATGGGAAGGAGAGAACTGTTTGGGAATGTAGATAGAAAACGATAGGCAGCAGTTGAGGATTTAGTTCAGTGGCTTGTCTCACACAGGCCAGGTGCTGGGTTTGGTCCTCGACCTTGGTGGCAAAAATTAGATTTGCCATTAGTAGCAGATTGCTAAAGCTAAATCATGGGTTGATAAGAGTACATTGTACTGTTTTGTCTACTTTTGAATGGGATTGAATTTATTTTTATAATAAACGAAGTTCAGCTAGTTTAAAATTGACTTCAAAAATGTTTGTAATAGCTGAGCATGGTGGCACATGCCTGTAATCCCAGCACTTTGGGAGGCTGAGACAGGAGAATCACAAGTTCAGAGCCTGCCTCAGCAATGGCAAGGTGCTAAGCAACTCAGTGAGACCCTGTTTCTAAATAAAACACAGAATAGGGCTGAGGATGTAGCTCAGTGGTCAAGTGCCCCTGAGTTCAATTCCTGGTACAAAAAAAAAAAAAGTTTTTAATGAATATACGTTATGACTTCATGGATGATAATTTATTGAAATACTATTGTATTAAACCTTTTAGCGCTTTGTAAATTATCGCAAATATTAAAACCTACTAGTCTTTTTTAAAGTGTGAATTTCTTTTATAACTTTATTATTTTTATTTATTCATTTTTTAATCTTTTTTTGGTGGGGTTGAATTCAGGGGCTCTTGGACCACTGAGCCACATCCTTAGCATTATTTTTTGTATTTTATTTAGAGACAGAATCTCACTGAATTGCTTAGTGCCTCACTTTTGCTGAAGCTGGCTTTGAACTCACAATCCTCCCGTCTCAGCCTCCTTAGCTTCTGGGAATACAGGTGTGCCCCACTGCGCCCGGCAATATACTGGTCTTGATGAAAGCCTCTTTTCACATAAATTCCTAAAGTGGTATTACTGTATTAAATGTTATGGATGGGTTTTAGTTTCTTGATTCAAATTTTCTAATTATTTTCCAGAAGTGTTATGCCAAATTACTCCTTCATAATGTGTAATAAAGTGCATGTTATGATACCCTTGCCACCAAATATTTTCATTTTCAAAACTTTACTTCTTGCTAGGCACGGTGGTACATGCCTATAATCCCAGCAATTTGGGAGGCTGAGGCAAGAGGATTGTAAGCTCAAATACAGCTTTAGCAGTTTAGCAAGGCCCTAAACAACTTAGTGAGACTCTGTCTCAAAAAATAAGAAGGGACTGGGATGTGGCTCAGTGATCAAGCGTCCCTGGGTTCGATCCCCAATACTTAAAACAAGAAAACAAACAAACAAAAAAAACTACTTTTGCCAGGCATGGTGGTACATGTCTGTAATCCCAGCAGCTGGAGAGGCTATGGGCAGGAGGATTACAAGTTCAAACCAGCCTCAGCAATTTAGTGAGACCCTATCTCTAAATAAAATATAAAAAAGGGATGAGGATGTGGCTCAGTGGTTAAGCGCCTCTGGATTCATTCCCTGGTACCAAAAAAAGAAAAGAAAAAACTTCTTTTGCTGAGTGTGTTGGCACATGCCTGTAATGCTAGCAACTTAGGAGGCTGAGGCAGGATGGAAAGTTTGAGGTCAGACTCAGTAACTTAATGAGACTCTATCTCAAGATAAAAAATAAAAAGGGCTAGAGATATAGCTCTGTGTTAAAGCACTCTGGGTTCAATTCCCAGTACTGTCAAAAAAGAAGAAAAAGAAAGAAAATAAAAACCAAAGAAGAAACAAAACTTTGTTTTATATTTTAATGTAAATTGTACTTCTTTTTGTACCCATGAAAAAACCAGAGGACCTACTATTTCAGGTTATTCTAGTTTCTGCATGAACATTTTCTTGACTTTACACCAAAGTTCTTAACAATTATTTTTCTCTTCATAGTCGACCAGCAGTTGCATTAATTCGAAAGTTAATAGCTGTATTAGAATCAATTGAACGTCTACCTCTTCATTTGTACGATACACCAGGATCCACATATAACCTCCAGGTAACCATGAAAATGTAGTTGCTAATGTAGCTGAATATATGCGGGAATAGCAATATGATTTCTTTTTTTAGAAAAACTTCAATACTGGTTAAAATAAGAACAATTTTTCTTCATCTTTAAGATTTTAATTTAAATTCCATTTGATTATCCTTTTTAATGACTCAATATGTTGGCATTTCAAATTTGATTAATTACTGTGGATTTTAATATAAGTAATGTATTTGATTGATCAATTATAAGTAGAGATAGGTAGATTATCAGTGGAAAAAGCAGATTTAAAAAGTTCTTATTGTTCTACAATTATGTTTGTATCCTGTCTTATTGCATTTGAGCTGGTATAACAAAAATACCTTAGAGTGGGTAATCACAAACAACAGAAACTTAATGCTCACAGTTCTAGATGTTGGAAAGTCCTAGATTAAGGCACTATCATATTTGGTATCTGGTGAAGGTCTATTCCTAGGTAAGTCCTCATGTGCAAAGTGGGATGAACAAGTTCCCTTGGCCTTCTTTTATTTTTTGTTTTATATATTTGTTTATTTTTGTGGTAATTGGGATTGAGTCCAGGGATGCTCTACTAATCAGCTATAACCCAGCCCTTTTATTTATTTAGGATCTCACTGTGTTGCCCAGGCTGGCATAGAATTTGTTATCCTCCTACTTCAACCTTCCCCAGTCTCTGTGATCACAGATAGCCTTATTTTTTATTTTAATTTGCCATACTGGGGATCAAACCTTGGGGTGCTTTTACCACTGATCTGCATCCCCATCCAGCCCTTTTTATTTTAAGGCAGAGTCTCACTAAGTTGCTGAGGTTGGTCATGGACTTTTGATCCTCCTGCCTTAGCCTCCCCAATTGCTGGGAGTACAGATGTATGCCAGCACACCTGGCTGGGGGCTCATTTTATTAAGGGTGCTAATCTCATTTCTCAGGGCTCCACCCTCATGACTTAATCACCTTCCATGGGACCCACCTCCCAATACCTCTGCACTGGGCATTAAGTGTAGCTCTTAATGTCTAAGGATTTATATATGCCAAAGCAATGCCTACTCAGAGCAAACAAAACTTGCCTATACCAAAGCCACTAGACTCCAACACTAAAAAGCTTATCCAGCAAATTACAGTACATTTGTTTTACCTCACTATAGTATTTAAAAAGACATAGAGGGCTACTTTGTGTGTTTAGACAGAGTAATAGGAACAAGGAGACTGTTCCATCCTTCTTAGGCTTTGTAAGTGAATGAGTTGATGAAAAGTCCCAATGACTGGAAATTTGCTCACTATAGTAATAGGAAAACAAATATCTTGTATTATATACTTCTCATTTTAGGAGATTATGCAAGATTCAAAGGCAGGAAGGCCAGGAGCGTGCCCTCTGGTAATTTTGCAGTCTAAAATACTACCAAAATGCACATGTAAATATTCAATAATGTTTATAGGAATTAATTAAGATCTATACAGAAACACAACTACCTAAAACTGCTAGTTCTATAATTGTTGCTTGTGTATTGGATCTTAAAAAGTTTATTAGACTTAGATAATATAGTATATTCTGTCTTTAAAGGAATAAGCTAATTAGCTACTTTCCAGAAACTTTCCTGGAAAATTATAAGTTAGAGATTTAATACTTCCATGAACTTCCATTAAAGTGTTTTATAACACTTTAATGTTTTTTATTTATTTTTTATTTTTTTATTTTTTAATGTTTTTTTAGTTGTTGATAGATCTTTATTTTGTTCATGTATTATTTATATGTGGTGCTGAGGATCAAACCCAGTGCCTCATGCATGCTAGGCAAGCGCTGTACCACTTAGCTACAGCCCCAGCCCCCAATAATGTTGTTTTATTTAAACTATGTATATTTGAAGTTTTTAGAAATTCTGGCAAGTTTACTTTGTATTTTTCTCAGTAGCCAGTATTTATTCAGTGATCTTTAAAAAAATAAAAAGACAGAATTATCAGAAAATAGACATTATTCATGAATCTTTTCATTATGATGAGACTTTATAAATCTCAGTTGCTGTTATTTTCTGAGGAATTTTGATCATTTCTGTGTAGATACTCACAAGAAGATTACGATTTCGGCTGGAACGTGCACCTGGTGAAACTTCATTGATAGATCGGACTGGCAGAATGTTGAAGATGGAACCCTTAGCTACAGTTGAATCTCTAGAACAGTATCTCCTGAAAATGGTGAGCTGAGGTTTTATTCTGCAAAGACATGGTGAAATAAGCATTCTCTATTGTGGTTTAGCTTTTCACTACAGTAGTTAGGGATGTATGTATTAAGTTATGTAATATAATTTGACCTAATAATTCCATTTTTTAGGAATCAGTTTTAAGGAAATAATCTTTTGAGTTGAGTGTAATGTCACATGCTTATAATCACACTGACTTGAGAGACTGCTCAGCCTGGACAACTTAGTGAGAGACTGTCTCAAAAAGTAAAAAGGGCTGTGGATGTGGCTCAGTGGTAAGCAAGGCCCTGAGTTCAATCCCCAGTATGACAAAAAATAATAATAATAATCTTGTGTATACTATAAATGCTTTATATATATGTGTGTGTATATATATATATATGTATGTGTGTATGTATACTATAAAGATGTTTGCTATATTTGTTTGTAATATTGAAAGTGAATACAGCCTTAATGCCCATCAATAAAAAATCAAGTATGTAATTATTTCTTTAAAAATTAAAAAAATTATTTTGACAGGTAATTGATAATTCTAATGACTTGAATATTACATGGCTGTTAAAATTTATGAAGACTAATAATAGAAAAATGCTTTTGTACACTATCATTAAGTCTTATTCATTGAAATAATAGATGAAATACTGTGATCTTACGTAGTGGAGTGCCTCTATTATTAAGGTGAATGTCTTCCATATTTTGCTTGGTTTAGGTAGCAAAGCAGTGGTATGATTTTGACCGATCTTCATTTGTTTTTGTTCGAAAATTAAGAGAAGGGCAAAATTTTATATTTCGGCACCAACATGATTTTGATGAGAATGGAATAATTTACTGGATTGGGACAAATGCAAAGTAAGTCATTCTTTTTAAACTAGAGTGTTAATATTCACTGGAAGGAAGTCTGGGTAGTCAAATAAAATTTGAGCATCCTGTGGTTTAAGGAATTTTTTTCTTGCTGATTAAATTTAAGATTATCCAAATTACTTCTTATGAAGAAAAAAAAAGTCTTATGTCGCTAATTGTAGAGCTTAATTAGTGCGATTTTATTTTACATTTAAAAACAAATGAACAAATGCAGAAATGTTAATTTCTAATTTTTCTTTATTTTTGTGTAGAACTGCATATGAATGGGTAAATCCTGCTGCTTATGGACTTGTAGTAGTAACATCCTCAGAAGGAAGAAATCTACCTTATGGTCGTTTGGAAGACATATTAAGTCGTGATAATTCAGCTTTAAATTGCCATAGTAATGATGATAAGAATGCCTGGTTTGCCATAGATCTGGGTCTCTGGGTAATACCATCAGCATATACTCTTCGTCATGCCCGTGGTTATGGAAGATCTGCACTGAGAAATTGGGTTTTCCAGGTATCCAAAGATGGACAGAACTGGACTTCTTTGTATACCCATGTTGATGACTGCAGTCTCAATGAACCAGGGTTAGTTGAGGAGTCTTTGCAAATTGGAAAACTCAGTAAAGAGCTTTGTTTATTTTTGTAGTTGTATATTCTAGAGCTCTCTTTGTGAAATAATGAAGCAAGATTTTCTTTCTGTAAACAAAATCACTTGATCTGTACTTTAGGCATTAAAACTTTGAAGTAGTGGGCTTACCAAAACTTTGTCAAAAATTTAGGTTAAATATTAGTAAAAAGCTGAGCGTAGTCATTTTAAAATTTTATATGTATGTGTGTGTTTAGCACATGAGTAGAAACAAAAAAAATGAGATTAATTTTCTGTAAATTCTCCACATAGTCACATTATATGTACGAATATTCAACAAATTAACAGTGGTTTTTATTTCAAAGACATTTGTTCTGTTAAGTTTTGTTTATTTATTTGTGGTACTAGGAATTAAACCCAGGGCTTTGCATATGCTAGGCAGGCTCTCTAGATACATCACCAGTCCTCCTCTAAGTTTTACTTGTACATTATGTTACATGTCAAGGGTCATTACTAGAGTATGGAGTTAAATTACTTGCTGTGTTTGACATATTATGAAAGGAGCTTCTTGTCATTAGGATTAATAGGTAATATTTCCTATCTTTTTTTTTTTTTGGTACTGGAGATTGAACTCAGGGGTACTCCACCACTGAGTCACATCCCCAGCCCTATTTTGTGTTTTTATGTAGAGACAGGGTCTCACTGAGTTTCTTAGGGCCTCGCCGTTGTTGAGGCTGGCTTTGAACTCGCGATTCTCCTGTCTCAGCCTCCCTAAGTGCTGGGATTACAGGCTTGCGCCACCGCGCCCGGCTAATATTTCCTATCTTTTTGAGCTTTAAAGTTAAATTTTAAATATATTATTCAGAACTTAGCAAGAATTTAAGAACTTTTTGATCATAAAAGCATATTTCTTTTTCTTGTAAGCTTTGTTTTATAATTAGATATTAATTGAATCTTTTAGTGTTATGAGTCAAATTAATAATATACTTTTTTTTTTTTGGTCTTTGGGTACTGGGGATTGAACCCAGGGGCACTTAAACCACTGAGCCACATCCCTATTTATTTTTTATTTTGAGACAGGGTCTTGCTAAGTTGTTTAGGGCCTTGCTAAATTGCTGAGGCTGACCTTGAACTTGTAGTTCTCCTGTCGCAGCCTCCAGAGTGACTGGGATTATAGACATGTGCCACTGTGCCCAGCTAGTAATACACATTTAAATGTGTCTCAACTTTTTTCCTCCATTGACTTCTTGACTCTTGTAATGAATTGCTTAATGAAGATGGGAGTTTATTTTTCCTAAAGCTCTCTGTTATGGAAAAAATCTTCCCAACTTTTTTGTTTTTATCTGTTTAAAAACATTTTTCTTTAACACACTTATAGGTCGACTGCAACTTGGCCTCTTGATCCACCAAAGGATGAGAAGCAAGGGTGGAGACATGTAAGAATTAAACAGATGGGGAAGAATGCTAGTGGACAAACGCACTACCTCTCTTTATCCGGATTTGAAGTTTATGGCACTGTAAATGGAGTATGTGAAGATCAGCTAGGTAAAGAGAGTATATTAGATTTTTCTAACTTACTACAACAATTATATTTATAACAAGTGATTTGGATTATATTTTTGAAATCACTGCATTACAGGGAAAGCAGCTAAGGAAGCAGAAGCTAATCTTAGAAGACAGAGACGTCTGGTACGCTCCCAAGTTCTGAAATACATGGTTCCAGGAGCTCGTGTTATCAGAGGCCTTGATTGGAAATGGCGTGATCAGGATGGCAGTCCACAGGGAGAAGGCACTGTCACAGGAGAACTACATAATGGTGAGTAGGTCTAGCTTAGCACTTGTAATATAGAGACCAAGTACTTAAATAAGCATTGTTTTTTGTTATTTTGGGATGAATTTGTAAATTGTATAAATGTATCAAGACTACATAGAAAAACTGATAATGATTTTACATTAAAACTGGAAAAATGTTATATAGAAACAGGAGAAATTTAAAAATTGTTGGGTTTTGACTAAAAACTTCCTGCTGTCATTTAAAAATGATTATCAAGGGGCTGGGGTTGTAGCTCAGTGGTTGAGCACTTGCCTCACATGTGTGAGACACTGGGTTCCATTCTTAGCACTACATAAGAAATAAACAAATGAAAGATGTTGTGCCTATCTACAACTTAAAAAATATTTTAAAAATAAAATAAAAATGATTATCAGGCTTGAGTATCTTTAAGACTCATTTCTTTATGTCCTTTTTTTTTTTTTAAGTATATTTTGCTCAGGTTTCCATTGGGCTCAGCTCTGATTTCTTATGTTTAAAAAGGTGGTTTTTACTTATTTTTTAATAAAGCATGGAACAGAAACAGCTTCTGTTTTTTAGTAGATTGTGATTATTTCACAGTGCTGCTTGGTCTACCAGCTTTTGGGAGGAGAGTTTAAACTTTCATGTTAAGTAGAGCTTACTGTGTGAATTAATTTCATTTTTAACCTTTGATGCTATAGATTTTAAAGAAGTCCTTACCTACTTAATAAATTGCTCAACTCTCAAAGCAACTATTGAGGCTGATATTTTTTATAACCCTAGGACACATTTATTAGATAATTTGTCAAAACAATAGTGGGTTCATTCCTGTCAGTTTTGCCTAACATTAAAATAAGTAAAACATTCATATTTTCAACTTCTACCAAATATTTAAAGAGCTATAATAAAAGTGACAGTGCAGGCTGGGGTTGTAGCTCAGTTATAAAGTGCTCACCTTGCACATGTGAGGCATTGGGTTTGATCCTCAGCACCACAGAAAAATAAATAAACAAATTAAAGATATTGTGTCCAATTATCACTAAAAATATTTTTAAAAAGTGACAGTGGTTAAGAGAATAAACTAACTTTAAAAAAAAAAAGCTTTTTTTTTTTTAGTTGTTATTTATTTGTATGTGGTACTGAGAATCGAATCCAGTGTCTCACGCATGCTAGGCAAGCGCTCTAGCACTGAGCTACAAGCTCAGCCTGAATAGACTAGCTTTTAATTTCATAATGTATTCATGTTTTATGTAACAAAGTCATTTATTTATTTAAATAAGTCCTTTGATTTTATTGTTTGTATGATTCTGTACCTTGAATCTATCAAATGAATTTGTGTACCATCAAAACTCTACTTGTAAAGCATTATAATCAAAGCTGGTTTACAGTGAGGCAAAATTTATGGATACCAGTAATAGTTGAGATGACAGTAGCGCCATTGAATTCAGAAATTTAAAATGTTGTCACTTTTAGGAATCTTGATACTTATAGTACGTGTATATTCTGTCTCCCCTAAATTGTTTTGGTCTCAAAGGGTATGACTTAGCAAGAAGAGGCTGCTTAGGGACATGTGAATGCAGTTCATTTTTCTCTGGTTGCAGTCAGCTGAAATGACTGCATAAGAAAATTAAAAATCTTAATTTAAGAATTCATTAGTTAAAAAGGCCTATTCATTGCTGATATTACAAAGGTATACATTCAGTTTTGGCTTAAAACCTTTATGTCCAAAAAGTTCTTAGCTTTCAAATACTTGAGTCAGTAATTTCTAATAATGGCTAATCTTTGCTAATTTGGGGCATAGGAAGAGTTGAGTGTTTATATCTCAACATTTTAGGTGTAGTATGTGTCTGTCCTTACAGTTCTACTAGAAGGTTTTTAGATCTCGGTTTAAACATATTCTCAAGCCTACTAAATGGTTAACATTTTTTACTATTTTTCCATGTTATATCAATTATATCCATTTCCCTTCTGAAGAGTCTCTGTGTTGATGGGGATGTCCATTTATTTCATACATATTGACTATTTACTTTGTAAAGTTGCTTTCTTGAAATTCAGATATTCAGTGATCAAGAAAAAGTATGATTCCCTGCCTTCTAGATAAAGCTAACATGTTTATAAATTTGATTAGAGTTGTGAAATAAATTATCAGTATATTTTTTGACCAATTAATACAATATAAAACTCATTTTTATTTGGGATTGGAATGTTGTTGAACCTTTCCTTTTCTCACACTTTTCTGTATAGCAGAAGAGATAGTTAAATGTTGATTCTTCAAAGGTTATTTCAGTATACAGAATACACTGAAGCAATAGAAATCTCATCTAAGCTACTTATGTAGATTTGGGGCAGTCAGTTTTCCTTTCAAACAACTCATGTACAGACAAATCCCACAGGTAATGCAATATACTTAAACCCTTTTGAGCTTTATCATAAATATAAATGAACCTGGTATATGGGTGATTGGGCAGCTGGGTATGTCAGTGGATATGTATCCTAGAACTTGCACTGTGTGGTGGGTAAAGTACTTTTAAACTTTGTAAGAGCTTCTTATACTTAAAAAAAGAGTAAATTTTTTCCCCTGAAGTACTTGGCTTATAAGACTAAAACAAAATGGTAAAATTGTTTATTTCCTTTCTAATGGGCAATTTCTTTTTCTCTTCTCCCCCTTTTTTTTTACGTGTAACTGTAAATTGAATATAATGATGCTCATTAGTTCTTTATATATTATTAGCTTTAGAGCATATAGGTTCTCGTAAGAGCTAAGCATGCTTTTTAAGTTTTGTTTTTAAAAATTTCTGTGCTTATTCAACTTTATTAAACTTAATTATAAGAGAATCCAATAACCACTGAACTTTGAGAACACAACCGAAATGCTAATGTAGTGTTTAATTTGAGCTAGTAACCTAAAATTTCTGTGATATATGAAAATTTTATTTGTCATTTAAAGAGTTTAGCCTTTTTTTAGATAGTAGGCCAGAACTTTTTTAAGAAAGAAATTTGACCATGTAATCATATTCACCAATTTAAACAGTTTT
Source organism: Xerus rutilus (assembly GCA_028644305.1). NCBI lineage: Eukaryota > Metazoa > Chordata > Mammalia > Rodentia > Sciuridae > Xerus > Xerus rutilus. The sequence continues at coordinate 60,833,593 of CM053401.1, forward strand.
TATTTATTTGATGAAGTTGCAGTACTTAACCATTTGCATCAGTCTTTTTAAAATTTTTCAAAATTCTTACATTTGAAATATAACACAAAAGATGTAAACACGACCCTTAACATTATTTAAAAAAAAATCACTAGCCTTCAACAGTTCAGAAATAAAGGAAATAAAAGGAAGAATTTCCAAAGGTTTCCCAGAAATCTTGTGTACAGTACATATTTCTTTTTCTTAATATAATTTTATTATGAGTTTAATAGTTCAGACCTTCAGATAGCTAGATTAGTCATGTATAGTCAAACAATATTTCAGTTGATTCAAGTCCAAAAATTTACATTTTAGTTGGCAGACCTTAAATGATTGTAGAAATTCAGGAAAGTACAGCACTGATGAAAAGCTGATCCCATGTTGTGGAGCTACTATCTGACACGCTCCTGTCTGCTTTCTGCTGGGTCTCACAAACTCCTGTCCCTTTCCAGGCTGGATTGATGTCACCTGGGATGCTGGTGGCTCAAACTCTTACCGTATGGGCGCAGAAGGAAAATTTGACCTCAAGCTTGCACCAGGGTACGACCCTGATACAGTGGCATCACCCAAACCTGTTTCATCCACTGTTTCAGGCACAACGCAATCATGGAGCAGCTTGGTGAAAAACAACTGTCCAGACAAGACATCTGCTGCTGCAGGCTCCTCAAGTAGAAAAGGAAGCAGCAGTTCTGTGTGTAGCGTGGCCAGTAGCAGCGACATCAGCTTGGGTTCGACCAAAACGGAACGGAGATCAGAAATTGTAATGGAACACAGTATAGTTTCAGGAGCTGATGTCCATGAACCAATTGTTGTTCTTTCATCTGCTGAAAACGTCCCTCAAACAGAAGTAGGGTCATCTTCCAGTGCAAGCACCAGCACCTTAACAGCGGAAACGGGAAGTGAAAATGCTGAAAGAAAGTTAGGCCCTGATAGTTCTGTTCGTACTGCTGGGGAATCTAGTGCAATATCCATGGGAATTGTTAGTGTTAGCTCTCCTGATGTTAGTTCTGTATCTGAATTAACTAATAAAGAAGCAGCTTCACAACGACCCCTTAGCTCTTCAGCAAGTAACAGACTGTCAGTGAGTTCTTTGTTGGCTGCTGGGGCCCCTATGAGCTCTAGTGCAAGTGTACCTAACCTGTCCTCAAGAGAAACATCTAGCTTGGAGAGTTTTGTAAGGAGAGTGGCAAACATAGCACGGACTAATGCCACGAACAACATGAACCTAAGCCGAAGCAGCAGTGATAACAACACTAATACTTTGGGGAGGAATGTGATGAGCACAGCAAGTAAGTGAGCTTTTCCTTATGGAACCCCATGCTTTTTCCACTGGAGGGATGCAAAGTAGGGTCTCTTATTCATGTGTTATGGCTGCAGTCTTTAATAAGATCATTAACCATGTTGGAGATGACATTAGATTTAACACTTCAGGAATATGAGGTTAAGTTTTATAGAATTACAGTATTTTAAGACTCAAGATCAGGTATGATAAAGAATTTTTGATTCTAAAAGGACAAAACAATAACATGTTTTTTACTCCTTTGTGATAATTGGTTTAGCAAAGTTGCATGAAGAAATAAACAATGATTAAATATTATAGTCCATTGAAACCAGAGCTTTGCCCCAGTATAGCTTTCACTTAGCCCTTGGATTAATTTTAGCTTCTTAAAGTTGTTGAAGAGACTAATGGGTCAAACTAATTCTCTTGAAAAATAAATTGGGAATTATTTTCATTGCTTGTTTCACTTTTTTAAAAAGCTAGGCTTAGTATTTTAAAAAATAATAGTACTATAAAAACAAGAATTTTTAGTTGGATTTCAGTTGGGTTCCCAAAGTTGTTGTTTTTCAGCCTTTCATGAACTCTAAAAAATGTAAATCTTCTTTTTTCAAAGGTTCCTATAATCCTACCTATTTATACTAATTTGCTTCATTTTTATGTTTAGCTTCTCCTCTTATGGGTGCTCAGAGTTTTCCCAATTTGACCACACCTGGTACTACATCAACAGTGACTATGTCAACATCCAGTGTTACTAGCAGCAGCAATGTAGCTACAGCAACAACAGTTTTATCAGTTGGTCAGTCGTTAAGTAATACTTTAACCACCAGCCTCACATCAACTTCCAGCGAGAGTGACACAGGTCAGGAAGCAGAATATTCCTTATATGGTAAGTTACAGTTTAAAGTAAAATAATTTAGAAATTTATGTAATGATGCTTTTATTATATTTATCTCTTGGGATATTTTTAACTTTTAGTTTAAAGGAACTATTCCTTCTTACAAATGTGATATCCTCATAAGATGGAGAGACTATTAAAAATTCATGATTATAAGCCGGGCGTGGTGACGCACGCCTATAATCCCAGTACTTTGGGAGGCTGAGACAGGAGAATCGCGAGTTCAAAGCCAGCCTCAGCAACAGCGAGGCGCTAAGCAACTCAGTGAGACCTTGTCTCTAAATAAAACATAAGATAGGGCTGGGGATGTGGCTCAGTGGTCAAATCTCCTGAGTTCAATCACTGGTACCAAATAAATAAATAAATAAATAAAATTCATGATTATAAAGAAAGTATACTCGAGGAACTTAGATATGTTATTCTTTTTTTCCTTTTGTGTTTAATGAAGAACTACAGTAACAAAGATATTTGACACTTTTATCAATAAAAGAAGTGGTGTAATATATTAATAAGCTTTGTAAAGTGATAATCCTTATACACTATTATCAGGGTCTTCTGGAAATAATTCCCTAAATAGGTAACATTTAATTTTTTTAAATTAAATTTTGCTTAGAAAGTTTTATGGTTATGCCATCATAGCTTCTGTGCAGTTATTTGATTTGATTAAAATGTGTCTTTTATTAGAAAAGTGATACTCTCTAGAGAATGTAGAAGAAAATTAAAACCATCTAGTCCTCACATTTCAAATCTGATTTGAGCCATGTCATTTGATATGTATGTTTTTGTTTTTAGTAAAAAGGGATTATATCTTTTCAGCCAGCTCTTTTAATTTAGTACTTTTTGAAAATATTTTCACATTGTTGAATGGGTTTCTACAACATTTGAAATGGTTATATTTGTATGTTTCTTCAGGATAAATTTCTAAAAGAGTAACTACTAAATTGTCTTCCAAAAAACGTGCACTCCTATGATTGTTTTGAATACCCTTTACACACATCCTTGATCACATCACCTATTCTTTTTTTTTTTTCCTTTTTCAGTGCTAGGAACCCAGGCCTCACACATGCTAGGTGAGCACCCTACCACTGAGCTGCAGCTCCCCCCCTCCTCCCCCCACCACCACCCTCTTCTTTATTTAAGAATTGTTTTTGGTAATTTCAAAGACAAGAAAATTTATATGAAGATATATTTTAAGTACTGTTTAACCTCATTTGAATAGGTTGGCTAGCTGGCTCCCCCCCCCTTCTTCTTCTCCTTCTGTCTTTCTCTCTCTCTCTCTCTCTCTCTCTCTCTCTCTCTCTGTATTGGGAATTGAAACTGGGGCCTAGAACTCTACCACTGAGCTACCGATCTCAGCCCTTTTTTATTTAGACAGGGTCTTGCTAAGTTGCCCATGCTAGCCTCAAACTTGTGATCCTCCCACCTCAGCCTCCCAAATAGCTGGGATTATAGCTGTGTACTACACTACACCATGCCTTGTGATTTTTTTTTTTTCTCCTGAGACTATGGCCTCTCTTATCCAAAGTCAAAGATTTGGTCTGATGTTTTATGGTTTTTTGGAAAGTCACATTTTTGTTTCTACTTTGCCTGTTAAGTGTATTTTCAAAAATGATGATGGTTATTATACCAAAGTCTTAACATGTATTGTTATTTTCAAATTTATTATTTTTCAGAGGGACCTTCTGCCCCTTTCTACACATTTGTTAATATGTTAACTTTAGGCTTTAGTTACTAATAGTGAAGTTTAAGAAGACTTTGTATATTCTAGTGGGGAAAAGTATTTAAAAGTCAGGACTACTGGTTGATTTTTAAAAATTATTTTTAGGTTCTGAAAATTTCCTTCTTTCCTAAAACTTGATGACTCTTTAAGTCTGCTAGTAAAAAGGATCAGCATAACATCAGTCCTTGTAATATCTATACATGCAGTGCAAACTTTTACCGTGGCATTTTGAAACCATTATTTGAATCTCTTGTGATCTATGAAATGTGGAGCTTTTTTATGTTCTAATGTATTGATAGAAAAAGGGAAAATGAGAAAAACTGACTTCAGTAAATTGTAACATATCAGAGACAAATTTCAGTATATGAAGTTGTGTGTTCCATAAGTGATAAACCAAAAGCACAATTGGTTTATTTTCTGTACCACAACATCACATTCATGAGAACCACTATGGAAATTACAAGATGGCCCCTCTTATATCTTAGGGATAATACATATTATCAAATTTAAGATGCCATTAATTATAAGACACCATTTTTTATGTTACTAAGGCTAAAAATGTTGCCCATTTAAAATACTGTGACTGGTCAGCAATTGTGAAACACATTCTGATTGTAGAACATTAAGTGTTAGAAAATGTGATTTTAAAAATTCACTTAGTATCAGATCTCTTCCTTTGATTGGTCATCCAATAAATGGCACTAAATGTTTAGTCCTCTGTAATTATTGGACTAAAAAAAATACTTGGTTCAAAGGTGTGTAGGTGCAAGTTTCTTATAAATAAACTTCTGGAAGTTCTTTAGGAATATAGAGTACTTCCTATGTTCAGTTCTGATATTCTTTTTAGGGGTTTTTATTCCCCTTCCAGATCCAGTAAAAACTTCTGTTTTAATCTCAATAGTTCTCTCTTCATTTTCAATTTTTTTTTCTTTTTCTTTTTGGTACCAGGGATTGAACCCAGGGGTGCTTAACATGTCTTTTTTATATTTTTTTATTTTTTGGTACCTGGGATTGAACTCTGTGGCACTCGACTACTGAGCCACATCCCCAGCCTTATTTTTTGTATTTTGTTTAGATACAGGGTCTCACAGAGTTGCTTAGTGCCTCACTTTTGCTGAGACTGGCTTTGAACTCATGATCCTTCTGCCTCAGACTCCTGAGCCACTAGGATTACAGGTGTGCACCACCACACCTGGCTTCTTACTGATCTTTGAACTTTAATAGTTCCTTGCAAATCTGTGCCATTGAGCATACTTTTTTCCCCCTGATCCCGGGATTGAACTCAGGGACACTCAGCCACCAAGACACATCCCCAGTCCTATTTTGTAAATCATTTAGAGACAGAGTCTCACTGAGTTGCTTAGCATCTTGCTTTTGCTGAGGCTGGCTTTAAACTTACGATCCTCCTGCCTCAGCCTCCTGAGCCCCTGGGATTACGGGTGTGAGCCACCATGTTTGGCTTGTTTTCAGTTCTTAAGAACAACTTGTTAGCATTCTTGTTTATGTGAGACAGTGCAAATTTGACCCAGTCTTCACTGGGGGAGAGATCCTAAGAAAGAAAGAAATAGAAGGGATTCAAGATTATTGAACTTTGGGCTGGGGCTATAGCTCAGTTGGTAGAATGCTTACCTTGCATGCACAAGGCCCTAGGTTCAATCTCCAGCACCAAGCAAAAAAAAAACAATTGTTGAATTTCTTATATAGTAGATAATTGAATGATGCTACATATATTATTTCATAGCAAATAGGCATTATTTGTAAGTAGTCATTATTAAGTAATATGCCAGGTCTAAACCCAGGATTCACTTATTTACTTCTGTTTCCTTCATAAGATCTATTATAGCTTATACTTATATATATATTTTTACCTGCTAAATTTCTTTGTTTCTCGTAGGCTTCATAGAAACTGAGACTATCTGTTTTATTTATAAATATATATGCACCTGGTGCCTAACTCTGTTCTTGGCACATAGCATATGCTCAGTAGATATTTGTAGGTAGCATGAATGAATCCAAAGTGTTTCTTTCTATCATATTGTAGAATATGTTATCTTCCTGTGATATTCAGAGAATGATGATAGGGTTGTTTTTATTTTAAAAAACAGCCTTCACGGTTGACCTTTTATATAATGATTTTGTAGATGCAAATATAGTTTATGGTCATCTGTTATCCTGTGTTTTCTACCAGGCTTTTAACTATTTCCCATTGTTAATCATCCTATATGTGTGGTGGTGGAAGATGGATGGTATCATTAAGTGGTCTTTGTAAACCTGAACCTTTTGAATTTTACCTTCTTTTTATAATGCCAAAAATGCAGTTACCTTGCCATTCTTTGTTAATTGTGTTGACAGTAGGTTGTTGGTTTTGTTTTCTAGATTTTCTTGATAGCTGCCGTGCCAGTACTCTGTTAGCTGAGCTAGATGATGATGAGGATTTGCCTGAGCCTGATGAGGAAGATGATGAGAATGAAGATGACAATCAAGAGGATCAAGAATACGAGGAGGTTATGGTAGAGAGAAAATCCTATCCCCCCTTTTTTTTACTAAGATAGGATGTTAATAATTGAAGAGAGGAATTATAATTAACACCAGTTTGAAAATAGTCATTTTAAAAAACCCACTTTTTAAATCTTGGCTTTTGTGAATCTCTTTGTATTTGTACTACAATTTCATATACTGATTTTATTTAAACAGGTTTAAAAGTTTGTGAACTTAGTGGCAATTGCATCAATCCCCCCCCCTTTTTTTCCCCTGATTATTAGGGATTGAACCAAGGGTGCCTAACCACTGTGCTATATTCCCAGGGCATGCCTCCTTCCCTGTCTTTTGTGCTAGGGATTAAATCCACAGCCTGTAGTATGCAGAGTACACAGTCCACCAGTTACACTACAAAATGGGTTTGTTTGTTTTTTAAATATTTTTTTTTAGTTGTTGATGGATCTTTATTCATTTGTTACTTATGTGGTGCTGAGGATCGAACCCAGTGCCTCATGCATGCTGGGCAAACCACTGAGCTATAGCCCCAGCCCACAAAATGGGTTTTATTACCATCCCTTTTAATTTTTTGAGACAGGGTCTCATTAAATTACTTAGGGTCTCGCCAAGTTGCCTAGCATGGCCTCAAACCTGAAAGCCTCCTAAATCACTGGGATTATAGACATTTGCCACTGTGCCCAGCTGACTGCATTAATCTTTTTTTTTTTTTTTTTTTAAATATTTTTTTAGTTGTAGATGGGCACAATATCTTTATTTATTTGTTTTTATGTGGTGCTGAGGATCGAACCCAGTGCCTCACGCATGCAAGGCAAGCGCTTTACCACTGAGCTACAATCCCAGCCCCTGACTGCATTAATCTTAAAGGAGTTAATTCTCCTGGCTCTTCAACAATAATTATACTTAGGATTTTTTTAGTTTCTACTGTTTTACAGGATATCCATGTATTTTCTCATCAGTCATAACATGAAAGAATGAGGAAGAGGCATAGAACCATAATTTGCCCATATTATCAGAATTAAGTAGAAAAATGAGACCCAACCTTGGCACTATAATCCAAAACTCTCAATATTTAACCACTACGATTATCTTCTAACTGAAAGTCGTGCCTCTGATATCCTTTATTGTATCTGCCTGTATATGGTAAATTTATCTTTCTAAAATGTTGTTAAATATTTTAAAAAGTTGAATTTTTTTGTGTGGTGATGAAATCCTCAAAATGCTTTCTTAGTATACATTGCTTAGAAAACACATTAATGCTGGGTATGGCGACATATGCCTATAATCCTAGCAGTTTGAGAGGCTGAGGCAGGAGGATTGCAAGTTTGAGGCCAGCTTTACCAATTTAGCGATGCTCTAAGCAATTTAGTGAGACCCTGTAAAAAATAAGGGCTGGCGATGTGGCTCAGTGGTAAAACACCCTGGGTTCAATCCCTAGTACCCAAAACCAAAAGACAAAGAAAACATATTAGCATATTTCTTTACAAAAGAGAATAGTATAATATATTTCATGAATTTAATGCATTGAATTTATAACTTTTCTGGAGATGACTAATGAAGAACATGGGATGATGCTTATGTGAAAGTTTTTTTTGTGATACTTTTGTTAATATGGATTGACAGTTTCAGGGAAGGCCAAATGGTGGGGGTATGTACTGATCAAATAAAAATAATTAGACTTGTGTCTCTTGGTATTTTCTTACTTCAGATTCTGAGACGTCCATCCCTACAACGTCGAGCTGGCTCCCGCTCTGATGTAACACACCATGCTGTTACCTCACAGCTACCCCAGGTCCCTGCTGGAGCTGGGAGCCGACCTATTGGGGAGCAGGTAATATTGTCACATTTATCTTAATAAGTTTTATTTACACAGGAAAGCACCAACCAAAATGTCTACAGTAATGTGTGGGTGGAGTCAGAGGTGGAGAGGAGGCAGCTCAGAGAGTTGTAAGATGAAATATGTCCTACTGCTTGGGTTCGAAATTCCAAATAGATTCTGTGATTACTGTGGCAGTCATGAGTTTCTTCCTTAAAACCTTTTTATTTTGACCTTTGAGTAAGAGTAAACATACATTAAAATAGTTAATAGATGTTATCTGAGATCTATAGTAGTATTAATGGTGGTGGTAGGGGTAGTGGTAATGTAAAAAGTAGTAATAATCTTATTAGTTAACACTGTATTATTAGCTCCAGTTTTCAGATGAAGTCACATATGAGTTTTGAGCCCAGTATATAAATAAGAAATTCTGACTATAGAGCTATCAAATGTTGGTTTGATCTGATATAAAAGTTAATTTCAGTTAAGTATTCAAACAAATTATAAGGATATGTGTAAGTATGTATTATTTGACTTCTAACAGTTATCAACACTTTTTATTTGCCCTATAGAAATTTAAAGCAATGCCCAGGCATTCTGTTTTGTATGTAAATAATCCGGATGAAATAAAATTTACATTTAAAAAAATTTTTTTTTTAAGTTGTAGATGAACAAATACCTTTCTTTATTTTATATGATGCTGAGGATTGAACTCAGTGGCTCTCACATGTGAGGCAAGCACTCAACTGCTGAGCCACTACCCCAACCCATGAAATTTACATTTTAAAAAAGTTACTTGAAAACAATAATAGGTTCATAGGAAGTTGCAAGCATGCTTATGTGCCCAGTTTTTCCCCATGGTTAGTATTATTTACTTAATTATACCATAATATCAAAGCTAGAAAATTGACATTGACACAGCATTTGTGTGTATGGTTCTTTGTCATATTATCACATATAAATTTGTGTGGCCACCACTAATACAATTGACATTTAATAAACAAATCACTGAGCAACGTATATATCTAAATATGTGTCTTAGCTTATTCTGTGCCTAAGTGATATGGCTAAATAAGGAAATAAAACAGCTGTAAATAACTGCTTAATGTTTATTTTATTGATAGTACATTACTTATGGAAAAATAACAATTTTCATCTTGTAATGTTGAACTGCATGTGGGATTTTATTTTAATAGGAAGAAGAAGAGTATGAAACTAAAGGAGGCCGCCGGAGAACATGGGATGATGATTATGTGCTAAAGCGGCAGTTTTCTGCTTTGGTTCCTGCTTTTGATCCTAGACCAGGTCGTACCAATGTCCAGCAGACAACTGACCTAGAAATTCCACCCCCAGGTATAGTTTGTTTTAGTTTTGTGATTTAATTTAATTTATTTATTTATTTGGTACTGGGGTTTGAACTCAGGGGTACTTGACCACTGAGCCACATTGCCAGCCCAGTCAGAGTCTCACTGAGTTGGTTAGTGCCTCGCCTTTGCGGAAGCTGGCTTTGAACTTGCAGTTCTCCTGTCTCAGTCTCCTAAAGTGCTGGGATTATAGGCATGTGCCACTTTGCCTGGCTGGTTTAGTGATTTAATTTTAACAGCTATTAAATAAGATAGTTATAGGGCTGGGATTGTGGCTCAGTGGTAGAGCGCTTGCCTTGCACACATGAGGCACTGGGTTCGATCCTCAGCACCACATACCAAATACATAAATAAATAAAATAAATATTTAAAAAAAAAATAAGATAGTTATAAACAATTAGAAAAGTAAAGTTATTTATAACCTGCTGATATATGTTTTTTTTGGAAAAGTTTTTAATCAGTCCTTGAAAAATCAGATGTTTTAGAGGAGTAAGTTATAATTTTGGGGTGGTGTTGGTATGCTGGGATTGAACCTAGGGCCTTGTGTGTCTTAAGCATGCATTCAATCACTGAGCTACATCCTTAACCCACAAATTATTTAAAAAAATTTAAAAACTCATGTGTTTTGTATTTGTACAGTCTTTAAAAGCAAGGCATTATTTAAAAGTGGAACTTTTTTTTTTTTAATATATTAGTACTGGGGATTGAACTTGGGGGCACTCAACCACTGAGCCACATCCCCAGCCCTATTTTGTATTTTATTTAGAGACAGAGTCTCACTGAATTGCTTAGTGCCTCAGCCTCATGAGCCACTGGGATTACAAACATGTGCCATTGTGCCAGGCCGTTTTTTTCTTTTATACTGGATCGAGATTGTTAAGAATTTTTTCCTGTCTACTTTGAAAATCAATTTAGTTTTTATAGTTATGGCTTCTGGCATCAGTTGGCCTGGGTGAAAACTTCATCCCTTAAAACTTTTTAATTGGATATGGTAGGCATCCTGTTGGCCTCTTTAACGATGTACAGGTACTATCCTTTGGAACCTATGAATTTGTTACTTCAACACAACAAAAGACACTTTGCAGATAAAATTAAGTTAAGCATCCAGAGATGGGGAGATTATCTTGCATTATTCAGGTGGGCCCAGTATAATCACAATACTTCTTATAAGAAGGATGCAGAGGGGTCAGAGTCTGAGTAGGAGATGTGACTAAGGAAGCAGGGGTCATTGATGAGGGACCATGAGGTAAGAAATGTGGATATTCTATAGAAGTGAGAAAAGGAATGGAAATGGACTTTCCTACAGCCTCTGGAAGGAATGAAGCACTGCAAATCCATCTTAAACTTATGACCTCTAGAATTCTGAGAAAATAAATTTGTGTTGTTTCAAACCACCTGGATTGTGATAATTTTTTATAGCGGCAGTAGGAAACTAATACAGTGGTCAAGTTCCCTAAATTAAGCCTGAATTTCCGCCTCTCTTACACGGAGAGATGAATAGTCTCTGTTTGGTAAGGTAGTTAAATTAAGGAGCCAGGCGCAGTGGTGCACACCTGCAATCTCAGCACTTTGGGAGGCTGAGACTGGAGAATCATGAGTTAAGCCAGCCTCAGCAGTGGCGAGGCGCTAAGCAACTCAGTGAGACCCTGTCTTTAAATAAAACACAAAACTGTGCTCGGGATGTGACTCGGTAGTCAAGTACCCCTGAGTTCAATCTCTGGTGCCAAAATAATAATAATAATAATAATAATAATAAAATATTAAAATAGCATAGTGACTGATGGGTATCTCAGTAAACGTCAGATATAACCAGTACTTGATCCTTAAAGAAGACAAATTTTTATGTGTGGAGTGTACTTTTTAGTTGATAGAAAAGCTTAATGTTAAATACAAAAGTAGGTAACTTTGTAGCATTATATTCTGTGGTTAGGAGGGATATAGGCTGAAACAAAATGTTTTAAGTTCCCAAAAGAAAAACTTGTTCTAGGGAGTATGAATAGGTACAGACTTTCTGTAGAGTTTATTGGCAGTATTGTTTATATCGCTGGTATTTTTCCCACTAGTAATTTATAGTAAAGAATATTAACTCTACATCCTGTTTTTTACATATATTAATGACTGTAAAAGTATTTATATTGTCAAAAATTGAAAATTACCTTAAGACTATCATGATACTAAAAGTTTCATGAGCTATTAAAAAGAAGAGAGTTCAACCTCAAATACATTATCAACCTAATTATATTTGTGTATTTGTTTACCTCAAAATTCACTTGTGTAATGTAAGTAAAATTTGAAAGGTTGCTGGACGTTGTGGCACATACCTGTAATCCCAGAGGCTTCAGAGGCTGAGGCAGGAGGATTGCAGGTTCAAACCGAGCCTAAGCAACTTATTAAGGCTGTAAGCAACCTAGTGAGACCCTGTCTCAAAAAATGAAAAGGGCTGGGGGCGTGGCTCAGTGGTTAAGCACCCTTGGGTTCAATCCCTGGTACCAAAAAGAAAAAAGTTTGAAAGTCATTGACCCAGAAGTATCTGAATATAAAATTATGGATAATTTTACTTTTCAAATTTATAAAATCAGAATGTTTCATAAGTATTCATACAGTTAGCATGTGTTTCCAAATAAAAACGAGATCCATATCATATATATCTATTCTATTCTGTTCTCTCCTTCCTATAGTAGTCTTTTTTTTTTTTCGATACAAGGGATTAAATCCAGAGGTACCTAACCACTGGGCCACACCCCCAGCTGTCCTTTTTTATATTTTATTTAGAGACAGAGTCTATCTAATGAGCTTAGGTCCTTGCTACGTTGCTGAGGCTGGCTTTAAACTCCTGATCCTCCTCCCTCTGCCTGCTGAGCTGCTGGGATCACAGGTGCCCAGCTATCTTATTTTCTTTTTTGGTACCAGGGATTGAACTCAGGGGCACTCGACCACTGAGCCACATCTCCAGCCCTATCTTGTGTTTTATGTAGAGACGGTCTCACTGAGTTGCTTAGTGCCTCGCCATTGCTGAGACTGGCTTTGAACTCGCGATTCTCCTGTCTCAGCCTCCCAAAATGCTGGGATTACAGGCATGCACCACCATGTGTGGCTATCTTATTGTTTCTTAACTCAATCTTTAACATAGGTAAATTGTTTCCATTAAAAAAAAAATTGAAGCCAGGAGTCTTAAGTCTTAAGTAGTTAATATCATTTAGCTAATATATGGCAGAAGGATTTGAATTTCATGTACCATTGTCTTGTAGTGCAGTGTTCTTCCGGAGTGCTTATTTTATTATGATTGTTTTTTATATGTCTTCCACAATTTTAGGAACACCTCATTCAGAGCTCTTGGAAGAAGTTGAATGTACTCCATCACCTCGATTAGCCCTCACTTTGAAAGTAACAGGGCTTGGAACAACTCGTGAAGTTGAATTACCACTCACCAATTTTAGATCAACCATCTTTTACTATGTACAAAAATTACTTCAGTTATCCTGTAACGGCAATGTGAAATCAGATAAACTTAGGCGTATTTGGGAGCCAACATACACGTAAGAGATTTTAACTTAATGTTTAAAAAGATATGTTTATAGCATATGAGCCAAAGAAGCATTGTTTGTCTATATTTTTGGATTGTAGGAACAGATGATTTCTTTCATTTTCCATTGCTGTGCAGGAACATAAGAGAATATTTCTGTCTCCTGATGTTGAATGACAGTTTTAGATCAGGAAAGATCTTTAGAAATAATCTAGATCTTTTTTGGGGAGGGGGACTGGGATTTAACCCAAGGGCAGTTTACCACTGAACTATGTCCACAGCCCTTTTATGTTTATTTTGAGGCAGGGTCTCACAAAATTGCTTAGGGCCTTGCTAAGTAGTTGTGGCTGGCCTTGACTTTAATCCTCCTGCCTCAGCCTTCCAAATTGCTGGGATTACAGTTGTGCACCACCAAACCTAGCTAGACTAACTATATAATAATTGTTGAAAGTGTCATTTGAACTGTTTGATAGAGATTGTGTATGAAGCACTATTTTCTATTAATTCTTTACTTTTTTAAAAATATTTTTTAGTTGTAGATGGACACAGTATCTTTATTTTATTCATTTATTTTTATGTGGTGCTGAGGGTCCAACCCAGTGCCTCACGCATGCGAGGCAAGCGCTCTACCACTGAGCCACAACGCCAGCCCTAATTCTTTACTTTGGAGTTGTTCATTCATTCATTTAACATTTTGTGCCTTACTTTCTTAATCTATAAAATGAGACTAGTTATGAGGAGTGAGTTACTTAATATACCACTTTCCAATAAGTATTACCTATAAAATATTTCATAATATTAATTACATAAATTGTATTATTATCATCCTTATTGTAACTTCATTTTTGTTACTGTCTTCTCCTTTCTCTTAACATCACTGATAATTTTATATATCGTGCAATGAAGTAATGTAGGTTCTTTTGAGATAGAACACAAGAATATCCTATTCAATTTTATACTGTAGTACAGAATTCCTTTTTGGTACCAGAGATTAAACTCAGGAGCACTCGACCACTGAGCCACATTCCCAGCCCTATTTTGTGTTTTATGTAGAGACAAGGTCTCACTGAGTTGCTTAGCACCTTGCCCTTGCTGAGGCTGGCTTTGAACTCGCAATTCTCCTGTCTCAGCCTCCCAAAGTACTGGGATTTACAAGTATGAGCCACCACACCCAGGTTATATAGTACAAAATTCTGATGCCTTTTATATATGTGTGTATGTACACATAAACTCTTCTCATTATTCCTAGCCTTTTTTCCATGTATACACATAAAAACTATTTCTTATTCCGTTTTATTTTACAGTAGCTTGAATGTCATAACAGCTGTTGTAGATTCATTTCTTCACATCTTTTTTTTTTTTTTAAGTTGTACATGGACACAATACCTTTATTTATTTTTTTATTTTTATGTGGTGCTGAGGATTGAACCCAATGCCTCACACATGCAAGGCAAGAGCTCTCTGTCACTAAGCCACAACCCCAGCCCATTTCTTCACATCCTTAAAAGTTCTAAATTTGATGCCTGCTTTCTTTGAAATAATGCTAATAGATTCAGAAATATGGTGTCTGTTATTTTCCCTTGTGTTCAACTTATATTTTTTCCTTAAATATTCTTCCTGAGCTCAGTGTTTAATGTATGTCTAGGGAATGACATTCACTTTTTAAAGAATATCATTTGACATTTGAATTAACTTGAATAATATCTTCATGTTTAGAATTATGTACAGAGAAATGAAGGATTCTGACAAAGAAAAGGAAAATGGGAAAATGGTAAGTGATTTTTAGAAAATGGGTCTTATACTTAGCTATTGTTAAAAAAAATACTAATATTGTGTTGCACTTGAACATTTGAGGAAAAAATGACTAACAAGGAATCCTTTTAAGTGCATGATCTTAAAGCTACCTCATGAAATGCATGTGAAATATTATAGACTTTATAACTGGGAAAGGCCAACATTTGGTTTTTCCTATTGTAGGGTTGCTGGACTATAGAGCATGTGGAACAGTACCTTGGCACTGATGAATTACCAAAGAATGACTTGATAACCTACCTGCAGAAGAATGCAGATGCTGCTTTCCTGCGCCACTGGAAATTAACTGGCACTAATAAAAGTATTAGAAAAAACAGAAATTGTTCTCAGCTCATAGCTGCATATAAGGTATATACTGGCATCTAAAAACCGTATTTTGTTTGGGAATGGCTTTGTGCTTTGTTTTGCAACTCTAAAAGCTTCTTAAGGGCCTGGGGGTGTAGCTTAATAGTAGAATGCTCACCTAGCATGTGTGTTTGCTCTCCAGCAGGGGGCTGGGGGTGCTTAAGGAAATGGTGGGGTGTTGGGACAATTTTTAAAAAAAAGTTTGAATTAACATTGTTAATGTGCCAATGCTAAAATTGCAAGTATGGCTTGTAGCATTGGCTATGAGCACAGACTTTTAATTATGGTTTATAGTGGTTATATTTTGACAGTTTAATGGTTTAGAATGCATTGGTTTTGATTTTGTGTGACACTTTTATTTCAAAAGAAGGTTATTCTTTGAAAAATTCAAACCTTTTCAACGTAATACATATATGGACATATTTTTCTTGAAAATGTGATTAATGGCCAGTTTTGCTAATTGTTTTTTCAGGATTTTTGTGAGCATGGAACAAAGTCTGGATTAAACCAGGGGTCCATTTCTACTCTTCAAAGCAGTGATATTCTTAATTTGACGAAAGAACAACCTCAGGCCAAAGCAGGCAATGGACAGAACTCTTGTGGGGTAGAAGATGTCCTTCAACTTCTACGTATTCTGTATATTGTTGCAAGTGACCCTTACTCAAGAATGTCCCAAGAAGGTCTGTAAGAGGCCTTGTGTCATTTTGATAGCATTTTTAAAGCAAGTCAGTTTTTATTTAATTAACTTTGTTAATTATTTTTATAGATGGTGATGAACAGCCTCAGTTTACTTTTCCACCAGATGAATTTACTAGTAAAAAAATCACAACCAAAATTTTGCAGCAGATTGAGGTAATAAAATCACATGGGTGAACTATATTCTGTAACTGTTGGGCTTTTCACAGTATTCCATTTCCTTTTGTACTTCACCACTGTCCCTTTCATCATATTCAGTAATTGGGGCCATATGGTCTTTTACATTCAGTATTAATTGCATTTAAGAATTGATATTGCCTTTTTCCACTGAGACATTGTTATTTGTTAATTTACAGGAGCCACTAGCATTGGCAAGTGGGGCTTTGCCAGACTGGTGTGAACAATTAACCAGCAAGTGTCCTTTTCTAATACCATTTGAAACTAGACAGCTTTATTTCACATGTACAGCATTTGGTGCATCAAGGTAGGAAGTGCATCTTTTTTTTTTTTTTTAATTTAAAAAATTATTTTTTATTTGTGTATTTTTTAACTCAGGGGTATTTTACCACTGAGCTATATCCTTGGCCCTTTTTTACTTTTTATTTTGAGATAGATTCTCGCTAAGTTTCTTGGGGCCTTGTTAAGTTGCTGAGGCTTGCTTTGAACTTGTGTTCCTCCTGCCTCAGCCTCCTGAGTTGCTGGAGGTACAGGTGTGTGCCACCCTGCCCAGTGAAAGTGCATCTTTTTCTAAGAATATATATATGTGTATTTTTTTAAAAAGTTAAAAATGTACAAATATACTGTTAAGACTAATGGAGAGAATATATTGTGATATAGTTATCATTTAAAATTTTTTCTTTTCCAGTTGGATATATGCTTTGTTGGAATAGTGTGGGTTGAATTAAATGTTTCTATCAACTAAGATTTATTGTACAGTTCTTTAGAAATTTATAGAAATTATTTTTTGTTAAAATTCCCAGCAATAACTGGGCACAGTAGAACATGCCTATAATCCTAATGGCTCAGGAGACTGAGGCAAAAGGATCACGAGTACAAAGCCAGCCTCAGCAATAGCGAGGTGCTAAGAAACTCAGTGAGACTTGGTCTCTAAATAAAATACAAAATAGGTCTGGGGATGTGGCTCAGTAGTAGAGTACCCCTGAGTTCAATCCCCGGTACCAAAAAAAAAATTCTCAGCAATACCAAACCAAATGCTTGTAAACAGCTTTGATAATATTTAAATTTATCTTTTGTCTGACCATCATTTGTCTCTTACCTCCTTCTAATATGCTGCATATTTTACTTAATTTTGTATCTTTTTCCCTCCATTGGATCACAGTTTCACAAAGACAGGAATTTTTTTTTAATTTATTACTTTTTAATTATCCAATAGAATCTATGTATATTGTTTAAAAAAGAATGAGTAGAAACAATACAATGTAGATCTGATAAACTATAAACTATCCAATATATAGAACTACTCAATATATAAAAATTATATGAATTATTCTATATAAAGAAATTAAAAACAGTCCATAGAAGATGTAGGAATAAGATTACAAACATGAAGCCGGGCGCGGTGGCACAAGCCTGTAATCCCAACAATTAAGGAGGCTGAGACAGGAGAATCACGAGTTCAAAGCCAGCCTCAGCAATGGCGAGGTGCTAAGCAACTCAGTGAGACCCTGTCTCTACATAAAACACAAAATAGGGCTGGGGATGTGGCTCAGGGGTTCAGTAGCCCTGAGTTAATCCCCAGTACCAAAAAAAAAAAAAGATTACAAACGTGAAATAGAATTAATCCTATTGGTTTTCTGTATTCAACAAAAGCATTTCCCAAATAAAATGTATGATAAAATGGAAAAAAAAAATTAGAGAAGGAAAAACAATATATAAATGGAAAGAATGAATAAAATTAAACAAATTTTAAAATTAAGAAACTGATTTCATGTTTCATCTCTGATATGTTATCAAAAGTCATCAATCTTATCCTTGCAGTAACAAAAATGTCTAAAAATCAAATTACATTTCTTGAATCCAACAATGTACTGCTAGAGCTGTCAACTGGTATATATAATCTTGAAGAATGGTTGGAGACAGAATATGGGCTAATTTGAGATTAAGGAAACCTTGGGGTCCTGTAGACTTAGGGAAACCCTCACAGTTCCACAGTTTTCCTTCCAGATACCCTACCAGTTTCCCACTGAAGATTCCAGAAAGACCTCATGTCTCTGTCAGGATTAGGTTGTGAATTAAAAACAAAGTTAATTAAGGACAAATTTTCAAAGAAAAATATTGAGAATACTACAGTCAGAAACGGAGTAAGGGTGCCGTGGGGAGTGGTACACACTGATGAAACACTTGTGAAAGTTGTAGTCCTTAGACATAGACCCACTTAAAGATTGGATAAGATTTTTAAAAACTCCTTTGTCCCATATCTGACCTGCACAACATCAAGGATCTGGTATAATAACAATCAGTTACAGCTGAAAGAGTTGTAATACACAGATTCTTTCTCCCTGAAGTAGTGTTTAAGGAAACTCAAACAATGAAATTAAAAAAAAAAATACAGGATGAAAACTTAAAGCCTCTGGTACCTTTAGCTGCAAGCAAGCATTAAACACCAGACAAGTCCTCACCAGATAAAATAAATACTCCCATCAGTGGCCTATTTGCCTCATTTTTTATTATTCAGTAAAACATCAGAAGACAGGAATTTCTGACTCTTGTTCATGCCCTAGATAGGGTACCTAAAACAGTGTATGTAGCACATCATGAGAATATCATGCCACATTGTAGGTGTTCAATATTTTGTTGAATGACTGTGTACCCTAAGTAGTCTGTCAAAGTAGGTGTAAAGTTATAATTTAAAATGTAGCTGTTTTTGGGCTGGGATTGTGGCTCAGCGGTAGAGCGCTTGCCTTGCATGCGTGAGGCCCTGGGTTCGATCCTCAGCACCATATACAAAGCAATAAAATAAAGACATTATGTCCATCTACAACTAAAAAAATATTTTAAAAAAATTTTTTAAAAAATGTAGCTGTTTTCTTTGCTGATGTTATATTTTTCTTTCATTTAATACCATTTATAAAAGCATTTGTACACATAGAATTATAGGCCTGTTGTAATAAAGGGCATTGATTTTGATTTGTTTTATAGATGAGGAAATTGTTAAAGTACTTAGTTGATTTGCCTGAGAGTACCAAAATAATAGTCCCATTCATGATAGTAGAAACTTCATCTTCTTATTCCTATTTAGAGGTTTTTTCTCACCCTTGATAGATTACTTCTGTTAAAAAAAAAATGTTTTGGGGTTGGCGTTATGGTTCAGTGGTAGCATGCTCGCCTAACATGCGTGAGGCACTGGGTTTGATCCTCAGCACCACATAAAAATAAAATAAAGATATTCTGTCCACCTACAACTAAAAAAATAAATATTTTTTTAAAAAGGAAAATGTTTTAATATTATAATAACTATTTTGAGTTTTTAGTTTTAATCATAGTAATAGAGATAGCTTAATCATTTTTTAGTTTCTCTGATAGGAATGGTTTGTCTGTATTTTTATGTATTAGGTGGGGCTTGGACCATGTATCTTTATTTAATTGCTAAAATAATGATAGAAAATATAGACCCAGTCTTTCTCAGTTTGTTTAAGACAGATTATAATAAAAGGAATTTTATATATTTTTATATAAGAAAGGAAGCAGTAATTTATAGTATAAATTTACTGTTTAAACAAATACTTGGGCATGGTGGTGCATGCCTGTAATTCCAGCAACTCAGTCAGCTGAGGCAGGAGGATTGCAAGTTGAAGGTGAGCCTCAGCAACTTAGTGAGGCCCTGTCTCAAAATAAAAAATAAGAAGGGCTAGGAATGTGGCTCAGTGGTTAAGTACCCCTGAGTTCAATCCCTAGTACCAAAAAGAGGGGGAAAAATCTGTTGATGGTGTAATAGTACATGCATCTGTTAAAGTGTGCTACAATTACACTGGTATTTCTGTTTCAGAGCAATAGTTTGGTTACAAAACCGACGTGAAGCCACTGTGGAACGAACAAGGACCACGAGCAGTGTAAGGCGAGATGATCCTGGGGAGTTTAGAGTTGGTCGCCTCAAGCATGAAAGAGTAAAAGTTCCACGTGGTGAATCACTAATGGAATGGGCTGAGAATGTCATGCAAATACATGCAGATCGGAAATCTGTTCTTGAGGTATCCTCCTACAAAATAAGCTTCTATTAGAGGAAAAGTAATGATACTTAGGAAACCAGCCAACCTTTATCTTCCAGTACATGAAAACTATCAGATAAATGTGAAGAAGGATTTTGCGTATCTATGAAGAGGCTCTCTTTTCTGGCAGAGCATATTTCAAAAAGGAAGCTAGCCCAACCTTTTAGTGGTCAGGGTCTTGTATACTTAAATTAGCAGCAAACAGTGTTTTCATTCTTTTGGTGGCAAAATCTGAAAGCCACTAGTCCATTTCTATTTCTTTTTTTCTTTTTCCTTCTTTCTTTCTTTCTTTCTTTTTGGTGCCAGAGATTGAATCCAAGGGTATTCAACCACTGAGCCACATCTCCAGACTTTTTTATTTTGAGAGTAGGTCTCAGTAAGTTGCTGAGGCTAGCTTTGAACTTGTAATTCTCCTGCCTCAGCTGCCCAAGTTGCTAGGATTACAGGTGTGTGCCACCATGCCTAGCTTGTCTGTTTCTTTTTTCTTTTTTTTTTGGTACTGGGGATTGAACTCAGGGGTACTCTACCACTGAGTCACATCCCCAGCCCTATTTTGTGTTTTATTTAGAGACAGGGTCTCACTGAGTTGCTTAGCACCTCACCATTGCTGAGGTTGGCTTTGAACTCGCGATCCTCCTGTCTCAGCCTCCCAAAGTGCTGGGATTACAGGGGCACACTAGTGTGCCCAGCTGCTTGTTTGTTTCTTTAAAGATGGACTGAATGATAGTACTCACAAAGGAGTCTTTTTTTTAATATATTTTTTATTTGTTCTAATTAGTTATACATGACAGTAGAATGTATTTTGACACGTCATACATAAATGGAGTATAACTTCTCATTCATGTGGTTATACATGATGTACAGTTACACAGGTCATGTAATCATATATGCACACAGGATAATAATGTCATTTCATTCTACTCTCATTCCTACCCCATGCCCCGTCCCCTCCCTTCACTCCCTTGTCTAGTTCAGAATATTGCTACCCCTCCCCCCACCTCCACCCCCCATTGTGAATTAGCATTGGCATATCAGAGAAAACATTTAGACTTTGGTTCTTTGGGATTGGCGTATTTCACTTAGCATAATGTTCTCCAGTTTCATCTATTTACCCACAAATGCCATAATTCCATTCTTCTTTAAGGCTGAGTAATATTTACATTGTGTATATTCTTTTTTTTTTTTTTAAACATTTATGTTTTAGTTGTAGGCAGACAGAATATCTTTATTTTATTTTTATGTGGTGCTGAGGATCGAACCCAGTGCCTCAAGCGTGCCAGGCGAGCACACTTCCACTGCGCCATAACCCCAGCCCCACATTGTGTACATTCTTGATACTCTAGATTTTACCTGTATATTAAAGCTGTGCTATTAAGATAATCTACATTTTTGGAGCACACTGTTTTGTAATATTATTTCATGTAAATTGTGCTTCTATTATTGGTTTGTATTGGAAGATGTCACAGCAAATGGCAGTGTGAAATCAATATATACTGAAGAAGTGCTATTGTGGACATTATTAATTATATCCCATATATATAGTATTTTTAAGGCACCATGGAAATCTCTCCCACTAGAGATGTGAACTAGCTGGTTTGATCTTTTGGTTCTTTTTTGTTTTTTTTTTAATGGTTTGATCTTTTGAATCACATACTTACCATGACAAATATGATACATCTCTAAAACATGTACAAACTTCATGGCTTTCACTTTGCAAACAAATTTTCCTTGCCATTATCTTATTCCTCCTACCTTTATGTTCTTTCTCATCTAGATAATCCTCAATTTTTTTTTATTTTACTATGTGTTTTAATAAGCTTCAAATCAGTTTTGGAGCAGGTAGAGTATGGACAAAACCCTTTAAAGTGGTTGCTTCAAGTTATAATAAAGAAGTGGAAGAGTTTAGTGTTGGTGTCACAAAGATACATGTAAAAATATATACACTCTCATTTTCTTGAGCAAGTTAATAATCTCTTTGAGGTTTGGTTTCCTTTGGTGTCAAAAGCAGATACTTACTCTGCAGAATTGTTTTGACAAGTAATGTGAGAATAGTGTTCAGCAGCCCAGTGCTTAACAATGTTATGTGCATAAATAGCATATAACAAATGGCACTCTTCTCTTTAGAAAAACTGTAATAAAATCCTTGTATTGCTTTTAATGTACACATTGCTTTTGTGAAGAAAGTATAATACTGGATTAGATGTGACAAATTTTGGCAAGAATTTAATCACTTTTTAAAAAATACTGGAGCTGGGCACAGTGGCACACGCCTGTAATCCCAGCAGTTTGGGAGGCTGAGGCAGGAGGATTGCAAGTTCAAAGCCAGCCTTAGCAATTTATCAAGGCCCTAAGTAACTTAGTGAGACCTTATCTCAAAACAAAAAAGATTGGGGACGTGGCTCAGTGGTTAAGTGCCCCTGGGTTCAATCCCCAGCACCCAAATAAATAAATAAATAAATAAACAAACAAACAAATTCGTTTTATTTACAAACATTTCTTTGTTCACTTTTTAGGTTGAATTTTTAGGAGAGGAAGGAACTGGTTTGGGACCCACATTAGAGTTTTATGCTCTGGTGGCAGCAGAATTCCAGAGGACTGACCTGGGAGCATGGCTTTGTGATGATAATTTTCCAGATGATGAATCTCGTCATGTAAGATTTATTTCTTGTTTTGTGATTTTAATTATGACTGTGCTTTTGAAAAGTGTTAGACTCAGGTTAGGCTTTCAGTACTTAAACTAGGGCTTCTGGCTCTACTTTTATTACTGAATAATCTTGACAGTATTAATATTTCTGAAAGATAAAATTTCATCACTAAAAGCTATTAATAAAATGTGTATGTTTAGATAACTAGATTCATAAAGATGTTTATGAAATTTTTTCTTAGATAATAATGATAGACCTAATTACTTTTAACATTTAATTTCATTTGAATTTTGTCCTCTAAAAAATTAGGTTGATCTTGGAGGTGGATTGAAACCTCCTGGATACTATGTGCAGAGATCATGTGGACTGTTCACAGCACCATTTCCACAAGATAGTGATGAACTTGAAAGGATCACGAAGCTCTTTCATTTCCTTGGAATTTTCTTGGCCAAATGCATTCAAGACAACAGACTTGTGGACTTACCTATTTCTAAACCTTTCTTTAAACTTATGTGTATGGGTGACATTAAAAGCAATATGAGTAAACTGATTTATGAGTCACGGGGTGATAGAGACTTACACTGTACTGAAAGTCAGTCTGAAGCATCCACAGAAGAAGGTCATGATTCACTCTCAGTAGGAAGCTTTGAAGAGGACTCAAAATCAGAATTTATTCTTGATCCCCCTAAGCCCAAACCCCCAGCTTGGTTTAATGGAATTTTGACTTGGGAAGACTTTGAACTAGTAAATCCACACAGAGCCAGATTTTTAAAAGAAATTAAAGACCTTGCTATCAAGAGACGCCAGATTTTAAGCAACAAAGGTCTATCTGAAGATGAGAAGAACACAAAATTACAGGAACTAGTGCTGAAGAATCCAGCAGGTTCTGGGCCTCCACTTAGCATAGAAGATTTAGGGTAAGCTTTATGTCACATTCTTCAGTCTAATGAATGAATAAGCTCTAAAGCTTCTGTTTTTCTGTCCCCTTTGATTTATAGTATATGAGTAAACAGTGTCAAAAATAGTAATATGCTATAGGAAATACTGATTATCAGTTTGAGTCTTTGATTTATTTTTGACATATAGATAATATTCAGAATATAGTTTGTTAATTATCAAACCTCTGGAAAATTATCTTTTTTCTCTTTCTTTCGTGGTACTGGGGACTGAACCCAAGGGTGCTCTACTACTGAGCTATATCCCCAGCCCTTGTTTAAAAATTTGAGACAGTCTCTCTCTAATTTGCTGAGACGGGCCTTCAGTTTGTAATCCTCCTGCCTCAGCCTCCTGTGTAGCTGGGATTACAGGTGTTTACCACCATATCTGTCAATTATCTGATTTTTTTCAGATGTATTAAGTTTGTGTATCTTGTACAAAAAGTCTAAAGCCAACATAATTTTGAAAAACGCATTACCTTAAAAATACTTTGGTTGGTATGTAAGCCTTTATTACCAAAGCCTCTATTGCTAACTCAGATGCTACAGAGTTTTTCATAAAATTTTTTTAGCTTACATACATGTAATGATCATATCTTCAAGTATATTCTCCTGTTTGGGGGTTGACTACAAAATTTTTTATTTTAATTTTTTGGTACTGGGAATTGAACCCCGGGCTGCTTATCCACTGAGCCATATCCCCACCCCTTTTTTATTTTGAGAAAGAGCCTTGCTAAGTTGCTGAGGCTGGCTTTGAGGTGTGCACCACTACACCTTGCTTATTTTTTCTTTTTAATGTTTGCTATTGGGAAGTTATGTTGGATTAATGGTTACACAGTCATGTGCTGCATAATAATAATGTTTCAGCCAGTGATGGACTGTGTATATGAGCGTGGTCCTATAAAGTTATAATGGAGCTGAAAATTCCTGTTATCTGATATTTTTACTGTACCTTTTCTACTTTAGAAACACTACTTAGCATTGTATTACAGTTGCCTACAATGTTCAGTATGGTAACGTGATGTCCAGGTTTGTAGCCTAGAAGTAATAGGCTCTGCTCTATAGCCTAGATGTATAGTAGGCTATAGCATCTAGGTTTGTGTTTTTATATTCTATGTTTATACAACAAAAAATTGCCTAATGACACATTTCTCAGAATGCAGCCCCACCATTAAGTGATATATTACTGCATATTTGAGGATTACTTTTATGTATATATTTATAAATATGTATATATAGTTTGAATAGCTTTAGTGAAGCAATAGTCTTTCTGAAAAAAAAAAGTCTTATAAATATGTTTCTGCCATAATTCATTAAAAAAACTCTAGTCCATTAATTTTGTGCCATAAGGACTAAGTGAAATATGGAAAGATAATGGTTTGATGCAATCTTTGCAATGCCAGAGAGGTTTGAGAATAGTTGGCCCACTAGTGGTTGTTTGTTTTGTTTTGTTTGGTACTGGGGATTGAACCCAGGGGCGTTACCTACTGAGTCACATCCCCAGTTCATTTTATGTTTTATTTTAAGACAAGGTCTCACTAAGTTGCTTAGGGTCTCACCAAGTTGCCTAGGCTGGCTTGAACTTGTGATCCTCCTGCCTCGGTCTCCCAAGCTGCTGGGATTATAGGTGTGTACCACTGCTCCTGGCTGGCCCACTGGTTTTTGTGTATAGGATCTTGCATTAAGGGATAGGCATGTCGCTTAGTTCTTGCCCAGCATGCAAAAGGCCCTGGGTTTGACCCCCAGCATGACTAAACAAATAAATCAGGCCTTATATCTAAGCTGGTATACTGATTTTTGTTGATGATTTAGGGGCATTTGTGGTTTTGGCGGCAATATTATAAAAATTAAACACAGTTGATGAATGTCTAATCCTTTTTGCTCTCTCAGTTTAAATTTCCAGTTTTGCCCTTCTTCAAGAATATATGGCTTTACAGCTGTGGATCTCAAGCCAAGTGGTGAAGATGAGGTAAAGATTTTGCTCTTAATATAGTTCTGTTCTCTTAACAAGGTCAGTTTTACTAGGTGTTACTGAAATAGTTCTAGATATTAACAATAATACTGGCAAATTTTCCTTTGCAGATGATAACAATGGATAATGCAGAAGAATATGTGGATTTGATGTTTGACTTTTGTATGCATACAGGTATTCAGAAACAGATGGAAGCCTTCAGAGGTAATTTTAAAGGATAATCTATTTCCTTTTACTTTAAGACAGTTGAAATTAAAATCAAGATGACTAAACTTCTCCTGTAGTCTCTTAGCCAGATCATTACATCCTATAGAGTTCACAGAATAGGCTGGAACATTTTAAACTGTAGAATACACCATGCTTGCTCCTCTGAAGTAATGGTGATCTACTTTTGGCCCTCATTTCTTCTTTTTGGTACCATAGATTGAACCAAAGGTTGCTTTACCACTGAGCCATATCCTCACCCTGTTTTTGTTGTTTTTTGAGACAGGGTCTCATTAGGTTGCTGAGGCTGGCTTTGAACTTGTGATCCTTCTGCCTCCGCCTTCTGAGCTGCAGGGATTAACAGTGTGCGCTACCGTTCCTGGCTTATTTCTTCCATCTCTAAGTAGACATCAGCTTCCATACATTCTCCATTACAAAATGAGGATGATTTAAACCATGGAAGTTAAATCACTTTTGAAAATATGAACACAGCTTTGGCCACTTCCATGGATAGTTAAAAGAATTTGGCTGTAAATAGTCTTTCTACATTTATGATATTAAACAAAGATTTCTGTTCTTAAAACTATAGCACTTTATTTCTTCAGATGTTCATGAATTTTTTTCCATCTTTTGTCCATTCAGTTGACAATAGGATGTTTGATTTTAAATTTGGTATTTTGGTCAGGCCCAGTTGTGGACTCCTGTAATCCCAGGGACTAGGACAGGAGGATTGCCAAGTCTGAGGCCAGCCTCAGTAACTTAGGCCCTAAGCAACTTAGTGAGATGCTGTCTCAAAATAAAAAGTAAAAATAATGGTGATATAGATGGTGATATAGATCAGTGATAAACTACCCTTGGATTTAATTCCTAGTACCAAAAAAGGAGAGACATTTGGTATTTTGGTATCATGAGTTAGAAACTGAGCTGGGGTTTTTTGTGTTTTTACTTATGTATAATGTAGATGGGTTTAACAAAGTTTTTCCAATGGAGAAATTAAGTTCCTTCAGCCATGAAGAAGTCCAGATGATTCTTTGTGGAAATCAATCACCATCTTGGGCAGCAGAAGATATTATCAATTACACTGAACCTAAGCTCGGCTATACACGTGACAGGTATGTGTTAATTTCTAATATCTACAAAATGGTTTATATCCAAAAAACCAAATGATAGACTGACTAAAGAACTATAACTGAACAAATTATATTCATAAACAAAAAATTAGTGAGGATGCCAAGATGCATGTCCATTAGTAAGGCTGAGAGTACACTAGAAGACAGTTGAATCTTAAGTGATATTAAAATTCCTTTTCTCATTGTGCTTTATTTGTTCATTATTTTAAAAATGGTGTAAATTGTAAAACCTTAGGCTGCATTGTATATATATATACACACACACACACACACACACACACACACACACACACACACACACAGTGAAGGGCATAAATGTATATACAGCTTTGAGAATTTTCACAGCATGAGCATACCTGTGAAATTGGTACCCATTAAGAAATGTGAAGTCTTCTTTCCCACCATATTCCCTTCTAGTAATTAAGTCACTAGCTGTTGATTAATTTGGCTTGCTTTTCTACTTTAGCAAACAAAATTATGTAGTCTGTATTCTTTATGGTCTGATTTCTTTTAACAATATGATTACAAAATTTATGTTGTGGCATATAGAGTTAGTTCTTTTCATTTTCATTTTACTGGAATGCAAATGGAATATATCGAGTCTCCTTTGACAAATTTAGCCTTATTTGAATTGATTATGCAAGTGCATCTGAAACTTTTCTGATACGCTGGCTTTGTTACAATTTTAATTCCACCAGTGTTTCATTTCTTTTTTTTTTTTCCTTTTTTTGGTACTGGGGATTGAATTCAGGGGTACTTAACTACTGAGTCACATCCCCAGCCCTATTTTGTGTTTTATGTAGAGACAGGGTCTCACCGAGTTGCTTAGCGCCTCACCGTTGCTGAGGCTGGCTTTGAACTCATGATTCTCCTGTCTCAGCCTCCCAAAGTGCTGGGATTACAGGTGTGCGCCACCGCGCCTGGCCAGTGTTTCATTTCTTATGGTTTATAAGTAGAAGACGGCCTTTGAGGGACTATCTTTGAGGTTTTAAAAGTAGTTTATATCTGCTCATTTAATAACTCAAAAGTCTTTTTTTGTGTGTGTGGTACTGGGGATTGAACCCAAGGGAACTCTACTACTGGGCCTTATTCCTAGCCCTTTGAGATAGTGTCTTATTAAGTTGTCAAGGCTGGCCTTGACCTTGTGATTCTCCACTTCAGCCTCCCAAGTAGTATTCTGCTAACAAGTGGATTTTTGGTGTGTGTGGGGATAAATTATTGCTAGCTTATAAAACAGTATTTTTCATTTACATCTGCTAGCAATCAACAAAACTATACTTTTGTTCTTTCAGCCCTGGTTTCCTGAGATTCGTGAGGGTTTTGTGTGGCATGTCTTCAGATGAAAGGAAAGCATTCCTGCAGTTTACCACTGGTTGTTCAACTTTGCCCCCAGGTGGACTGGCAAATCTGCACCCCAGGCTCACAGTTGTGCGCAAGGTATAAAAACTCTAGCTAGTGAAGGATTCAAATGGAATTTAGTTGTATTAGAGTTGAAAGGAAGAAAATAATATTTAAGCCTATGATCTTCTGTTATTTTCACTTTCTTTCTGTAGGTTGATGCTACGGATGCAAGCTATCCATCAGTCAATACATGTGTGCATTATCTTAAGTTGCCTGAATATTCTTCAGAGGAGATCATGAGAGAGCGCTTGCTAGCTGCTACAATGGAGAAAGGCTTTCATCTCAATTGAGTTTTGAAGTGCAATGGGAGACATCAGAGACTTTAAAAAATACTAGTGAAGCCTCTTGTGTTTGTGTGCAGAGAAGTGTATGATCCTCCACGCTAATGACATTCGCCTTTGTTTCCACCATTAAGGCTTTAAGAACATGTGGAATAAGTTTGTTAGCTGCTAATGATAAAACCAATCCTTTAACAACTCAGCCAGCAAGTATATAGCACAGAACACTGTGTTGTTTTACAAGGGCTTATGTGACTGGAATAAGGTGGTCCCACTTGACTGTTCCAAAGAGCAGCTTCTCAGATCTTCAGTGTTCACTGGTAAATTTCTAACAGTGTATTTGTGTAAAGTTTGTCATTTCATACTCCATACACTACAGTTGCCATCACTGATCCGTTTTGCTGGCTTTTAAGCTACTTGGTCAAAAATC
This sequence comes from Xerus rutilus, assembly GCA_028644305.1. Lineage (NCBI taxonomy): Eukaryota > Metazoa > Chordata > Mammalia > Rodentia > Sciuridae > Xerus > Xerus rutilus. The sequence continues at coordinate 60,862,775 of CM053401.1, forward strand.
TTGCTCCTTAAAACATAGAGTTAATGAGCATCTCAAGCTTTTTCTTTTCCTTTTTAATGATGCCTGCACTATCAGAGTATTCTAGTGTTCTCTCTTTGTTTGGCATATAATCATGCACAACCTTTTTATTTCTTTGAGGTGGGAGTATATTTTTATTTCTTAAACGCCATACTATAAAGATCAAATTCTTAAGTGTGTATGTGCAGCTCAAAAATAAAGATATATTGGGGGGGGGGGACACTGGTCTTAGGTGCAAGGCACACTTAAAGCAAGTTTTATGTTTGGTTGTATTTTCTTTGTATATTATAAACATTTATTTAACTTGTTGCAGTTTGAAGTAAAAAATTTCCAAAATGTATGCTCAACAATAATCATTAAAATGTTTGCAGCGTACAAAACTGTGTCATGACTATTTCACTTCAGTCATCAGACCTAAAAGCTTAACTGGGTACTGTCATTTTTAATCATTGAAATTTAGCTTTCTGAAATTACTACATGGAAAAAAAATTTTTCTGTAGTAAATATACTTATTAAACTTGAAGCCGGGCATGGTGGCGCAAGCCTGTAATCCCAGCACTTAGGGAGACCAAGACAGGAGAATTGCAAGTTCAAAGCCAGCCTCAGTAAGGAAGGGCGAGGTGCTAAGCAACTCAGTGAGACCCTGTCTATATAAAACACAAAATAGGGCTGGGGATGTGGCTCAGTGGTCAAGTGCCCCTGAGTTCAATCTCCAGTACCAAAAAAAATTGAAAGACTGGAAGAAATATTCACTATTTGTGACCTACCTATTGTGTTGTCTTAAAGTATTCTTCAGCTAGAAATGGCCAGTTATTTGTGTTACATTTTTAAATAGCAGATCTGCTATTCACCTATGTATCTGCAGTGATATGGAAATCCAAAATCAATGATTTTTAAATGTTGGGTTAGTATGATAAGAAACAACCAGTATATTACTACTTCCTGGTTTTAGAGAAGGGGCTGTATTTCCATTTTCCATAATCCTATTGTTATCATATCTGTGCATAATGGTGAAAGAAATGTCACCAGGCCTGATTCTTCCAAAAAGGCCTTTAAGACACTAAAAGCATGTTTGAAATAACACAATATTTACCTGTTTAAAAAGTATATTACCTTTCTATATTAGAAGAGATAGTTCCTTCTATAGTCAATGATTTTGGTAGTCGTCTTTCAGTATCATCAGAGGATTGGTTGCAGGACACCTCATGGATACCAAAATCTGAGCATGCTCAAATCTATTACATAAAATGATGTAGTGCTTGCATATAACATGCACTTCCTCTTGTATATTTTAAGTCATCTGTAGATTACCTATAATAATATAGTGTAAATGCTATGTAAACATGTTATTGATAAGAAAAATAGTCTACATGTTTTGTACAGGCATACTTCTATCCCCCTAATAATGTCACTCACTGTTGGTTGAATCCACAGATATGAAACCAATGGATATGAAGGGCCAACTATATTGTTTTTATTTGCTGCATGAGAATATTGTGATTGTATAATCAGAGGCAACATTTTAATATTTCATCTCAATGTCAGCTTCACAGATCCCTGTGAGTCTAAAAGTTAAAGTATAATAGCAATACTTAAACGTATAACCTGTTTCAGTCTAAAAAGTAGTGGTGGTAGTTTATTCAATAAACTCTTGAATACAAGACTAAACCTTTATACTAGGGTTAGAATCGAAATCCAGCTTATGTGTGTAGTATTGCCATTATTTAAATCTCTTCAGTATCAATCAATTGTCAGCTTTTACTAATACTGGCCTGGCAAAGGGGTTATTAAACTATGGCCTGCCACCCATTGTTTACATGGCCTGAGAGCCATGTAACTATGAGGGTGGTTTTAAATTTTTTAATTGGTTGAAGAAAATAAAAAGTAATTAGTATTTCATGATATGAAAGTTATATGAAATTTAAATTTCAGCATAAGGTTTTATTAGAACATGGTCATACTCATTCATTTATATACTACTTATGGTTGAGCATAAGAGTGGTATAGTTGGCATAGACCATATGGTTCACAAAGCCTAAAATATTTACTCTGTGCCCTTTTACAGAAGGTTGCTGAGCCCTAGTCTAGCAAGTTGCTACTATAGGTAAATTGATGAGTCTTATAAAATAAGTAACTGTTTTACTAAGTATTTTATGTGTGAAAAGTGAAAGCACCTTACTGAAGTGAGATGACTTCACAGCCTGTAAGTAAAATAGTCACATTACAGTTTATTTTCAATGAGTCAAGTATTGTGAGTGAGGCATCATCTACTGGGGTCTCCAGATACACCATAAGTTCTTCAGTATTTTTTCCTGTGATACATACCTAATATTTTTTAAGCTTATTATTCTTTCAAGGTGCTAAAATCTGTGCCAAGATGTATTTCAACTACTATTTTGGTGTGACCTAAAAATTAATTTTGTTCACTCCCTAGTTGCTTCTGGTGTACCAGTTTCAGCACTTACCTGAATGTGCTGCTGATTAAGTGCTTACCAACTAGGACAGTGTTTCCCAACTAACGTGTCTCAGAAAGATCTCCAAAGCACTTAGATTGATATAGATGGGCTTTCCTCAGACCTTGGCAACTTAATACAAAGCTGTATCTTTATACATCTACAGCTTATTGTTCTCATACTCCATAAACTTTCCCTCTGCCTTCTTGAATGAGTCCAGAGCAACTCAGGTTTGCCTTGGGAATCCACAATGACTATTTTTCTGGGTCTTTGTAGATGAAAACTGAAATATGTACATAGACTTTTAGAAAAGGATAAAGAACTTAAAGCATCCTCATCCCTCCTCAGACATACACAAAAGAGAACAGCACAGTGCTGCACGGTCAGTCCCTAGGATGTTCATATATGTCCTACTCTGAAGAACTGAGTGTTGTAGTTGAAAGAACTCTTGAAACATTACATAGGAGGGTATTTTAGTCTATCTCCAACTCCTCCATTGCACCTGTCCTCCCACTCCTACATGTATATATAAATGCTTTTAACAAAGAGTTCCATATATTTCACTGTTGCCTCAGTAGAGAAAGCATATCAAAAGGATTTTGGGGATACAGGACGTTGTTCTATAGGAAGAGCTAAAGGAACAAGAAGTCATTTCATGCCAACCTGAGCAGAGCTATTCTTCTGCATTGTATTTTTAAACTTTGAACTACAGTAAATTTCATTAACAAGCTTATTTGTAAGAAAAACCCTTTTAGAATGTGGACTCTCTTGTAATGTTTTATTTGATAGTAACATTATAGAGCTAATTATATGACAGCATTGTAATTGCTAAGTGCCCTAAAAATGGAATCAAAGGCTTTTAGGAACTGGAAAATAAAATTTAATTCTGCAATCTTCTTTAGGTATGTATTATAGTAAAGTTTATTAAAAAGTAAATTTTATTAAGATTTTTTAAGGAAAACAAGAACATCCAGAAGACTATTTTAATCAAAATGCCATGTGTTTAAGTCAATTTGAAAGTTTTATTGGCTAATAGACATCTGCCACATATTCTTCCCACCACCATCCTACTATTCCTGAATTTCTTTAGGTACTCAACAAAATGTGAAGAAGTGGAGAAAAATATGCTTAGTTACTGAAAATAAAACTTGTCTCAGTTAAAATTTTTCTTTGTACATATTTTAAAATAGCTTTATTTTCCATTTAGGAAATGTGGAAAATACCTATTTATATTGTTTGGAAGGGTACCTCATTTTGTAATAAGTGGTCAGATTCTTTTCAAATGGTGTTCACATTTCCTATAAATCGATGCTATCTGGCAGAGACTTCTATTCAGCTTTCTGACATCTTATCAAGAATTTGTAGAGGGGCAAGAATTCTTGCCCTATTAGTTTCCACAATGCAGCCGTTTAACACCATCTCGTCCAAAATGATATGTACTTTATCCAAGTTAAACATTATCTAGGGTCATATTAAGGAAATTAATTTTAGAGTTATAAAGATGTCAACATTCAATAAATAATAAATTGTAGCTTAGCCTAGAATTTCCCCAATGTAAAATAAGTCTAGCATAAGGGGGTTTTTTTGGTAGATTATTTCTGAAATTCAAATTGGTATCTAGGGCTGGGGCTGTAGCTCAGTGGCAAAGCTCTTGCCTAGTATGTGTGAGGCACTAGGTTCGATCCTCAGCACCACATAAAAATAAATAAATAAAGGCATTCTGTTGATCTACAACTATAAGAGAAAAAAAGAATTGATTGGGAGGCTGAGACAGGAGAATCGCGAGTTCAAAGCCAGCTTCAGCAACAGCGAGGCGCTAAGCAACTCGGTGAGATCCTGTCTCTACATAAAACAAAACAGGGCTGGGGATGTGGCTCAGTGGTCAAGTGCTCCTGAGTTCAATCTCCAAAAAAAAAAAAGAATTGAAAAACAAAAAATTTGAAACTATTATGTTGGTGTACACGCACCCACCTTTCATCTTGGCTAAGCTAACAGTGTAAGTTAGGCATAGAAATGAAACAACTACATTTTTTTAGCCAAAGGGAGAAAACCTATTAAGAGCTAGTGAACAAAAGTAACATTTGCCAAGAGAATAACCTTACCTCAGGAGCAAAATCTCCTGGGACAGTAATAACAACAGCCACTGATCTGTTAAATATTCGTTATGTTCCAGGCATTGTGTTGAATTCTTGTATCAGTACATTGTCACTTATCCAGGAGCAAACAGCTTAAAGCCATTGTCATGTGACTAGTAAGTGTCAAGAGTTGGAATTTAGGCCCAAAGTTTGGACTTAACTGCTTTGCTTTTCAGGCTTCTCAGGAAGGGCCTAACGCTTTGGAGTAGACACCCTCCCTCAGACCCCACACCTCCATCTCAATGTCTTT
>CM053401.1:60868130-60884812 GCA_028644305.1 Xerus rutilus
AAAAAAACAATTCCAGATGTTCAAGGTAACATTTGCTTAGTGAAGTACTTCTACAAAGAATGGGAAAAAATGTGAATGACTTTTAAGTTTCTATTAGACTCTGTGTTAATATCTTATTAAGCTCTGTGCAAAGTCCTTCAGCAGAATAAACTTTTTCAAGAGTTGATGGGAACTGTCCTTAAGTGACCCAGAAAAAAAAAAAAAGATTTACTCTGATCTACCTATTAATAATGTCTTCCAATTATATAGTTGATTGCTTTTCCCACTGCCAAACTGGGACTGGAATGAAGGCTAGGCCCTTGACTCAAACCTGTTCACCAGATCCAGAAGCCAGAATGTACAAGCTGAGACAAAGTGGGGATGATAGGTAAATTTTTTTTTTTAAAAGTTGAGCCAGACATAGTGACTCATGGGGTCTGTAATCCCCACTACTCTGGAAGCTGAGACAGGAGGATCCAAGTTCTAGGCCAGCCTTGGCAATTTAGGGAGACTTTGTCTCAAAAAAGGGCTGGAGATATAGCTCAGTGGAAGAGGACTTGTCTAGTATACAAAAGGCCCCGGGTTCAATCCCTAGTATGGAGTGGGGGTGGGAGCAGAGACTGAACAGCACAGGTGGATGCCTAAATAAAAGTGTGCAAAACTCCTGTTGTATTCACTGAGGGCAATTATAGTGCCTTTGAAGGTGGCAACTTTTCCAAAATGCTTTTCTTTGAGTTAGTAAGAAATCTAATTGTAATCTGTTGGAATTGGTTCAGGGATCAAGCTGCTCTGATGACTGCTCCATCTTTGGTAAGTAGAAGATGTGCAGTTCAGATGCCCCCTTGGGCAAATGCCCAATTGTTTTGAAATTCAGATCAGAATTTACTTACTGCTGAATCATATCAGCCACTGACAGCCCCACACTCTAAGGACAAGGTCCTTCAGCCAAGTCTGAGTTTCCCAACATTCTAGAAACATGAGTTACTCTGAGATCACACTGTGGGCATGTGTTTGCCTGTTTACCTGTGTATCTAGCTCCAACCCTAGTGATCATGCAGCTGCTGGCACCATATTGGGAAACCAAAGACCAAATCCAATGTGAGCTGAAGACCTGGAAGCTGATTTTCCCCCTTGGAATCATGTGACCTCTTTAAAAATAAGGATCCAGCTGTTGTTCACATCTTGATTTGGTTTATGAGCAACTTGTACACACTGGTAAAGCCAAGATTAATGACATTTGGCCCATATGCCAGGTTAGCAGGGACCAAAAAATACCCTATATGCCAAACTCCATGGCAATAAATATGCAAACACATTTCAACCCTTACATTTGGAATAGGAGGAAGCAAGAAAGGCCTAGACTGTGGGTCTCTTAATGTAGTGAACTGAGAAGGACTAATGAAAGAGGAACTTAACTTCAGGCTATATTGAACTTGATTAACTCTAAAGGTTCTTAAGGAAACTTGTTTCTCTCATGGGCCTCATGGAGCTGGCATGAACTAGTAACAACTTCCTGAAGAGCAGAGTTATTAACATCACACTTTCTCTCAACCTTGAAATTTAAGAGCCTTTCTGAATTTCTCTGTAATGTGGATTAGATTTGAATATTTATAGAGTCCCTGTAAGATGAGGGTTACTTGAAATCAGCTTTTTAATTAAAGCTATTGAATTCTTTATAGGTCTTACCTTGGAATTATGATCTCTGGATAAATAAAACACTTTTCCAACATGGTAGTTTAATAACATGTTGGTCTAGTTACCCTTTAATAAGTGAGAAAAACTGATCAACATGGACTGTGATGAAACCTTCAAAGCAATTCCAAGAGCCCAACCTAGAAATGAAAATTTCTAACTCTAGACATTGGGTTCAGGTCCTTTGGCTTCTCACTTTTTTTCTTTTTTTCTTTTTAAGATTCTAGCTAGGCAGAGTTCTTTAATAAGTAGGGTGGGGCCTGAGGTTGTGGCTCAGCAGTAGAGCACTTGCCTCACATGTGTGAGGCACTGGGTTTGATCATCAGCACTACATAAAAATAAGTAAACAAAATAAAGACACTATCCATGTATAACTAAAAAAAAATTAATAAATAAGTAGGGTGGGAGAAAACCTTGTTATTTATACTTTAATTCAGTTTCCCATGAAAGTAGAAAAGCTGTCAAAGGCCACTGTGTTCACATTTCCCACAAAAAAGTAAACACTATAGAATACCATCATGATGGTCCATAACAGTCCTGGAGACTTTATTTGTAGCAGGTTCTTCTGTTTATTTCTGTTTACTTTTAGACTTCTTATCATCTTTTAACAAAGCCACTGAAAAGGAATGTATCTTTTTCTTTTCTTTTTGAGTGTGTCTTTTTTTTTTTTTTTTTAGTATCGGGGATTGAACTTGGGTATTCAACCACTGAGCCACATCCCTAGCCCTATTTTGTGTTTTATGTAGAGACAGGGTTTCACTGAGTTGCTTAGCGCCTCGCCTTTGCTGAGGCTGGCTTTGAACTCGCGATTCTCCTGTCTTAGTCTCCCAAAGTGCTGGGATTACAGACATGTGCTACCATGCCTGGCTAAGACATACTCTTAAGATATTCACAGATACTTTTAAGATTGCTCATCTTTTTGAACTCAGGGGCCCTTAACCACTGAGCCACATCCTCAGCCCTTTTTTTATATTTTGTTTAGAGACATGGTCACCTAGGACCTCTCTAAATTGCTGAGACTGACTTCAAACTCGCAATCCTCTTGTCTCAGCCTCCCAAGCTGCTGAGATTACAGGCATGTGCCACCATACAAGATTATTGTGCCACCATGGCAAGATTATTCATCTCTCTGACTCCTCTAACTAAAGACAAGTTTCTCTAAAACTTTCTCTATTCACAAAGCTTTGACATCAAGACAACATAACAACAGGCACTTTACAAATGTTTCCTTAGAGACTAAATTTCCATTCTACTTCAGATGGTTAGTAATTTTTAAAAAAAATGTATCAAATTTAGCTGGGCATAGTCACTCCTGCCTGTAGTCTCAGCACTCCGGAGGCTGAGAAGGGAGGATCACTTCAGCCCAGGAGTTCAAGGCAGGCTAGGCAACACAGGGAGACTGTATCTCACACATGAAAACAAAAAAACAACTTTACTGAATTTATAACCCTAAGTCAAGCACCCTGGAAACCCAAAGACAGTTCCAACTCAGCCCTATAGTAACTCTCTGGACTGAGGACATGGGAGAACCTCTTCCTCTAAAACATGAAGTTTTTTCTTTTTTTCTTTTTGGTACCAGGGATTGAACTCAGGGGCACTCAACCACTGAGCCACATCCCCAGCCCTATTTTGTGTTTTATGTAGAGACAGGGTCTCACCGAGTTGCTTAGCGCCTCACCGTTGCTGAGGCTGGCTTTGAACTCGCAATTCTCCTGTCTCCGCCTCCCAAAGTGCTGGGACTACAAGCGTGAGCCACCACGCCAGGCTTCTTTTTAAATATTTTTTATTTATACATAGACACAATGTATTTTGTTTACTTATTTTTATGTGATGCTGAGGATCAAACCCAGTGCTTCACACGTGTGAGGAAAGCGCTCTGCCACTGAGCCACAACCTCAGCCCTAAAATGCGAAGTTTTAACATAATTGTGTGTTCTTTCGAACTCCAAAATACTTGGCTCCTGACTCTAACCTTTGAAGGAGAGGACTGTCCTTTCTGATAATACCAAGCCATTCTTGAAGTAGCCATATGCTGTAGTATACCTCAAAAGAAATCCTTTTGTAATCACTTGATTAACTAATTATCATTCTAACTTTCTAACATGCAGAGAATTTCAGTTCAGTGAGAAGCTGTCCTTTCAGTGTGGGATGGCTTCTTTGCAGAATGTTTTGTTGTTCTTTTGGCTTTATTTCTATTGCCCCTAGTTTGAACAAGTACTTTTGCAATTTCCCAATAAATTCGGGTGAGATTTTCTCTAATGGAGAGAAGCTCCACTCTGGTTTCTGGACCTCTAAAGGTATATGAGACTTTAGGAAGTCCTGATCAGCGCCTACTTGCAAATCTGGGTGGTGCTAATCACTATTGCCATCTCTTCAAGGAGTACCTTGCTAGACACTGGCTGAGGCACAGGGCATAGAGCACTGAGGCCCTTTCCTACACCTTGACCCACAGCAACCACAAACAGGATGAAGCAGGCTGCTCTTATATCACCCACAGGAGCTTTAGGGTTCTAGAATTATTTACTCACCTTTTGGGCTTTAAAGGTCTATAAAATAAAAACAAACATTCTAAAAGGTTTTTCAGACAAGAATACATTGTGGCATTGTATAGTGGCACATGCTTGTAATTCTAGCAACTCGAAAGGTTAAGGCCAGCTTAGCAATTTAGTGAGACCCTGTGTCAAAATTAAAAATTTAGGGCTGGGGATATAGATTGATGGTAAAGCACCCCTGAGTTCAATCCCCAGTACCCACCCCACCTCCAAAAAATAATACATTGTGGATTCTAGGCCTAGCCTATATTTGTATAGTAGAGGGGGCACAACATAGAAATGCTAGTCTGCTTCTCTTCCCATGCATGTTACCCTGCCATTCCAGTTACCCTGCCTGAGTACCTCTTTACTATTCTTGCCCCAAGTCCTAGGGTGGGAATGGGAGAGAGGCCTCCATTGGCCCTAGTAGCAGGCTCTGGAATGTCTGGTACCTGAAGCCAGAGCATGGAGAGGGAAGGCCCTTAGGATTCAGGTCAGCATCCTTGCACCATGGAAATGTGGTTGCTGCTGAAACAGAGCAGAATGGGACCCAAGAAAAAGACTGGTTGTCCAGGCATACAAATGTGTTCCATTCCAGCCAAAATAAAGAAGTCTTTCAGCCTCTTTAAAGGAAGCAAATACCAAAAAAGCTGTTGAGGTTTTCTGTACCTTCATGTGTGCAATAGGTGATCACTGAATTGAGGAGGTGTCGGTACATCTCTCAGACAGTACTGGTCACTGGCACCATCCTCTGACCATGTAGCAGAGGGGAACATACACCACTTCTTTCTGTCTGAATTGCCTGGAGAAAAGTAAGCCTTCTGGGAATACAGAGCAGGCACACTAGGAGAGTCTCATCAGTTGGTTCCTAAACAAACCAATCTTAGTTCATGAAATTTGAAGTATTGAAAAAGTCTACCAAGCTATGATATGGGGTGAACTTTCCTATAGAAATGAGGCCTCTTGAGTCCTCAGGCAGCATTTCAGTCCAGTGCAGGGAAGGGACTTTGAAGAGTGCAGGAGCTTGTTCACAGTTGTGAATGATTTAGGTCATTGCTATGCTTGGTCCCCAGGGGGCAATCTGCCCCACCTGACACTATGCACCAGAGGGTTCCATTTACTGGGATGGAAGGGTTTTCAACAAGCCAGATTTTGTCCTGATTTCTTCTGTTTGGGTCATTTCCTTTTTAAATCCCATTTGTCTTGCTCCATAATGTTAGTTTTACTAGAATTAGAACAAACCCACACTAGAGAGAAATGCAAATGATGTACTCTATTTCTCAAAGTCCAACCATGCAGACTCTGAGAAACTTCCCCATCCTTAAAAAGCCTCAGGATGGAAAAGCTTCTGGAGAAAAAGACTGAGTAAGGGGTGTCTTGGGAATTTCATGAGGTTTTCACTTCCCTCTCCTTTTGCTGTACCAAGCCAAGCCTTAAATCATGTCTGCTGCAGGTGTGCTGACAAGGAAGGCTTTCTTAAGGCTGAGCAAATAGAAATTATGTGCTCTGTGTGCTGGGAAAACCAGCTACTGATTGCAATTATGATAGTTGCTTATTTGCATCTTTCAATCCTAAAGTCTGGCAGAGAAGGCCTGAACAATGCTAGCTGCTCCAGTATGTCCTGCCTACATGCTAAAGGTGATACAGAATGTGTGGCCCTAACCAGAGGGAGCAGGAAACTATAGCTGAGCCTCTACAAGGTTCCCTTCTGTTTCTGTTATGTACTGGTCTGCAGAAGTTCTCCTGGACAAAAGAACTATGTAGCAAGCACAGGAAAGTCATGGGTTTTAATTTTTTTTTTTCATAAGGCTGAATGGCAACCTTTTATAAATGTCATAGAAGAGAGGTGTCCATGACAGTAAATATAAAACTTGGTCATAGAGAAAGAGAGGGCAAAAATAAAGCCATGTAAAATGAAAGGGAAAGACACAAACTGTGTGTCTTGGTGGGGAAATTAAATTCAAACTAGAATGCTGGAGGTCATTACACTGATATATGTCAGACAACAGCAAGATACAAAGACAAGCACACCTGTCTCTACTTCCAATAAAAATCTAGTTAATGTATGACACATCAATATAACTAATCCAACTATAATACATATTCTGTTACATCTGATTCACTTTAATTTTCTGACTTATAAGACTTCCTGCTGTAGGTGTGAGGTTATTCAACTCATTTACCTGGACTCATAGAGATTCCAGATTCCAACTGAGAGGCTTCTAAAGCTCTTCTGTATAGTTCTTTCATTTTGAGATGAGGGGTTGTGTGCCTTGTCCAATCCATAGAGCTACTTAGTGCCAAGGCCAAAAATGGATCTTGAGTTTCTGCACTCCTAGCAAAGTGCCTGTAAGTCCTGGCCATCTTCCTGATTTTTAAATCTAAAGCCTTTTTTTTTAAAACTCCTCTGTAGGAAGAGATTTATCATGAATTGCTTTAAACAGCCTAGTTAAGATAGAGTGTTACATGCTTAATTAAAATATAGACATTCTTCCTGGTCTTGGGTCTCCTAGGTCAAAGGGATGGTAGATTTAGGTCACTCATCACTAGAGGGCACTCAGTTTTTCCCCGTTAAAGAGGCTTCCAAATTCTGCCTGTAAATTATTTTATCAACAGAGTATTTCCTATCATAGTAACAGGTCATTTCTCCAGAATATCAAGTTGATGTAAACATACTGGTTTTTGGCATAGGTGTCTAATTTATATAGACAGATACACATATACAAACATATGAATATATGCATACACATAAACATTAGTTATAACTGAGTGAGACCCTATCTCTACATAAAACACAAAAATAGGGCTAGGGATGTGGCTCGGTGGTCAAGTGCCCCTGAGTTCAATCTCCAATCCAAAAAAAAAAAAAACCCATTAGTTATAATTAATATGTATTTGTTATATGCTAAATATATGTTAATATATGTTTCTAGAGATTTAAACATCATAATTAATGTTACTATTTTAGATTCAAGCTTGATGGACTTTCAAAGGACTTATTTATCACTTTTAAGTGGTAGGCAGATTTTTGAAGTAAAAGAATTTAAAAGTCAGCATTCCTGGAACTGGGTGTGGTGGCTCAAGCCTGTAGTTCCAACAATTAGGGAGGCTGAGACAGGAGAATCGCGAGTTCAAAGCCAGCCTCAGCAATGGCGAGGTGTTAAGCAACTCAGTGAGACCCTGTCTCTACATAAAACACAAAATAGGGCTGGGGATGTGGCTCAGTGGTCGAGTGCCCCTGAGTTCAATCCCTGGTACCAAAAAAAAAAAAAAAGTCAGCATTCCTGGGCTGAGGTTGTGGCTCAATGGTAGAGTGCTTGCCCCACATGCATGAAACACTGGGTTTGATTCTCAGCACCACATATGAATAAAATAAAGGTCCATCAACAACTAAAAAAAAACATTTTTAAAAGTCAATATTCGGGGCTGGGGCTATAGCTCAGTGTTAGAGCACTTGCCTTGCAAACGTGAGTCACTGGGTTCGATCCTCAGCACCACATATAAATAAATAAATAAAATAAAGATATTGTGTCCATCTACAACTAAAAAAATATTAAAAAAAAAAAGTCAATATTCCTCTGGAGCACTCACACAAAGCCTAGTGGGCTCCTGCCAAAATCTGTAGATCTACAGCATTCCAAGCAAATCATGTTTGTTCTTGGGGTCCTTGGGCACTTTTGATTTAAAAGAAAGAAAAGGAGAACTTTATCTGCTATAAAGGAATACAAGCCATGCAATTTATTTAACCCTCCAGTTTATCAACCCTGGAGGCCTTCTTCTGACCATAGGGGATTTCTAGAGATTTATACCTGCAGCCCTGAAACCCATTTTGTCTCAGAAAACGAAGCACTTTCTAGCTGTTATATTCATTTTGAACAAGCATATTCCATATGCTTAAAAGAAGTTAAATTGATATATAATAGTTATTATTAACAAATGCCATAACATTGCCCTGTCTGGGAAAAGAAATAATCTTAAAAAAAATTGTCTTTGTAAAAATGGGTCAGGTAGGATTATGTGAAACACCTGCACCTCTGGCTGTCCTGTCAGTTGCTGATGACAGACATTCTGGATGCTGTTGAACTGTTTTCCTGCCCCATGGCACTTCTGCTTTGCCAAATACTGTGGAAAACTATTGAAAAAGGATACATCCAGTTCACTCTGGAAAAGAGAAAAAGAATGCACAGGTGAGGAGACACAGGGACTGAACACTCTGAGCATAGACAGCAACTGCTCTGCCTTCAAGCCTAGCAGCAGCAGGATAGGCTACTACTCTACACAGAAGCCCAAGCAAGCGCAGGAGCCCTCAGTTGGGAACTGCAACTAAAAACAAACAGCCAGGTGCAGTGGCGTACCCTGTAACCCCAGCACTTTGGGAAGTGAGACAGGAGAATCACGAGTTCAAAGCCAGCCTCAGCAATGGCAAGGAGCTAAGTGAGTCAGTGAGACCCTGTCTCTACATAAAACACAAAATAGAGGATGTGGCTCAGTGGTCAAGTACCCATGAGTTCAATACCCAGTACCAAAAACAAACAAACAAAAAATTGCAGGATAGAGGAATTTTAGAGGGCAGAATCATTCATTGCAGAAAATACAGGGAATAAACTGGGCACAGTAGCATACACCTGTAATCCCAGCTCTTTCGGAGGCTGAGGTAGGAGGATCACAAGTTTAAGGCCAGACTTGGCAACTTAGCAAGAACTTGTCCCTCAAAATAAAAGCAGAGTGCAGTGGTGCACACCTGTAATCCCAGCACTTTGGGAGGCTGAGACAGGAGAATCGCGAGTTCAAAGCCAGCCTCAGCAATGGTGAGGCGCTAAGGAACTCAGTGAGACTTTGTCTCTAAAATAATAAAACACAAAATAGGGCTGGGGATGTGGCTCAGTGGTTGAGTACCCCCGAGTTCAATCCCTGGTACCACAAAAGAAAAAAAAAAGTATGTGGGAGGATAGGCATAGATTACATGCAAATACCATGCCATTTAATATAAGGAACTTGAGCATTTGGGGATTTGGAGATCCATGGGGGTGGGATTTGTCCTGGAACAGATGCCCCACAGATACTGAGGAATGACTATATGACTTGTACATATGTATATAGAGATACAGATATATGAAGTCTAAGGGGAAATGTACTTAGCAGCAGCTATCACTAAGTGATGGCTTACTGATATTCCTTCCCCCACTTTAAAAAATATGCATACATTTTTTTTTTTGGTACTAGGGATTGAACTCAGGGGTACTCGACTGAGCCACTCTAAATCCCCAGCTCTATTTTTTGTGTTTTATTTAGAGACAGGGTCTCAGTGAGTTGCTCAGCGCCTCGCCATTGCTGAGGCTAGCTTGAACTCGCAATTCTCCTGTCTCAGTCTCCCTAAGTGCTAGGATTACAGGCGTGAGCCACCACGCCCAGCTAAAAAAATGCATACATTTTTATAGTAGTTTTAGGTTCACAGTAAAAGTGAGAGGAAGGTACAGAGATATCCTATGTATATCCTTGCCTTCACACATGCATGAGCATTGAGTCACCCTTTCACTAGAGAAGTGCCTTTTTTACAACTGAGGAGCCAACATGGACATATCACTGCCATGAAGAGTCCACAGTTTAAATCTGGGCGCGGTGGCTCAAGCCTGTAATCTGGGCATTTAGGGAGGCTGAGACAGGAGAATCACGAGTTGAAAGCCAGCCTCAGCAATGGCGAGGCACTAAGCAACTCAGTGAGACCCTGTCTCTACATAAAACACAAAATAGGGCTGGGGATGTGGCTCAGTGGTCAAGTACCCCTGAGTTCAATCCCCAGTATCAAAAAAAAAAAAAAGGTAGCTGAGTTTTGACCCACAAAGCAAGGGTTTGATGGAAATGATTCTTAATGTGAAAAGGTATTGTTGTCTTGGAGGGAAAGCAGAGGAAAGAAGAAAAGAAAGCAAGTTCGAAAGTAAAATTTTATAACTGAGTAAAAAGAATGAAAAACTAAGAGGTACTTAGTTTTTTAAGAGCTGAGTCTTAATAAAGATCTAAAGCATACATAAGTTTGTAATACTTTGGATGAGCCAGAAGGAAAGATAAAGAAAATATGACATCATTTGAATTTTAAGTTTTACACATTAAAGCTCTATATTAACAAATAATCTTAAACTATACTCAACATGACCCAATTTCTAGAAAACTGGATTGAAGAAAAAAACCCATTTTTTAGTCATTAGACTTACCACTCGGCTGAAGTACTCGTCTAAAACTTCTACAAAATTATGGATGAATTCATAAATAGCCATCTCATTCTGAAATAAAAGAGGAAGAGTACAATGAATTTTAGCATGGCCCTCATGTAACTCAGACACAGAAATGCTCAGTCAGCTCCTAGGTTTTACAGCATGTGACTTAGGGAACAGATGTGAGCACAGCAGCTTCCCACTGACCAATAATCAGAACAGTCCTACTGCTCCCTTATTTAAAAGTTGCTTATTAATGAAGGAAATGTAGAAGACCTTAACCTCTAAGATTTCTATGTGGTCAATGTTGTTGTTTTTTTTTTTAAATAATTTTATTTATTTATTTATTTATTCCACTTAGGTATACATGTTAGCAGAATGCGTTTAGATTCATTGTACACAGATGGAGCACAACTTTTCATTTCTCTGGTTGTATGTGATGTAGAATCACAACATACATGCAGTCATACATAAAGCTAGGGCTATGATGTCCATCATATTCCACCATCTTTACTGTCCCCTGGTCCCCTCCCCCTCCCCACCCCTGTGACCAAAGTTTCTCCATTCTTCCTGTGTCCTCCCCTATAATATGGATCAGCATCCACTTATCAGAGAGAACATTCGGCATTTGGTTTTTTGAAAGTGGCTTACTTCATTTAGCATGATATTTTCTAAGTCCATCCATTTATCTGGCCCAACTGAAACTGCAGATCCCAGTGTTGAGGCTTTGTGCTCTACTCCCTGACTTCATCACCTACTGGCTTAAGCATTTTCCAGATTCTCTGTATCATCATTTTTCTGTCTGTGAAGATGGGGAAACCACTCAAAGTGGCTTATGGATAAAAGCAGTCAACTGAGATTTCAGAGCATTTTAGATTTGAAATACCTGGAACTGGGATGAACACTCCTGAAGAGGAACTAAATTTCAGCAGATATAAACACAAGACAATGATATAGTTTGCTCTGATTTTTGATATGTAAGCCCATGTTTAGTGTCATGACTGACTGGCCTCTGCTTGTCTGAGCTGCCTTACTATGTGACAGAACAAGGGCAGGGCACTGGTCTTGGTTAGGATAAAAGAAGAAACTAGCTAGGTTGGTGGTATATACCTATAGTCTCAGCTATTTGAGCCCTCAAATTTGACAACAGCCTGGAAAACACAGTGAGAAATTGCCTCAAAAAAAGAAAAAAAAAAAAAAAGGTAAAGAACAGAAAAAATGGAAAGCACTTGGGATGTGGCTCAGTATTTGCCTAGCATATGTGAGGCCCTGGGTTCTAAAAAAAACAAAACCAAAAGGAAGGGCATTCTGGGGGTGTGTTTCTCCACTTTATAAGCTACTCATCTAATCCAAACAAACATCCTCAGTATATCTCTTCCATAGAACTTTCTCACCTTGACAGAAACCAAGATCCTAGAGAGATGCTGCGGTGCATGCCTATAATCCCAGCTACTGGGGAGGCTGGACGATTGCACATTCAAGTTCAAGGATTGCAACTTAGTCAGACCCTGTCTCCAAAATCAACAGCAACAACAAAAAAAGTAGGAGTGGGGTGGAGTTGGGGATAGGATGCAGCTCAGTGGTAGAGCACTTGCTAGCATGCTCGAAGCCCTAGGTTCAATACCTAGCACTACAAAAAGAATTTTAAAAAGAAAAAGAAAAAAAGAAACCAAATAGATTATTGAAAAGAGCCATAACAATTCTTAGGGAGGCCAATAGGAAGAAAATATCAATATAGGGAGGAATAAAGATCAGATTGTTATCCCTAAGTTTCTTGTATTTTCCAAAGGCTCTTCCAGTATCTTACCTCAGTGTCATTAACTCCAACCACAATGAAGAGAGCTGCATATTGCCGATATATCAGCTTAAAATCCTTATATTCAATGAAAGAGCACTAGATGAAACACAATTAGATATTAATACCTTTGGTTGACAGAGACTTCTCCAAAATAGCATGCATAATTTGTAGGTTTAGGTTTGAGTATCTGCCAACACACTCCTAGAAATACAGAACATTCTCATAACGGACTACCTGGAAGTATCTTCAGCGGGAGTTGGAGAAACAGTCTGGGGGGAAAAAAGTGAGTGATCACATGGGTTCTCACTTGTACTCCTTATTTCTTTTCTTGGCTGTGTGGAAATCAGCAGCCAAAGCTTATGAAAAATCAGCATTTTAAACTGCCGCCAATGTGAAAACATGTAGAAATAACAAAGATTTTCTTTTTTCCACTTCTTTATGGATTTTTGGGAAGCAACTAGACATGCTGGATTTTATATTAGTTAGTAATCACTGAGGAACCAAATATAAGTAGTGTGTGTTTCTTTTTCCTAGATGTATAAAAATAATTCATGTAGATTCTTTTATAAATTATTTAAAGATGGCCTTCATATGGGAAATGCTAGACAAAATTTCCCAAGGTAAACATTTTTTTTTTTTGGTACTGGGGATTGAACTCAGGGGTACTTGACTACTGAGCCACATTTCCAGCCCTATTTTGTGTTTTATGTAGAGACAGGGTCTCACTGAGTTGCTTAGCACCTGGCCATTGCTGAGGCTGGCTTTGAATTCGCGATTCTCCTGTTTCAGCCTCCCTAAGTGCTGGGATTACAGGCTTGAGCCACCACGCCCGGCTAAGCTGTAAGTGTTGATCAGAAAAATTCTTCCATGGAAAATGCCACCTGGCAATCTATAAAATGGAGAGATTTGAGGCTTTTATTTAAAAGTAAGATAAAGGTAAAATGTACAGGACTATTCTGCAACTTTTGGCTCAGTGTAGGATCAGTGTTATTTCTGTTCAGTTGGATCTTTCAAGGAAATACAATTTATTTAAAAAACTGAGAAACATTTTTTCAAAGTCTCTTAGGAGTTTCTAATATTTAAAAAAAACTATCAACAACTTTTGTGAGTGAAATAATAACTATGTTGATAGCAGGATACTTTGTAACTTCATTATGCCAAAAGCCTAGTGGCTAGTGGGGTTTTTGTTGTTCTTGGTTTTTTATTTGTTTGTTTGTTTGCTTGTTTGTATTTTTGGCACAGGGGATCTAACCCCTGGGCACTTTACCACTAAGCCACATCCCCAGCCCTTCTTTTGTTTTTGTTTTTGTTTTTTTTGGTACCAGGGATTGAACTCAGGAGTACTGGACCACTGAGCCACATCCCCAGCCCTATTTTGTGTTTTATGTAGAGACAGGGTCTCACTGAGTTGCTTAGTGCCTTGCCATTGCTGAGGCTGGCTTTGAACTCGTGATTCTCTTGTCTCAGCCTCCCAATATGCTGGAATTACAAGCCTGAGCCACTGCACCTGGCTCCTTCTTATTTTTTTTTTATTTTTTTTTAGTTATCGATGGACCTTTATTATTATTTTTTTATTTATACATTTTATATATGGTGCTGAGAATTGAACCCAGTGCCTCACATATGCTAGGCAAGCACTCTGCCACTGAGCTATGTCCTCAGCTCTTATTTTTTATTTTGATACAGGGTCTCCCTAAGTTGCTGAGGATGGCCTTGAACTCACAATTCTCTTGTCTCAGCTTCCCAAGTTGCTGGGATTATAGGCACATACCACTGTGCTGAGCATAGTGGGTTTTTTTTAAAACCTAAAATAATTTAGTATATTTCAAAAATACCTAACAGTATTTATATTTAGTCCAAAGCTTGTATTTCAAAGGGTTAATTATGAGTGAAAATGATGTTTGAAATTGTGAAGTGCCTGCATTCTGCAGAAAAATTGAAACAAGAATGTTTCTAAATGTGTTTACTTAAAGCATGTGGCTATTAATACAGCCCTTTAACATCTGTTTCCTTCTGACAACATAAACCAGTGTGCCATAGAAGGCCAAAGTGATAATTCAAAGAGGAACTCTGAGATGTTTCCATTGGAAAATCAATTTAGAGCCAAGGGAAACACATTTGCAGTATGTAATGTCTGAGCACTGATGTAGCTTAACATTTTATGGCTTAGTAGTGGTTTATACAGGCAGTCCTTCTATAAATGCAATGAAATGGAGAATGAAGAAAATTAATGAATGATTTCTGATTAGAAAATCAGAATAAGCTTTCTGATTTTGCCTCAGTTGTTAAGTGTTTTCCAATGGATTTGACATTTAGGACCTGGATTTAATAATTTTCTAAGTAAAGTTCTCTGTGAAAATAGATTCAGTTTTTAAAATTCCTATTCATGGGCTAGGATGTAGCTCAGTGGAAAAGTGTGTGCTTAGCATGCACAAAGCCCTGGGTTTGAGCCCCAGAACCCCCATCCCAATTCCTATTTATTATTCTAGCAATTTTATTTAACCACCCAATTTTGGAAGGATAGATAGATTTGCTATTTCACATGAATTTTTAACTTCCATTCCCACATCTACATAATAAAATAGTCCAAATCAAGTTTATTTTGCCTTTAAATCATGGGTGGTATGTTTACAAGAATGATAAGCAGATAAAAATTGTCCTCCACACTAGAATCATATTGTTATCCTCCAGTACAAAATAGGTCTTGAATATTCACCTCCATGCCTGTCACCTAACCTTCATTTTTTGGCTTTCCCAGAAAACCACCTGCTACTCCTAACAGTTTCAAGGGCTGAATTCATATGAACAAAAAAAAATTATATCTACTAAGCAGGAGTAAATTTAGCTGCCACTTCCATGGTGTACTGGGACAAATATGCTGACCTAAATAACAACCCAAGACTTTTCCTTGTTTTTATTCTCTTAAGGAGATATGAAGAGAGCTATGCTTCCTTTGGTCTTCATTGTATTTCATTCCTTAGTTTCCCTAACAGCTGTTGAAGGAATATAGTTCAGAGAAAATGATGGCCCTTGAGACTAAGTAATAACAGATCTAACAAGGCTGAGTTGACTGCAGAGAGAAAAGAGAGCATCAGAAACTTACTTGTTCATTGGATCGAGAGAGACAGCTCTTTATAACTTCTGTTTCCAGAAGTGTACGCTTATTAATCTCCACATGCTCATAGTACTTAGAAAGTCGGGTCTGGCCTTGTTTATTCACCATAAGGAAAAATTTTATCATTTTTTTTCCTGGCCAATGTTTTTCCAAATACACTTTAAAAGTTATAGCAAGGGGTGGCTGTGATTGGAACCTGGAGGATAAAAGAACAACAGAAATGTAAGATTAAGTTTCTCAAATAATTATATTAAGTCTGTTCTATAGATGAACCAGAAGTAAATAAAATATCATTTGATAATATTGGTCTTCACTCCTACAAACTGAATGAGGTTTTAATAAATAGTAACCAAACAAATTTTCATTAGCTATCTTCTAAATCACTTTTGAACATCCAAATACCTCTACTCATATTCCTTCAATTTATTCATCCATTTTGCTGGACACCAACTTTGTGTCAAGTACCAGAAGAATAGGGAGGTGAAGAGGTGATTTTTTTTTTGGTACCGGGGATTGAACTTAGGGGTTCTTGACCACTGAGCCACATCCCCAGCCCTATTTTGTGTTTTATGTAGAGACAGAGTCTCACTGAGTTGCTTAGCTCCTCGCCATTGCTGAGGCTGGCTTTGAACTCACTATCCTCTTGTCTCAGCCTCCCAAAGTGCTAGGATTACAGGTGTGAGCCACCACGCCTGGTTGAGGTGATGTTTTTGATCTTCCAACTTTTACACCTAACAAAGGTGCTAAACAGATACATAAATATCAGCAATACAAAGTGATGAGTTATAACGGGCTGGTGCACTTCCTTAGGAACACATAAGGAAGGAGCAAGGAACATTGCAGGAGAGTTAGGAAGGACTTTCCAAAGAGGGGAAATTTGAGCAACTTCTTGAAGGATGATTTAGGAGAGACTCTATATTGAGAAAACAGGGATATGAAAGCTCTGGCAAGTTCACTGTGGTTTCAGTTCCAGAGGGTGACAAGAAAGTATCAGAAAATTAAGCTGCTCATATATGATAAAATTGACTTTAGAAATCATACTAAGGAATGTGGGCTTTATTTTATGTGCAAAGAAGATAAGATCTAGAGTGAAGTTATTCTTTCCTTAGTGGTAGGAATACTAATACTGATCATTTGTTAAAAGCTCTGACAAGCCGGGCGCGGTGGCTCACGATTGTAATCCCAGCACTTAGGGAGGCTGAGACAGGAGAATCGCGAGTTCAAAGCCAGCCTCAGCAATGGCGAGGCACTAAGCAACTCAGTGAGACCCTGTCTCTACATAAAACACAAAATAGGGCTGGGGATGTGGCTCAGTGGTCAAGTGCCCCTGAGTTCAATCCCCAGTACCAAAAAAAAAAA
>CM053401.1:60885312-60914746 GCA_028644305.1 Xerus rutilus
AGTTCAAAGCCAGCCTCAGCAATGGCGAGGCACTAAGCAACTCAGTGAGACCCTGTCTCTACATAAAACACAAAATAGGGCTGGGGATGTGGCTCAGTGGTCAAGTGCCCCTGAGTTCAATCCCCAGTACCAAAAAAAAAAAGAAAAGAAAAGAAAAATTGCTCTTAGCGATCATTAGCATTTCACATGTACATCTTTCCAAACTCACAAACCAATACTGGTTATTAGTAATTCAACTCTAACTACATTTGGAGTTCATCAATTTTTCCATTAATGTCCCCTTTTTGTTCCAGCATCCCATCCAGGATACCACTCTCATGTCTCGTCTCTTCTGGTCTGTGATAGTTTCTGTCTTTCCTTGTTTTTCATACTGGGGATTGAACTCAGGAGCACTCTACCACTGAGCTATACCCCTATACCTTTTTAAAATTATTATTAGTTTTTAACATTGAGACAGGATTTCACTAAGTTGCCCAGGCTAGTACGAAACTTGTGATCTTCCTGCCTCAGTCTCAAGTAGCTGGGATCACAGGTAAGCACCACTATGCCTGGCTTTTTTTTCCTTGTGTCAAGATATTATAAGCATTAATATTTATTTGTTACATAAGTGTGCTATCAGACAATCCATGAACTACACTGTCTCCTTTTATAATATGAATGTATTAATCCAGAATATAGATCCCTGTGAGAATACAAATAAAGTTAATGAAACTTTTCCAGGAAAATGTACAAAGAGGTATATGCCTAAATGTTAAACAACCTCAGGAAATCCATAGATACCTATCCACGTGTCCAAGTTGAGAACCCTGAACAGAATAGGAATGTTAGTAAAGTCCTTTAAAAGTAAACTGACTTCCACAATTTTTAATTTTTATTTTCCTACTTTATCATTACTTGGCATATATAAGACAAATTATATTTGTATTAGGGTAAATGAATGAAATGGTATAGAATGAATATGGCATGCAGACCAATGTGGATTCTTTCTTTCTTTTTTTTTTTTTTTTGGTACTGGAGATTGAACTCAGGGGCACTTGACCACTGAGCCACATCCCCAGCCCTATTTTGTGTTTTATGTAGAGACAGGGTCTCACTGAGTTGCTTAGCACCTCGCCGTTGCTGAGGCTGGTTTTGAACTTGCGATTCTTCTGTCTCAGCCTCCCTAAGTGCTGGGATTGCAGGCTTGCGCCACCGCGCCCGGAGTAGATTCTTTCTTTTTATTTCTTTATTCTTTTTTTTTTTTTTTGGTACTGGGGATTGAACTCAGGGGTACTCGACCACTGAGCTACATTCCCAGCCCTATTTTGTGTTTTATGTAGAGATAGGGTCTCAATGAGTTGCTTAGAGCCTCGCCATTGCTGAGGCTGGCTTTGAACTCGCGATTCTCCTGTCTCAGCCTCCCTAAATGCTGGGATTATAGGCTTGAGCCACCACGCCCGGCTTTTATTTCTTTATTCTAATTAGGTATATATGACAGCAGAATGTATTTTGATTCGTTGTACACAAATGGAGCACAACTTTTCATTTCTCTGGTTGTACACAATGTAGAATAGCACCCTATGTGCAGTCATACATGTACCTAGGGTAATGATGTCCATCTCATTCCACCATCTTTCTTATCCCATACCCCCTTCCCTCCCCTTCTTCCCCTTTGCCCAAAGTCCTTCCAATCTTCCTATGCCCACCCCCGTTATGGATCAGCATACACTTATTAGAGAGAACATTTGGCCTTTGGTTTTTTGGGATTGGCTTACTTCACTTAGCATGATATTCTCCAACTCCAATGTGGATTTTTTTCTAAAAATCTGACTTTGATGTATACTTACTACTTGTTCACAAATATCGCTGTCATTTTTAGCAGCTACAAATACAGAGCTTTATTTCCCAATCTGTTGGTTAGGATACAGAAAAAAGAGGGAAAGATCACTACAGGGCTTGGTCACCTCAGGTGACCATTTACAGCTATCTTAACAATGCCAGTTGGAAGATGTCTGCAAAGAGTCAGTCTGCAAAAGACTCAGCTGTTAGAACACCAGGTAAAGGATGACTTAATTGGGCTTGATCTACTTTATGGCTCCTTTAAGTGCAAAACATTAAATGTCTGTTTTTATGAGACATCCATGTCTGTTTGAAAATGAAGTTAATAATCCATAGTAAACTAAGGTCTACTGAAATAAGCAGTTTGCATGGAAGAATTGTACCTTTGGCAAATAAGTGGTTATGGGACTAACCAGAATCCCAGAAAAGTACAGAGCCTGGGGCACTCCATTATTGAGAAAGGGTCTAGTTAGTTGCACACTGGACAAAATAGCTAAGTCAAGTCCAACACCAAATATTTTTCTTTGGGGTTTTTGCCTGCTTGAGATAAGAGAATGTGTCATCTAAAAGCTTAGACTAGAGTAAGACAGACCTGGCTCTCAGGTCATAGCTTTGCCACATACGTGTCATGCCATGTGACTCTAGGTTGCTAGGTCTTTTTGAACCCCAGTTAGATGACTACTGTTGAGGTGTGAGAGTGAGAGGAGATCACATGCATTCAGCAAAAGGTCTAAAAGTTCTGCTCTCTCAAGTGTTTGTTTACAACTCAGCTGTTGTAACTAGAAACAACGTTCTGGGATATTTGTCCCAAATTCTATATTATTGTTTTTTGCCTTCTCAACTCCTTTTTAAAATTTTTTGTTTAGTTGTTGATGGACCTTTATTTTTTTTATTTATTTTCATGTGGTGCTGAGGATTGAACCCAGTGCCTTACACATGCTAAGCAAGTGCTCTACCACTGTGCTACGACCTTAGCCCTCCCAACTCCTTTTTTGCAGAGGAGGTACTGGGTAATGCACCCAGGGGTGCTTTACCACTGAGCTACATCCTCACT
The DNA here is from genome assembly GCA_028644305.1 of Xerus rutilus. Lineage (NCBI taxonomy): Eukaryota > Metazoa > Chordata > Mammalia > Rodentia > Sciuridae > Xerus > Xerus rutilus. The sequence goes on from CM053401.1 coordinate 60,888,185, forward strand.
CCTTTTTATTTTTATTTTGAGACAGGCCATCACTAACTTTCCCAAGCTGGCCTGGAACTTGCAATCCTCCTGTCTCAGCCTCCTGAGCTGCTGGAATTACAGGTGTGCACCCAGCCCTTTATTCTTTTTTGTGGTACTGGAGATTGAACCCAGGACTTGTGCATCCTAGGCAAATACCCTATACCACTGAGATACACTCCCACCCCAACACCTCTTATTTCCTAAACCCTATCAGACAGGTGGTTACTCATAATTCCAAACACTATGCTATAGAGAGCCAAGCCCCATGTGGCAAAGCCTGGGGTTGCAAGCATTCATTCACTGTACAGAACAGGATGTTATCTAGACCTGCTAGCCAGGGATATGACAGCTGGGCTGTGGGCGAGGCTTGTGGTCATTCACTCCCTTTTCCAGGAAGATAAGCTCACTGTACTGTGGGTGGGATTGCAACACTCTTCATGGGGTTTAATCATTTGGTATTAATTGTTACTTTTACTCTTCTTACAAATTATTGCCAGTAAATTATAGTAGGTGACTAGGAAGCTAAGATTACCATTCTTTTATTCCCTTTCAGGAAAATTGTTTTAAAACCAACTTTATGATAGTTAAAAATTACAATCAGGAGCTGGGGTTGTAGCTCAGTGGTAGAGTGCTTGCCTAGCATGTGTGAGGAACTGGGTTTGATCCTCAGCACCACATAAATACATACATATATACATAAATACAGGCATTGTATCCATCTACAACTAAAAATATTTTTTAAAAATTACAGTCATATACCTTAGATTTCAACTGCCAGGAAAAGGAAAAAAAATATCTCAAAGATACCCATGGCCAAACCTCTGCCTTCAAATGCCCTGGCTGCATTAAGAGGTAAAATGAGTTGTAAAAAGATCTCAGTGAGATGTTACACCAAGGGATCAAATTGGTTTCCACCTTATAAGACCAGCATTCCTTCTCACTGACTTCAAGAGCAAGGATGATAAACAAGGACATGTTGAATTGACACTCATTAGGATGCAAATTTTCAATAGAACTGCTGATGGCACTTAAAGACTTGAATATATCTTTGTTTTTATGCATGCTCATAAACAATTACACAATTTACAATTATAGGATTACACGTGGTAATAAAATGGAGAAGCACAGCTGTATTTCTACTCTAAAATATATAATGCCAAAATAAACAATGTGGAAACTCAAAAGAGAAATACACGTTTGAGAACTAGAGATGAATGCTGTAATCGCCTATCCTGATTTGTAATCATCAGGGAGGAGGGAGATCAAATAATTATGAAACTGAAGTAAGACAATAAGAAGGAATATGCTCAGACAAATGTGGGGAGTGGTCAGGGAGCAGGTATTAACTTCCTGTTTATAAATTCTTTGCATTCAATAATGCCGAAGGCCAGGGAAGATATTCTGATGGCCAGAAAGGAGATTGTAGACTCAAAAACCTGTGCAAATGTATATGAAAAACAAGGAAAAATAAGGAAAGGAAAAGGCATTAGGGAAAGTACCACACAAAGGACGCTAGGATGCCCTAGCAGAGAATCTAGAAAACTCTAAGATGAAAAGAAGGTAAATTAAACAGGAATTTTCCTTGGTTTGGCATGAATATGCTTTGAAAGTAAAGATAAGAGAGACTGGTAGATTAATAGTAGAATACACCAATTTCCCAGGATCCTACATGGCATAGACTTAATACCCAGAGAAAAGACAGAAGTACATATTAAATTGGACAGTTTTCATATTTGCGATGGTGTCTTTCTGGGAGTTAGAACTGGAAGTCTTTACAGACTGTCATGTCTGAAGATGGTAAATAGGTTTTGACTTGGTGCTGACTAACTGCATAAGCTGCTTCAGGAAGGATTCTGGAGTTGCGCTGAGGTTCAAAACAAAAGGATCCTATGAATGATTATTGTTGGTTGTGGGTTAGGAAATAGGGAGTGACAACATATGCACCTTATATTTGTCATCCCTGATGTGTACACCTTTCATTTTGCAGATATAGAATGAAATCCTGAATTCTGTTCTCCTGACTCATAATATAATGCTGTCTTTAATTTATCACATTGCCTTTTTGCCTCACTGATGGTTTACTGGCATTAAAACATCATTTGTGTTTAATAACTATCAACTTCAGGTAGCTTGGATAATGATCAAGTTGGTATTCTCTTTTCTAATGCCTCTGCACAATCAATCTGGAAAATATCAAACAAATCACTTCATGAAAGAGTAGAACATGCCAGGCGTGATGGTACAGGCCTGTAATCACAACAGCTCGGAAGGCTAAGGCAGGAGGATCATGAGTTCAAAGCCAGCCTCAGCAAAAGTGAGGCGTTTGGGCTGGGGCTATGGCTCAGTGGTAGAGCGCTTGCCTAGCATGCGTGGGGCAAAGATCCATCAAGAACTAAAAAAAAATATTTTAGAAAAAAAGTGAGGTGCTAAGCAACTCAGTGAGACCTTGTCTCTAAATAAAATACTAAATAGGGCTGGGAATGTGGCCGAGGGCCCCTAAGTTCAATCCCTGGTACCTCCCCCCCAAAAAAAACATGTAGCTTCTAGAACTAAAACTGATATTTGATGATGGTTAACATATTTTCCATGTCTAGCTGCTTTCTACATATCTCACAAACATAATATTGTAACACACACATACACACACACAAATCCACAGACATTAAGGTAATATCAGACAGGGCTGGGGCTGTAGCTCAGTCGTAGAGCACTTGCCTACCATGTGTGAGGCACTAGGTTCGATCCTCAGCACCACATATAAAAAAAAAAACAAACAAATGAATAAAATAAAGATCCATCAACAAAATAAAAAAATTTTTAAAAAAAGGTAATATCAGACAAAAACATTTTCTTTTTTGCCTCCTGAAAAGTAATTTAAATAAAATTCCTGAGGTTAAAAAGTACATTTCCATCCAGAAAATGAGTACTAGTTAGGTGTATAGTACTAGTATGGTGTAAAAGGCAAAAGCATGAATTAAACTCTATTATTTATTGACTTTGTGATCCCATACTAGATACTTAATTTTTAAAAAAATATTTTTTAGTTGTCCATGGTCCTTTATTTTTATTTGTCTGTTTATATACCATACTGAAAATCAAACCTAGTGCCTCATACGTGCTAGACAAGTGCTCTATCTCTGAGCTACAACCCCAGCCCCAAGATACTTAATTTTTTTGAGCTCAATCCTGTACAACGGGAATAATAATAGTACTTACCTACTAGGTTGCTGTGAGGATTAAAAGAGTTAGGATATGTAACATTCTCAGAATAGAGCTTGACAGGTGTCAGGCAGCAAGTGCTAAAGAGCCAACATCATAAATGACATATCACTTTCCTTGGTGAATCCTTTCCTGCCTATTCCATTCCCCTCTTTCCATCTACAAAGAGCTAATTATACTGTCTATAATGTATGTTATCATTGTTTGATTACATGTCAAGGTCTCTAGGAACTGTGCTTGAGACTTTTTGTGTGGGGGCGGGGCGGGATATAACCAGGGAATTAACCTAGGGGCACTTAACCACTGAGCCACATCCCCAGGCCTTTTTCTTATATTTTATTTAGAGACAGGGTCTTACTGAGTTGCTTAGGTCCTTGCTAAGTTGCTGAGGCTGGCTTTGAACTTGCAATCCTCCTGCCTTAGCCTTCCAAGATGCTGGGATTACAGGTATATACCACCATGCCTAGGTGAGACTTTTTTATTATGACTGTCAGAGATTTTACATTGTGATCCACTGTACAGATATGTATAAATCTGAAATAAAAGTCCACAAAACACTACTTACCATACTACTTATATTGCATTCTGATTTTTCAAAATGACATTTCATTTTGTAAAAAAATGTAGTTGTAAGGGATTTCTGTTACACAGATGTATGGATTGTCAAAATTCAGCAAATATAAAGACTAATGCACTTCATTATATGTAAATTTTATACCAGAAGAAAACCAGCTACAACAAATTCTTTTTTTGTTTTATCCTTTCCATTATATTGGGGATTGAACCCAAGGGTGCTCTACCACTGAATCACACTCCCAGTCCATTTTTAAATTTTTTATTTATTTTGAGTCAAGGTCTCACTAAGTTAACAGGCTGGCCTCAAATTTGTGATCTTCCTGCTTCAGTTTCCTCAGTAGCTGAGATTACAAACCTGAGCCACCATGCCTGGCTATATGACATAATTCTTATAAAACATTTAGCATACTGACTTCATTTCCTCCCTTAATGTATATTAAATTAGAAAAAAGCGTTGATAAGGTTATAGGGAATCATATCAACATGGATATGTCTATATTTTTCATGGTCTTTTAAATTGTTATAATTTTCTTCTGTATGACCTGGTTGAATGCAACAATAAAAAAATCCTGAAAATGATTCTGACTTTTAACTCTAGCATTCCAGTCTTGAGAATTTATCCTAAGGTGTTATTAAAAATCTATATGCACAAAAATGTTCATAACAATACTGTAACAATGAAACATGGAACAAACCCAGATATTGCAAGCTCAGTTAACAACCCAGAATTGTTAAGTGTCAAAATGAACACCAACATGATGTCTTTTATTAAAATTAAGAACAGGAAGAGGCTGGGGTTGTAGCTCAGTGGTAGAGCACTTGCCTAGCATGTGTGAGGCACTGGGTTTGATTCTCAGCACCACATATAAGTAAATGAAATAAGCCGGGCGCAGTGGCGCAAACCTGTAATCCTAGCACCTAGGGAGGCTGAGACAAGAGAATCACAAGTTCAAAGCCAGCCTCAGCAAGGGTGAGGCACTAAGTAATTTAGTGAGACCCTGTCTCTACATAAAACACAAAATAAAGCTGGGGATGTGGCTCAGTGGTCAAGTGCCCTGAGTTCAATCTCCAGTACCAAAAAATAAATAAACAAATAAATAAATAAAGGTCCATCGAAAACTAAAAACAAAAAAATTTTAAAAAAACCCAGGAAAATGCAAATAAACAGACTATGCAGAAGAATGGGAAAATGTGTATAAAATAATGTTAAATCACAAAATCAGAACACCAAATTCTATATTCATATAGATTACAACTATGTAAAAGAAATATATAAATAGGTAAAGATTAAAAATAGACCAGACCAGGGTTATGATTGCTTGCCTACCATGTGTGAGGCTCTGGGTTTGATTCTCAACACCATGTATAAATAAATAAAATAAAGGTGCATTGACAACCAAAAAATAAAAAATAAAAATAGACCAGATTGATTCATCTTTTTTTTTTAAATATTTATTTTTTAGTTGTAGGTGGACACAATAGCTTTATTTTATTTTTATGTGGTGCTGAGGATGGAACCCAGTGCCTCCCGCGTGCTAGGTGAGCACGCTACCACTGCGCCATAACCCCAGGCCCAGATTGATTCATCTTTTTTTTGGTACCGGGGATTGAACTCAGGGGCACTCAACCACTGAGCCACATCCCCAGCCCTATTTTGTGTTTTATGTAGAGACAGGGTTTCACTGAGTTGCTTAGTGCCTCGCCATTGCTGAGGCTGGCTTTGAACTCGCGATTCTCCTGTTTCAGCCTCCCTAAGTGCTGGGATTACAAGCGTGAGCCACCGCGCCCGGCTTCCAGATTGATTCATCTTGAAAATCTTTTGCTAAGTGAAAGAAGCCAGTAACAAAGGATGACATATTATATAAATCCATTACATGAACTATCCCAAGGAAGCAAATCTAAAGAGACAGCCAAGAAGATTCAGGGTGGGGATAGGGTTCAGGGAGTGATGTCTAAGAGGTAAGGGATGGTAAGAATAGTTGCATAAATAGTGAGCATAGGAAAAGCCATTGAATTGTACACATTCAGTGAGCTTTACAGTTTGTGAATTATGTCTCAAAAGAGCTGTTAAAAAGAGATACAAGCCGGGCGTGGTGGCTCAAGCCTGTAATCCCAGCACTTAGGGAGGCTGAGACAGGAGAATCGCGAGTTCAAAGCCAGCCTCAGCAATGGCAAGGCGCTAAGCAACTCAGTGAGACCCTGCCTCTACATAAAACAAAATAGGGCTGGGGATGTGGCTCAGTGGTCGAGTGCCCCTGAGTTCAATCTCCAGCACCAAAAAAAAAAAAAAAAAAAAAAAAAAAGAGATACAGACAGGTCAATGGAATAATCTGGTAGAGCTCCCAACAAAGATAAAGCAATTTGAACAACTCAATTCTGGATTATAACCCAAAGTACAAAATAAATATACATAACTGCATACAGCTATAAATACATGACAGAATAAATAAACAAGGACAGAAGACTCCCAAATACTGTAGAATAGAATAGACTTCCAAATACTGTGCTAATGTGACTCAACTTCCCAGCTCAGGAAGAGAGGATAAGAGTAGACAATGTTCACACAGTGCTTGCTCAGGTGCCAGGTGCTGCCTGAACACTTTGCCCACATTCATTTAATCCTCCTAAGAGCTCTGCAAGTTAGAGATGGTTTTTATCTCCACATTAGGCATGTGAAAATATACTTGCCAAAGGTCACTCTGTAAAATGGTGAAGGAAGGACCGAATTTCAGTTAGTCTGTGCTCTCACTCAATGCTCGTTATTTCTGGGTTTGCCTCAAGACTAGTAGTTCAGTGATGGCTGTAAATGGACCATGAGGGCACAATCTCACTCCTCATTCACTAGTGTAAATCTAGCTCAGGCCAGTTGTATTCTATATAAAAGCTTTTATTGGCTAATATGCATGTTTGGTGTTTCAGTCTTGACCCTGAAGCTTATGACAAAAGGCACAATTCTATTAGATTATTCACTTTTGTTGATAGCAATATGGAGCCTACAATGCTTAAGAAATGGCTCAATTAAATAACTGTGAAAATTTAGTAAAGGTCAAACTGCTACATTCTCTGTATGTGTTATTATATCTAATACTTCCAAAATCTGTAAGTCTGACTTGTTCTTCAGACAATTGAGTTAATCTTCCTACTTCCAAAAAGTAAAATATACAAACATACTAAGCAAATGCTCACCAATGCTCAAACATTCCCAAAAGGGAAGTTTTCAGACCCATATCTGAACTTATTACTATTCTGGTTCAGATCAGGTGTCAGGGTACAGCACAGCCTTACAGGTGGCATCTTTTTTTAAAAGAAACATTTTTTAGTTGTAGGTGGACACAATATCTTTATTTTATTTATTTTTATGTGGTGCTGAGGATCGAACCCAGTGCCTCACGCATGCAAGGCAAGCACTCTACCACTGAGCCACAATCCCAGCCCATTACAGGTGGCATCTTGACTGCCTTTGTCTAGAAACATTTTTTCCTATTTTAAATTTCACAATAAAGTATAGCAACAGTGGTGAACATGTAAATGGGAGATCAAAGCTATTAGACAAGCCGGGCGCGGTGGCTCACGCTTGTAATCCCAGCACTTAGGGAGGCTGAGACAGGAGAATCGCGAGTTCAAAGCCAGCCTCAGCAACGGTGAGGTGCTAAGCAACTCACTGAGACCCTGTCTCTACATAAAACACAAAATAGGGCTGAGGATGTGGCTCAGTGGTCAAGTGCCCCTGAGTTCAATCCCCAGTACCAAAAAAAAAAAAAAAAACAAAGCTATTAGACAAGAGCCTACTCCAGTGTCTCCCAGAGGATATTAATACTTAAATTTATACTCATTTATATCTTGCAGTTTTTGAAAAGTAAGAAGTATCAAAATTCTTTAATACTGGCTAAATACATTATTTCAATTGCTGGGCTATAATATATAACTTTAGGTTAAAAGCACAGGCAATTTAAAATTTAAAAACACAAGGATATCCGGGCGCAGTGGCTCAAGCCTGTAATCCCAGCACGTAGGGAGGCTGAGACAGGAGAATAGCGAGTTCAAAGCCAGCCTCAGCAAGGGCGAGGTGCTAAGCAACTCAGTGAGACCCTGTCTCTACATAAAACACAAAATAGGGCTGGGGATGTGGCTCAGTGGTCGAGTGCCCCTGAGTTCAACCTCCAGTACCAAAAAAAAAAAAAAAAAAAAACACAAGGAGGAGGAGAGGTAAGGTAGTGATGGGTAGAGTGGATCTCTTCACAAAAACAGTGAGAGCAAAAGAAAACATGTACAGTCAATAAAAACCAGGTGAAGAAATATCTTGTGTAAAGTTCTCTAGAACACCAATGGGTGAGGAAAAACTAAGGTAGCACCAAGAAATAGGGCAATAGGAGGAGAGGGAGAGGAAGAGGAGGAAAGAGCGCTCATGAAGAGCAGGGATTGGCAGAAGCAGAGGTTAGAAAATGAAGACTTGGGAGGGTCAAAAATGACAAGAAACCCAGAAACAATCAAGTCACTACCGAAGGGAAAGAGCTCTGCTGGGAGTGAATGTGACTATAAGAATAATAGGGGGACTTGGGAGGAAGCCCAGAAGTCCCTTTTGCAATGAGTGCAAGGGGAAGTAGCATTAAGGACCCTAAAGCTCTCAGAAACTCCCATTGGATACTTGCTGGCACAAAGCAGAACCTCCACTGAAGAGACAGAACACAGTGTGTATTAACAGCTAGCTAGCTAGCTAGTTAAGGCTGACAATAGCTATATCAGGCCAATCAGGTGGCCTGGTATAATGCAACAGGGAGCACACTGTGTCCCCAGTAGGGAAGTATTTTTGCCAAAAATAAAAATAAAAATCCTGGATCAAACCTAGCCTCTAGACCTAACTTCTAGTTTATAAAAAATATGGAGGAGCTGGGTGCGGGGATGCACACCTGTAATCCCAGCGGCTTGGGAGGCTGAGGCAGGAGGATTGGGAGTTCAAAGCCAGCCTCAGAAACTTAGCGCGACCCTAAGCAACTCAACAAGACCCTGTCTCTAATAAAATATGTAAAAGGGCTGGGGATGTGGTTCCGTGCTTAAACGCTCCTGGGTTCAATCCCTGGTACCAAAAAAAAAAAAAAAAAAAAAAAGAGAAGAGAAAGGAATATGATAAACGATACCATAAGAATGTAATTAGCAAAATATGGATAATTCTACAGGATAAATAACCTAGTCTCTTAAATAAATGGCATGAAGCCAGACATGGTGGTACAAGCCTGTAATCCCAGCACTTAGGGAGGCTGAGACAAGGTCCGTAGAGAAGTATACACCAGTGAAAAAGAGTGTAAGTTCTGGGATTTACTTTAAAATATTCCTCACATAGAAGAAAAAAGTATAGTAGATGCGATAAAATGGCAAGATCTTGATAAATGTTGACAATGAGTTCATTAGATTTTTTCTGTTCTTGCATGATTGAAATTTTTCAAAATAAAAAGTTAAATAAAAAGTCAAGGGTTGGGGGTGGGGGCTATGTGGTTTATTGGTAGAGTTAATGTTTAAGGATGCATTAGGCCCTGGATTCAATCTCAGCATCAAAAACAAACAAAAAACCCCAAAAGTCTATATACAACATAATTTAAAACATCTAATTGCTATATAAAACCTAAGTAAAACAAGGGAAACAAAATGCAATAGGAGTTATTTTAAAATGCCCCTAACAAATTTTTCAATCTTTTTTGTAGAATACTGTCATGTACCTTAGGTTGGCCCATTCATAGAAATTTTACCAATTAAAAACATTCTCCAGAGGCTGAGGGTATGGCTCAGTGGCAGAGCATGTACCTAGCATGCATGAGACCCTGGGTTTCAACCCTAGCACCAGAATAAAACAAAACAAAATGACAACAAAACATTCTCCAAAGAAAACACCGTCTTTAGCATAGACTTCCCAGGCCATATATCCATGTCTGGTATCATCTTTTGAACATTCTCCCCTGCTACTACAATGGAACAAAAACCGTATTTCCAAGCTTGTTAAATTATTACCTTGGAAAGTTTTGGCAGTTTCCCACTCAGTCACATTTTCCATTCATTTTGCTATCATGTTTATACACCTGGTTATTCATTCTTAGCCGATGTCCAGGAGAGACTTGGCTCAAGGCAATTTTTTTTTTTCATTTTCAATTTTGACATCTCTTTGAATTAGCTATTATACAATATTATCACAGCCTACTTTTTTTTTTTTTTTTTTTTTTTACTCATATTACCCAGGAGATAATTCTGGAATAAATTTGGACTAGAATTTTATATAGCATCCTAAGTTTCTTAAAAATTTTAATGTCTATTTTTCTACAGTTTTTGAAGGTCCTTTTACTTTTGCATACAAATTATTATTTGAATGATTCGAGCATCCTACATGTATTTCTGTAATTTTCTTAGCCACAGGCAATACTGTAATGAGAAGTAACTATCTGATCTCATTTGGTATATTAAACCTTGGTGCTGCTCAAAGCCACTTTCTTCTTTTGTGTTTTGGTATGTCATGTAGTTTGTACCTTTGGTTTTGAACGCGTTGGTCTACTCAAAGATTTTATTCTGGGCTCTAATATTTGTTTGCTCTCTATTTATAAATGTAAACACAGTGTTATCACTGAGTCACTCTGAAATGACTTAAACTACCTAAAAATAATTTCAAACATGCACATAACTTGAGAACCAGAGACAGTAATATTGAGACAATCAATAGTAATAGGAAGCAATTTAGTGAAGGGAGATTTTATTTCTTGTTTCCCAATACACTCACTGAGTGGGAACTACTTTCTACTTTACTAAGGACTTGCTAAGTGACCAAGGACTCTTTTTTTTTTTTGGTACTGGGGATTGAACTCAGGGGCACTCGACCACTGAGCCACATCCCCAGCCCTTTTTGTGTGTGTTTTTATGTAGAGACAGGGTCTCACTGAGTTGCTTAGCGCCTCGCCATTGCTGAGGCTGGCTTTGAACTCGCGATTCTCCTGTCTCAGCCTCCCTAAGTGCTGGGATTACAGGCTTGAGCCACCGCGCCCGGCTGACCAAGGACTCTTTATCTCAGTTTTCTCTTTCCACCGTGGAGAGAAGAATATTTGTCAAAACCTTTGCCGATGATGTAAAAACTATGGTTAAATTAGTGTTTATGAACCAGTTTGAATTCTTTTGTAGAAGGATGCTACATATGTTGTCAGGAAGATATAGAACTGTATATTTAGATGAGTAATTACAAGAAGCTATTTAGTTCTCAAAGGCAGAGTCAAAACTCTGTATATATAAGGTACTAGAATACTTGGTAAGAAGACATCTTAGTGTTTTTTATTCCTGACTTATTTAAAAGTCTGGAGTTCCTTAACATCCTTTGTTGACTTAATATATGTAAATGAAATAAGACAAGTCCCTCTGGTCAAAAGAAAAGAGCCGGGGGCAGTAGCACACGCCTGTAATCCCAGAACTTTGGGAGGCTAAGACAGGAGAATCACGAGTTCAAAGCCAAGCTCAGCAAAGGTGAGGTGCTAAGCAACTCAGTGAGACCCTGTCTCTAAATAAAACACAAAATAAGGCTGAGGGTGTGGCTCAGTGGTCTGAGTACCCCTGAGTTCAATCCCAGGTACTCAAAAAATAAATAAATAAAAGAAAAAAGAAAAAGAAAAAGCACCCGGGTACTAAAGGTTAACAATGGCAAAGAGAAAAAACACCCTAAAATTCTAAACTTATCAAAGACATAAAGAGGCTTTTTTTTAATGTTTATTTTTTAGTTGTAGGTGACAATATCTTTATTTTATTTTTATGTGGTGCTGAGGATCGAACCCAGTGCCTTATGCGTGCTAGGCAAGCACGCTACCACTGCACCATAATCCCAGCCCCATAAAGAGGCTTTTTTGAAGATCATCTTGAGACTGGAAGAGTCTATGGGCAGGAAAGAAGGATGAACAGGACTAAAAGAACAAATAGGAAGTTTCAAAGGTGAGACAAAAGAGAGGAAATGACTCAGCCACAGATTAGGGAGGGAATTCCAGTTGAATGAGTGGTAAATGATAATGTGGCTTGGGAGAGTTCATTACCTACAGAAGACAAAGTTCTAGAAACTCACTGCAGTGTTCTCATGATTGAAGTGGTAGAGCACAGCAATTGGGGAGGCTGAGACAGGAGGATCACAACTGAAAGAAGCAAGAATTTACTGAATACTCATTATGTGTAGTTCTAGCTTTCATAGTTGTTTGGTATGTTACTGACCAGTATACACATGATTTAAATAGTATAATAAGGGGGCTGGAGTTGTGGCTCAGTGTAGAGCACTTGCCTGGCATGTGTGAGGCCCTGGTTCAATCCTCAGCACCACACATACATAAAGATCCATTGACAATTAAAAAATATCTCCAAAAAGTAGTGTAATAAGTAAGCTGCTTCTTGATTTATATGTTAGACTTAAGATTTTCTACTTTACCAAGGTGCAAAAGTGATATTAAGTAGAAAACATGCTAGAAATTTTTTTTTTTTTTTTTTTTTTGGTACCGGGGATTGAACTCACGGGCACTCGACCACTGAGCCACATCCCCAGCCCTATTTTGTGTTTTATGTAGAGACAGGGTCTCACTGAGTTGCTTAGCGCCTCGCTGTTGCTGAGGCTGGCTTTGAACTCGCGATTCTCCTGTCTCAGCCTCCCTAAGTGCTGGGATTACAGGCTTGAGCCACCGCGCCCGGCTATGCTAGAAATTTTGATCTTTTCCCAGGCTAGTTATATTTGGTGACACTCTACTGTGTACTGGGTTGCTAAACTATGATGTTCAGTAGGTTAGGCATAGCAAATGTATTCTCAATTTATGAGGAGTTTATTGGGAAGTAACCATTTGTAAGTGGAGGAGCATCTTTATGCAGGTAAAGCATGGGACATTATTAATAAAGAACAGAATATGGTCTCTAATTGAGGAATCTGGAAAACTTGGAGAAAGTAATGTTTGAGTTGAGTTTTGAAGGAAGAATGGAAGAAATGGCATCTGTTAAATCACTCTGGAGTGAAACAGCATTATGCATTTGAGGAGCCAAAGCCAGTAGTTTGGCTGAAGAGAAGAATGGGTTGGCATGATGGAATGATGGAAGATTAGGTGACTGGGACAATTTACAACTTTGAAGCACTTTTTATATGCCAGCTTAAATTTGGGTTTTATTTTAAATTTGGAGATTACTAAAATATTTTAAGCAGTAGATGACAATCAAATCTGTCTTTGAGGAAGACCACACAGGCAGCAATGATTGTGGGAGGTGGAGGAAGAGTCCAGGTAGGAAGATTTAAAATAAGTCATGAATGGAGAAAGGACTGGATGTGGTGGTTGAGTAAAAGGTATAAGAATGACTGATAGGCTTTAGGTTTGGATATAGTGCTACTTAATAAAATATATAACAGAAGAGAAACAATTTCTTTTCCCTTTCCTAAGATCGCAGTTTTTTCTTGAGCTGCAGGTACCCGTGGGAAATTTAAATGTGCATCTTCCTCTTCTTTTGATGCTATCCTCATGCAGATCAACCATACCCTTTTTAAAAAATACATTTTTTAGATGTTTATGGACCTTTATTTATTTTTATGTGATGCTGAGAATCAAACCCAGTGCCTCACACATGCTAGTCAAGTGCTCTACCACTGAGCTCCAACCTCAGCTCCAACCATACCCTCTTGGAAAAGGTTTCTTAGTACAAAAGTATATGGGTCTGGAGGCAGCATGTTGTGTATTTGAGCTTTTTTATGTGCTAGTTGTCCATGGATCTTTATTTTATTTATTTATATGGGGTGCTGAGAATCGAACCCAGTGTCCCACACATGCTAGGCAAGCGCCCTGCCACTGAGCCACAGCCCCAGCCCCGAGAAATAGTTCTTAATAGTACTATGATCTAAGACCTCATTTCATATATAAATATAGCAATCTGCTCTCCATTAAACTTTAGTAACAGTAAAGCAGGCACGATAAAATAAGATGTACTATTTTATCTCTTTCAAATTACATCCTGAGTGGTCATGTATATATTACATAGTGAATCGCTCCTGCTCCTCTCTCAAACTTCCAAAACACAGCCCAGCCCAGATTAGGAAAGAAGACCCGAGGCAAAGTGGAACAAGTTTCGACAGGCAGCTGGGGGCACAGAAATGGGACCAAAGCCCAAACTTTGGAGATGGAGACAAGGAATCAATCACCACGTCCGGCAGGATCTGGGCTGTTTGCCCAAGAAGAACATCTCGTAAGTCTCGGGAACTGGCTGGTGCTAAGAAACCGAAGATAGAGCGAGTGACAGGCACAGAAAGAGGCCTGACCCTTTGGGACTGCCTGAAACACGCAAGGAATGCAAGAGAAACGTCAGGAATCCAGAATCGGCTGCTACCAGAGACAAGCCGGGCTTAATCCTAGCTCCAAAGGCAAGCACTAGGCCGACACCGTCGGGAGGGTAACGACGCCGTAGGGCTACCCACGCAAGGAAACATAACCCCGGAGCCAGAGGCCAACCCGCTGCCAAAAGTCAATCGGAGCCCCAGAGTCGGTAGCCGACGCCAAGCGCCCGGAGTCGCCTGGGGGCGGGTCTAGGGGCGGGGCCCATACTCCTCCGCCCTCTAACCGCGACCGACTGCGTCCTCAGTGCGCCTGCGTAGGGTGAGGCCGGACTCTATTTGGCTATTAAGCGTGCGGCGGCTGTGGCGTTCTCTACCCGGCATGCTGTGCGAAAGCGGCGGCCCTACGTCTATCCCCTTCCCAACCCTTCCCCTTCTCCCCCCTCGCGCCGCGGCCCCCCTTTCCCTAAAGTGAGTGAGACAGGCAGATGGAGGAGGGACTGTAATGGCGGCGGCCGGCAGCTCCCTGCTCTGACCCAAGGCAGGCACACAGCAACGACCCCCTCCCTGCCCCTCTCCCGGCCGACCTCCGCCCCGCCGTCGGCGCGGGGCCACCCTCCCCGGCCCTTCCCCCAGCTGTCGGCGTCTCGCCCTGCGCCCCGGCCGGGGCCCCACACACAATGGACGAGCTTGCCGGAGGCGGTGGTGGCGGCCCGGGGATGACGGCCTCTCCCCGGCAGCAGCAGGGACCTGGGGGAAACCTGAGTCTTTCGCCCGGGGGGAATGGAGCGGCGGGCGGCGGGGGTCCTCCGGCCTCCGAGGGAGCCGGTCCCCCGGCAGGCCCCGAGCTGTCCCGGCCACAGCAGTACACTATCCCGGGCATACTGCACTACATCCAGCACGAGTGGGCTCGGTTCGAGATGGAGCGGGCGCACTGGGAGGTGGAGCGGGCCGAACTGCAGGTACCTTGCTGGGGTCGGTGTGCGGGACGGCTGCCGCGGCGGGGTTGCCGGGGCGGGGAGGGGGGGGATGTGGGGCCGGGATTCCCCTCAGCCCGAGCCCTCTCCTTGGGAGGCCGAGAGGAACATACCTGTGTGGCTTGGGGGCTGATGGTCCTGCGACGGGTCTTCCTAGAGTCCCCCTCCCCCTTTCCCGCTGAAGCTTGTTCCCCAGCCCTCACTGGCTACGCGGTGCGGGCTTCCTCGGGGCAGCCATTTTGGCTTTTAGTATGGCGTCTGCGGGGGCTCCTCCGGAGGCGGCCTTCCCCGGCCTCCGGGCCTTGGGGCCGAGCTGCTCTTTGCGAGAGTCCGGCGCGGGGCTGCTGAGTACTGAGTTTGCTCTTGTTTATTCTTCTTGAAATTGAAAACCCGAGGACTTGGACTACGATGGGCATCTTATCACCTTTTCCTGGACCACCCCCCTTTTCCGATGGCTTGTCTGGTCCTCTCTCCCCGTGACTTGGTACGCAGCTGCCCTTTGACAGCCACTCTTTTTTCTTGGGCCACTACCAGGCGCTATAGTTTGCGTCCGACCTGAAAAGTTTTCATTTCCGACCATCAACTCTTGAGTTCCTACTTACCTGGGATGCTGCTTTACTCGCTTGGATTTCCTTTAGTTCTTTCGTAGTTGCTGACTTACCAACACTTTTAACACTAAATTTTTCTTTTTAGAGTACCCTTCGCTAGACTTACCCCCAATTCCTTTTTTAATTATTATACAAAGCCAAACAAGACTGTTGTGTTTGTGAAACGATTGAGAAGATAATTAGTTATTAGTTTAAAATTAGACATACTTGTTTCACAATACCAACTCGTGAAGCAAAGTTAAATGTTCTTAGGACTCTTAATAATTGAGCCTGACTCGTTTCTCTTAATGCGAATCTTTGATAGGCTGAGATGCCTGACTTTTGGAAACTTACTAGTTTAGGGCTCACGTCTTGAGTTTCAAAATTGCTGCATCTTTTTTAAAGGATTAACTTTTTTGAATATTTGTGTTTGTTTTTAAATTTCTTTCCAGGGCAAATTTAAACATGCATCTAAATAGCGTTGCACCTGTTCTTCATACATATGTAGGATGTAAGCATTATTGTTTGTTGTCATGTATACCCATAGTGAATAATTAGGAAGGTGTCTTGAAAGAGAAAAGGTTAGATTAATGTAGAAAGGATGTCCTCAAATAAATATGAATCTCTTCAGTTTATTTTTGAACTAGTAAACTTTTTTACAAAGTGAGTGAGATTAAACTCTTCCTTAAAGTAAAACTACTTATATTTTGACACTTCAAATCAATTCCGTGTTTTAGAATTTTATGTTGCTATACTGTTGGGCTTTTAAGAAAAGTTTTCAAACGGCTTAAGTGAAAATTGTTGCCTGTGTTTAAATTTATATACAGTCTGCTTTGAAATGCTTGAATTTGTAGAGTTCTGTTGATATACAACTGTCTAGGACACTATACTGCTGTTTTTGTGTGAGGAGAGCGAGCGTAGTAATGCGTTTATTTTAAAAAGTCGCATTGAGTTTTGGTCCTACTGAATAATGCTTCACCAGTTCCTGATACCATTTTTTTCCATCTTTGCACTGTTGTACATACGTTTTGATTTTAACAGTTTTCAAGGTAGCAACTGCATTTGTCCTTCTAAATTTCGTTAATGTGAGGACCTGAGAAATGTTTTATATCTAAATTAATAAAACCTTTGCATTAATGAAAACTATGTTGTCTGCTTTCTCTCTTATTTTTCCTTCCACATCTTCTTTCCCTAACAGCATCATAAAAGTTGTTTAAGGAAGATTCCTTTTACTTGCTTGCTTTCTGTTGATCTAATACACACACACACACACACACACACACACACGTATTTTTTTTGGTACTGGGGTTGAACCCCAGAGGTGCTTACTCACTGAACCAAATCCCCAGCCCTTTTTATTTTTTATTTTGAGACAGGGTTTTGCTAAATTGCAAATTGCTGAGGCTGGCTTTGAACGTGCCACCCTCCTGCCTCATCCTCCTGAGCCTCTGAGATTACAGGTGTGTGCCACCACACCTGGTTGATCTACTCTTGTACTGATATGACCATTTTAATATTTTTTGATTGTTTTGAAGAAGTATTGATAAAGTGTTTCTAGATGCTTAATTTTTTCCCCCAGGGATTTTCCTTATTTCATACTGATGCTTTTGGAATAAAATGTTCATGATTGTATGTGTGTTTTTTGTGTGTGCTGTATTTCTTTAATTTTTTTTTTACCAAGTTAATAGGGTTTCAGAAAGTTTACTGAATATTGAATTTGCTTTAAGTGCCTTCAGTTATAATAAGATTGCTTGTGAGATGCCTATTTAAAAATTTGTGTTGAATATGTATGAATAAAGTGTGAAAATGTATGTTGTGGTTTTACTGAAACATCAGTGGATTTATGCTGTAAACTTAAACTTACTTGAAAGAAACATAGGAATAAGACATTCTCATATCATTGTTATATACTATCTTGTGTGGAGTGATCACCTACATATATTATTCTTTGTTTTGGATACAAGGTCTGACCCTGTTGCCAGGAAGAAATCCTGAGCTTAAGCCATTCTCCTACCTCACCCTCCCAAGTATCTGGGACTATAGGCATGTGCCACCATGCCCAACTCATCTAAACATAATTTTTAAAATTCTTTTTAGATGTACATGATAATAGAGTGTATTTTGACATATACATACAGAGTAAAACTTACTCTAATTTGGATCCTGTTTCTTGTGGTCATATATGCAGTCATGTATTCATATACAAGGACAGGAGAATTATGTCTGATTAATTCTACTGTCTTTCCTATTTCCCTTGCACCTTCCTTGTCTTCATTCCCCTTTATCTAATCCAGTGGACTTCTATTTTTCCCCCTCTTCACCCTCCCTTGTTGTGGGTTAGCATCCACGTATCAGAGAGAACATTCAGCCTTTGTTTTTTTTTGGGAGGGGAGGGAGGGCTTATTTCACTTAGCATATTTTCCACTTCCATCCATTTACTGCAAATGCCATAATTCCATTCTTCTTTATGATTGAGTAATATTCCATTGTGTATGTATACACATTTTCTTTGTCCATTCATCTGTTGAGGGGCACCTAGGTTGGCTCCATAGCTTGGCTATTGTGAATTGAGCTGCTTTAAATGTTGATGTGGCTGTGTCACTTGTAGTATGTTGATTTTAAGTACTTTGGGTATAAACTGAGGAGTGGGATAACTGGGCCAAATGGTGGTTCCATTCCCCATTTTCTGAGCAGTCTCCAAACTGCTTTCCAGAGTAGTTGCACCAATTTGCAGTCCCACCAGCACTGTATGTGTGAACCTTTTTCCCTAAATCCTCGCCAACATTTACTATTACTTGTGTTTTTGATAATTGCCATTCTCACTAGAGTGAGGTGGAATCTCAGTGTCGTTTTAATTTGCATTTCTCTAATTGCTAGAGATGTTGAACTTTTTTCATGTATTTTTTGACCGTTTGTATTTCTTCTGTGAAGTGCTTGTTCAGTTTCTTTGCCCATTTATTGATTGGATTATTTGGGGGGTTTTTTGTATATCCTGGATATTAATGCTCTGAGGTGCAGGTGGCAAAGATTTTCTCCCATTCTGTAGGCTCTCTGTTCACATTCTTTTTTTTTTTTTTTTTTTTTTTTGGTACTGGGGATTGAACTCAGGGGTACTCGACCACTGAGCCACATCCCCAGCCCTATTTTGTGTTTTATGTAGAGCCAGGGTCTCACTGAGTAGCTTAGCGCCTCGCCATTGCTGAGGCTGGCTTTGAACTCGCAATTCTCCTGTCTCAGCCTTCCTAAGTGCTGGGATTACAGGCTTGAGCCACCGCGCCTGGCTCTCTGTTCACATTCTGGATTGTTGCCTTTGCAGTGAAGAATCTTTTTAGTTTGATACCATCCCATTTATTGATTCTTAATTTTATTTCTTTTGGGGGAGGGTACCAGTGATTGAACTCAGGGGCACTTGACCACGGAGCCACATCCCAGCCCTATTATGTATTTTAGACAGGATTTCACTGAACTGCTTAGTGTCTCGCTTTTGTTGAGGCTGGTTTTGAACTCAGGAGCCTCCTGTCTCAGCCTCCCCAGCTGCTGGGATTACAGGCATGCGCGGTGGCTTGATTTTACTACTAGCATTTTTGGAGTCTTATTGAGGAAGTTGGTTCCTAAGCCAACATGATGAAGAGTTGGGTCTACTTTTTCTTTTAGTAGGCGCAGAATCTTTTGTCTAATGCCTAGTCCCATGATCCACTTTGAATTTTGTTCAGGGTGGGAGGAGATAGGGGTTCAATTTCATTTTGCTATGTATAGACTTCCAGTTTTCCCAGCACCATTTGTTGAAGAGGCTATCTTTTTTCCAATGTATGCTTATGGCACCTTTGTCTAACTGTATTTATGTAACTATATTTATGTGGGTTTGTCTCTGTCTTCTGTTTCGTTGATCTTCATGTCTTGTCTACACATATTATTGAAACTGTTCAGTAATGAACAATGAAAAGTTAAGGTATATTTTATTTTGATGTAGAATTTTAATATGTAATTATATTTTCCATAGCTTTGGAAAAGGTATTAAAATGAAACTTTTGGGGCTGGGATTGTGGCGCAGTGGTAGCGTGCTCGCCTAACATGCGTGAGGCACTGGGTTCGATCCTCAGCACCATATAAAAACAAAGATATTCTGTCCACCTACAACTAAAAAAATAAATAAATATTTAAAAAAAAATAAAATAAAATGAAACTTTTTAGGATGCTGGGCATGGTGATGCACACCTATAATCCCAGCAGCTCAGGAGGCTGAGGCAGGAGGATTGCAAATTCAAAGCCTGCCTCAGCAATTTAGCAAGACCCTATCTCAAAAAACAAAACACGCTGGATATGTGGTTCAATGGTTAAGTGCCCCTGGGTTCAATTCCTGGGACCAAAAAGCAGAAATAAGTAAATAAAATAAGTAAAGTAAAATGAAACTTTGCAGTCTACTTCTTTTCTTTGTATAAAGAATTTTGGGGAAAGATATGTCTTGGAAACTTGGAAAAAACCAGTGGATTCTCTTAAAACTCTCTTATCCTGTGATACCCTCTTACCTTAGACTCCACTAAGGTATTGTCAGTAAGGTTCTAGTACAATGTTTCCTACACAGGACTGCCGGGATTGGGTTGTGGCTCAGTGGTAAAGCACTCGCCTCTCATGTGTGAGGCACTGGGTTCAATCCTCAGCACCATGTAAAAATAAAATAAAGGTATTGTGTCCACCTACAACCAAAAAAAACAAAAACAAAAACAGGTCTGCCAGTAAGAATCACTGTGGAATTTTAAAATATATGTAGGCCTAGCTGGGTGCAGTGGCGCATGCCTCTAATCCCAGCACTTTGGGAGACTGAGACAGGAGAATCACAAGTTCAAAGCCAGCCTCAGCAACAATAGCGAGGTGCTAAGCAACTCAGTGGGACCCTGTCTCTACATAAAATACAAAGTAGGGCTGGGGATGTGGCTCAGTGGTCGAGTACCCCTGAGTTCAATCCCTGGTATCAAAAATAAATAACTAAAATATATGTAGGCCTTTGTCTTATCCTCCAGAGGTTTTGGTTGATTTGGTCTAGGGCTTGAAAAAAAATGGAGTATTCATGGATTTTGACAGTTCATGTTATATAAAAATTATAACTGCCTTTCAATCTGCATTATAACCTTATGAAGTATGTATTATTCCTATTTACAAATGAGACAAATTTAGACAAGTAACTTTCCCAAGATCTTCCAGCTGTGAAATATTGTAGCTGGGAGTTGAAACCAGGTTTGTCTGATATCAAAGACTGCATCTTATTACCCCCATCCCACCACTATCACCACCCCTGCCCCCTTTTTTTTTTGAGTACTGGGGATTAACCTCAGGGGTGCTTTACCACTTAGCAGCATTCCCAGTCCTTTTTTGTTTTATTTTGAGACAGAGTCTTGCTTAGTTGTTGAGGCCAGCCCAGAACTTCTGATCTTCCTGCCTCCGCCTCGAGTCTCTGGGATTATAGGTGTACTCCACTGTATCCTGCTTATTACCATTTTTGAAACCACTGTGTTATACTGTCCCCCACCCCCTGCCATGTTGGGGATTGTACATAGGGCATCAGCTTGCTAGGCAAGTAGTTTACTACTAAGTTACCTTTCTATCTCATCAGCATTTTTTATAGAAATGGAATTTTTTTTTTTTGGTGCTGGGGTTTGAACTCAGGGGCACTCGACCACTGAGCCACATCCTCAGCCCTGGGGTTTGAACTCGGGGGTACTCGACCACTGAGCCACATCCTCAGCCCTATTTTGTGTTTTATGTAGAGACAGGGTCTCACTGAGTTGCTTAGCGCCTTGCCATTGCTGAGGCTGGCTTTGAACTTGTGATTCTCCTGTCTCAGCCTCCCAAGGTGCTGGGATTACAAGCGTGAGCCACTGTGCCTGGCTTATTTTTATTTTTATTTTTGGTACTGGGGATTGAACTCAGGGGCACTCGACCACTGAGCTACATCCCCAGCCCTATTTTGTGTTTTATGTAGAGACAGGGTCTCACTGAGTTCCTTAGCGCCTCGCCATTGCTGAGGCTGGCTTTGAACTTGTGATTCTCCTGTCTCAGCCTCCCAAAGTGCTGGGATTACAGGCGTGCGCCACCGCGCCCGGCTCCTGTGCCTGGCTTAGAAATGGAATTTCATATATAATTCTGTGTCTCACATTTAGTATGCAGTAAATGTGCTTTTGGTACATATAAAATACTTGTTTGCCAACTAGCAGACATATGACATAGCTAACAATAATATGAAGAAAAATATAATACTGCATAACTGATACATAGAAAACTGTCTAGGAGTCTACTGAATCGCCAGCAAATATGAAATTTTTAATTGTATTTGCATATTCTAGCATACAGATTGGTAATAACAGATGCTGCCTAAGGATTTTTTTTTTAATTTATTTTTTAGTTGTAGGTGGACAGAATATCTTTATTTTATTTTTATGTGGTACTGAGGATCAAACCCAGTGCCTCACGCATGGTAGGCAAGCGCTCTACCACTGAGCCATAACCCCAGCCCCATGGATTTTTTTTTTTTGCGGTACTGGGGATTGAACTCAGGGGTACTCGACCACTGAGCCACATCCCCAGCCCTATTTTGTGTTTTATGTAGAGACAGGGCCCCATGGATTTTTAAGTTAATAGATATTTTGCTTGGACATGATTTGATTTTTTCATTTTTAAGGCTGGGGGAATGTTTCCCTATAGTTTTTTTTTTTTTTTTAATATTTTTAATGTAGAGAGACAATGCCTTTATTTTTATGTGGTGCCAAGGATCGAACCTAGTGCCTCATAGGTGCAAAGCAAGTGCTCCACCAATGGAGTTACAAACCCAGCCCTCCTAGCCCTTTTTTAAAAAATATATTTAAAGAGAAGGTCTCACTAAATTGCTGAGACTGGCTTTGAACTCATGATCTTTCTACCTCAGTCCCTGAGCCACTAGGATTATAGGCATGCACCACCCTGCCTAGCTCCCTGTACTCATATTTTATTTTTGGTGCCAGGGCACTTCACAACTGAGCCGCATACCCAGTTCTTCTTTTTTTTTATTTTGAAACATGGTCTAAATAAGTTGCTTAGGACCTCCCTAAATTGCTGGGACTGGCTTTGAACTCTTTTTGAATGATCCACCTACCTTGGTCTCCTGAGTCACTGGGATTAGAGGTGTGTACCATCTGGCTGGGTCCCTGTACACTTTTATTGTTTTCAAAGACTGGTCAAGAAGAATAATTTGCAAATCCTGCTACCTTTTCCATGACAAGATTTTTAAGAGTCTTGTGTGGAATTACAAAAGAAAAGCCACATCATAGTGATTTTTCGTAGAGATACTCCCTTTTGTCTGAGGTTTAAGCTTTTTCTTCTTTTTTCTTTTTTGGTACTGGAGATTGAACCCAGTGCCTGGCAAATGCTAGGCAAGTCCTCCACCACTGAGCTTCATCTCTTTGAAATTTTATTTTGACACAGGGTCTTAACAAGTTGCCCAGGCTGGCCTTGAACTTCCTGCCTCATCCTCCAGAATAGCTGGGATTACAGGTGTGTGCCACTGCCAGGCTCTAGTCTGTCTTTTTGCTCTACTTTTCTCTTGGTTGCTTCTGAACACTTTGGAGAAAACTATTTTTTTCTTTGATTGATCTTCACATAGCCCAATCCTGTGGCCTTACACACCATATGCATTTAACCCAAACATTTCTGTAGTTGTTTCTTCCTTAAAACCATGTATTTTAGCTTCCACTCTATCATTCCCCATTCTTCTTTTGGTCCACTTACCACTTTTATAATAGGTTTCTTTGTTTCTGTTGTTACCTAAGATTCTACTTCTCTTACATTTTCATTGTATGTTTCATCTGAAATCCAGTTTTAGCTACCATTTACTATCTTTTTTTTAGATTTTTTTTAAACCTTTATTTATTTATGTATTTGGTATGTGGTGCTGAGAATCAAACCCAGCACCTCACATGCGTGAGGCAAGCGCTGTACCACTGAGCCACAATCCCAGCCCCCATTTACTATCCTTTTTTTTTTTAAATATTTATTTTTTAGTTGTAGGTGGACACAATAGCTTTATTTTATTTTTATGTGGTGCTGAGGATCGAACCCAGTGCCTCCCGCATGCTAGGCGAGCACGCTACCACTGCGCCATAACCCCAGCCCCCCATTTACTATCTTAATAATACCTAATATTTACTATTTCCTAAATGTATTCCAGTGCTTTAGTATTTACCCATTTAAACCTTAAAACAACCAGTGAGATTGGCACAAGTGGTTTCTTTTTTTTTTTTTTTTCTTTTTATTCTTTCTCTCTCTCTCCTTGGCACTGAAATATTGAGGATTAGTTGTTAAGTAATCTGCCCAAGATCATACAGTGAGGAGGCAGCAAAAGCAGAACTGTAATTGAAGCCTAAATGGTCTTCCTGGAGAAGCCATGTTCTTAGCCAGAACTACATTTTCACTTCCAAAGTCCCAGGCACATTTCCAACTCAGATTAAGTACATTCATTCAGTTGATCTCAAGTGCTTGCTTCTTTCCCCCAACAAAGCACACTTGTTCATTCCTTTATTCCTTGTCATCATTAATATTATCAATAACCTTACAGTTACCTGGTACTAGAGTGGTATCTGGTCAGTGGCTCCTCCCCTGTATATGCTCAGTCTGAGTTTTTTTCTAATTATTTTTTCCAGTGAATATATTTGAGTGCTACTTTCCATTAGGTGTTGGATATGTAATTATGTGTGAAACAAAGACTTTGCCCCATGGAGCTTATACTCTAGAAATAACAACATGCGTTGGCAAATTAATAGGATGCTGAGAATGATAATGGGAAACCTGTATGTGATAGATTTCCAGGTAATTGCTAATACTTGTTGAGCACTTTCTGTATGTCAGACATTGAGTTCTTCAGTGTCTTAGCTTATTACAGTTCTTACAAAGCTAACAGTATACTTTTAGATCTGGGAATACCTAAACATATAAAGAACATTCTTGTTGGAAGCAACGTCATTAGCAAAAGTTCTAAAGCAGGAAAAGAGCTTTGTTGAAAGTGTGTGACCCTGGACTATAGTGATTCAAAAGGCCATGTAATATAGTCTGTTTGAAAAATAAATTCTAATTCAGCAATTCTTTCTTTCTTTCTTTCTTTTTTTTTTTTTTTTTGCTACTGGGGATTGAATTCAGGGGTACTCCACCACTGAGTCACATCCCCAGCCCTATTTTGTGTTCTATGTAGAGACAGGATCTCACTGAGTTGCTTAGCGCCTCGCCATTGCTGAGGCTGGCTTTGAACTCATGATTCTCCTGTCTCAGCCTCCCAAAGTGCTGGGATTACAGGCGTGCGCAACCACGCCTGGCTTCAGCAATTCTTAATTTTGGGAGATTGCAGTCCTATTCGCATATATGATGAAAATTATGGAGCCTTTTTTAGTTTGAAAAAAGAAAACAGGGTAAGAAAATTTGCCTGGAATGTCCGGAATTCCTGCCCACTAACCTAAATCAGTAACCCTGATTTCATCTGCACTTTTCATTTCACTACTACCACTGTCTTAGTTCTGGGTATTCCTCCAGCTTGAATTCTCTAGAGTAATTTAACAGTTTCCTTTTATCCACTACTTCTCTTTTTTCATCCTCTATATTACAAATATTATATTATGTATAACCATTACTAGTTCATTTTGGAGAGTTTTGAACACATTGTGACCTCCCACAAACCTGTCATTCATCTTAAACAGTAACAACTTATGACCAGTCTTGTTTTACCTGTACTTTTATCTACTGCTCCCCAATTTTTTTTTACTTTATTTTTTCTGGGTACCAGGGATTGAACTGCCTGCTGAGCCACATCCCCAGCCCTATTTTTTATTTTATTTAGAGACAGGGTCTCACTGAGTTGCTTAACACTTGATGTCTTTGAACTCTCGATCCTCCTGCCTCAGCCTCACAAGGTACTGGGATTACAGATGATGGTTCTCCCCATTATTTTGAAGCAAATCCCAGAATCATAATTTCATCTGTGAATTTCAGTATATAACTAAAAGATAAGAGCTTTAAAAGACCGCTGCAGTATCATTATTGTAGTTGTATACCAAATATTTAAGATGAGTTAGTATATTCTTTAATGTTTTCCAACATCCAGTGTTCAGATTTCCAGTTTTCTAAGTTATCTGAACAGTTTATTTGAATCTACATTACACGTTATGATTGGGAAATCTCCCTCCCCGTTCCTTTCTTCTTTGGTATGGGGGAATTGAACCTCTAGGGGTGTTCCACCACTGAGCTATGGCCCCAGCCCTTTTTATTTTTTATTTTAAGATGGGGTCTCTTAAGTTGCTGAAGGCCTTGGTAGCAAAGTTGTTGAGACTGGCCTGGAACCTGTGATCATCCTGACTCAGTCCATCTTGCTTGATTTTTCATTGAGGAAATCAGGTCATTGTTCCTTTTTTTTTTTTTTTAATGTTTTTTTTATTTTTATTTTTAGTTGTAGGTGACAGAATATCTTTATTTTATTTTTATGTGGTGCTGAGGATCTAACCCAGTGCCTTGTGCATGCTAGGTGAGCAGGCTACCACTGCGCCATAATCCCAGCCCCAGGTCATTGTTCCTTTGAAGAGTCCCAGAATCTGGGTTTTGTTGACCACTTCCTTGTGATGTGTTTTGTTGTCTTATTTCTTTTTCTTGAAACTGAGTTTGTTGAATCTAGGGGCTTAATCAGAATTGGTTTCTTTTCTGTCTTTGGGAAATGGAATTGGAGGGAAACATAACTTTCCAGTTGATGATGGTGTATGTGGTCTTTCATCAGAAGGCACACAACAGTTGGTTTTCTTTTCATGATGTTAGTGGTTGTTTGATACTAGTGCTTAGAAACAGTCATTCATTAGGACTACCCTTAATTTTAAAAAATCTTAAG
>CM053401.1:60921169-60986773 GCA_028644305.1 Xerus rutilus
TTGGTACTGGGAATTGAACTCAGGGGTACTCAACCACTGAGCCACATCCCCAGCCCTATTTTTGTGTTTTATGTAGAGACAGGGTCTCACTGAGTTGCTTAGTGCCTCGCCATTGCTGAGGCTGGCTTTGAACTTGCGATTCTCCTGTCTCAGCCTCCCTAAGTGCTGGGATTACAGGCTTGAGCCACCGCGCCCGGCTTTCTTTCAGTTTTTTATAATGTTAAAATATGTCCTTCAAATAGCCTGCTTTACTGAAACCCAACCACTAACAAATAACCTTTTGATGAAACCTATATAATAAATGTATTGAGTTAGCTCCGGGTCAGTCACACTCCATCAGAATTTGGCTACCCACCTGGCCCTACCTTTTTCTGTGTGTGTGTGTGTGTGTGTGTGTGTGTGTGTGTGTGTGTCTTTTTTTCATCCCCCATCACCCTTGTCTGGTATCTCTTTAATGGCTGCAGCTGAGAGAGATAAGAGGGCTGGGGCACCTAACCATTTGTAAGGGTACACTTCAATGGTATCTAATATATTATTGTAAAACTATTACCACCATCCATCTCCAGAACACTGTATCTTACAAAACTTGAAACTGTACCCATTAAATAGTAACTCATTTTCCCCAGCTCCTGGTAACCAGCATTCTACTTCCTGTCTCTCAGATTCTGATTTTTACTACTACAGGTACCTCATATACATGGGCTCATCATAAAATTTGTCTGTGACTGGCTTTTTTTCATTTAATGTAATGTCCTCACAGTTCATATATATTGTAGCTAGCCTGTGTCAGAAATTTCTTTCTTTCTTTCTTTTTTGGTACTGGAGATTGAACTCAGGGGCACTCAACCACTGTGCTACATCCCCAGCCCTATTTTGTGTTGTATGTAGAGACAGGGTCTCACCGTTGCTGTGGCTGGCTTTGAACTCGCGATTCTCCTGTCTCAGCCTCCCAAAGTGCAGGGATTACAGGTGTGTGCCACCGCGCCCAGCTAGAATTTCTCTTTTTTTAAAGTTGAAAATTTTTTTTTTTTTTTTTTTTTTTTTTTGGTACTGGGGATTGAACTCAGGGGCACTCGACCACTGAGCCACATCCCCAGCCCTATTTTGTGTTTTATGTAGAGACAAGGTCTCACTGAGTTGTTTAGTGCCTCGCCATTGCTGAGGCTGGCTTTGAACTTGCGATTCTCCTGTCTCAGCCTCCCTAAGTGCTGGGATTACAAGCGTGAGCGCCCGGCTTAAAGTTGAAATTTTTAAAAAAATTATTATAATTAGGTATATATGACAGAATGCATTTTGATTCACTGTACACAAACGGAGGACAATTTTTCATTTCTCTAATTGTACACAATATAAAGTCACACTATATGTGCAGTCATACTTGTACCTAGGGCATTAATGTTCATCTCATTCCACCATCTTTCCTGCCCCCATGCCCTCTCCCCTCTTCTCTCTCTGCCTTGATCACAGTTTCTCCATTCTTCCTATTCCCCCTTCCCCCACCTGATTATGGACCTGCATCCACTTATGGGAGAGAACAGAATTTCCTTTTTAAGGCTGAATAATACTCCATTGTATTTACATGCTACATTTTATTTATCTGTTAGTAGATACTTGGGTTACTTTGCTAACTAGTGAATAATGTGAACATGGGTATACAAATACCTATTTGAAACCCTGCTTTCAATTCTTTTGGTATAACTAATTTATATTTGACAAAGAAATTGGTAAATTCAGTGCTTAGAGGACTCATACCCTTTTCATTTGTTATGGTACTCTTACCAAAATCTGAATGGGTTATTCAGTTCTTATTGATTCTTTTAAAAATTTAACACTGCCTTTTTTTTTTAATTAAAAGATTGCATGATTTTTTTGGTGGATGGTTTCACATGAGATTACCTGATGGCTGATTTAAGATTGTAATGCCTATTCAGATATATGAGAATTTGAATCTCAGACATTAATTTCAACACAAGCAATCAAGGCAGCTAGGTGCTTTGTAAACCTTCAGCTCTACCACCTCTGCATCTTACTCAGCAAATAGATGTCTTTACCTTCTAGTTAACAGAAAAATAAAATCCCATCAGATGGGAAGTTTCCTATATTCTTGCTACCAAATCTACAAATTTCTTCATGTGCATATGTTTGCCCTTCTCAGAATGCTATTTTTAAAATAGAAGTAGCATTTTTTTCTTTATTTTAAGACTTTTACATGTTACAAGCTTTAATTGAAAAATCACAGGCAATCCTATTCATAAATACAGCATCATTTCTGGGGGGGTTTTTTTGTTTGATTTTTTTTTTTTTGGTACTGGAGATTGAACTCACGGGCACTCGACAACTGAGCCACATCCCCAGCCCTATTTTTTTTTTTTTTTTTTTGGTACTGGGGATTGAACTCAGGGGCACTCGACCACTGAGGCACATCCCCAGCCCTATTTTGTGTTTTATGTAGAGACAGGGTCTCACTGGGTTGCTTAGCACCTCGCTGTTGCTGAGGCTGGCTTTGAACTCGCCATTCTCCTGTCTCAGCCTCCCTAAGTGCTGGGATTACAGGCTTGAGCCACCGCGCCCGGCTCCCCAGCCCTATTTTGTGTTTTGTGTAGAGACAGGGTCTCACTGAGTTGCTTAGTGCCTCACCATTGCTAAGACTGGCTTTGAACTCGATTCTCCTGTCTCAGCCTCCCAAAGTGCTGGGATTACAGGCTTGCGCCACTGCATCCGGCTAGCATTTCTGTTCTTAAAAGCTTATCGCTACTAGTTTTTCATGGGCTGTTTAGCACCTATTGGTGTACCAGGAACTGTAAACAAAATAAAATCCTTTTGTCCAATTGGATCTTTAAATTCTGTTGGGTAGAGAAAGAAAATAAAGTTTGCAAATGGTGGCAAATCCTGTAGAGGAAAATAGAGCATAGAAAGTTGGTTAAGAATGGATTGATGTGTAAGAGATTACTTTGTGTGTATGTGTGTGTGTTGGGGGGTACTGGGGGTTCTGCCTGCGCCTTGTGCATGTTTGTCAAATACCCAACCACTAAGCTACATTCTCAGCCTTTTGGTTTTAATTTGAGACAGGATCTCGCTTAGTTGCTTGGGGCCTTGCTAAATTGCTGAGGCTGGCCTTGAATTTGTGATCCTCTTGCCTTAGCCTCTCAAATTGCTGGAATTACAGGAAGGAACCACCATTTGTGGTCTAAGAGATTACCATTTAAACAGGATCCCTGGGGAGGAACTGAACTGCTGAAGATTGGATATGTTTATTTCTCTTATCTCCATTACTGCCTTCTTTTATGTTAATAAGATATTTTCTACTATGCCATTTCAAATTTATTTATTTTGGTACTGGGGATTGAACTCAGGGACTTGTACAAGGTAGGCAATGCTCTACCACTGTGCTATATACCCAACCCCTTTTTTATTTTTTGAGACAGAATCTTGATGTATTGTTCAGGCTGGACTTGAATGTGTGATTCTCCGGTATTAGCTAGGATTATAGGTGCATGACATTGTGCGTGGTTTACTTTTTTTTTGGTTACTCTCTTAGTGGCTGCCCTGGAAATTACAATTAACATCTTAATGAATAATTGTCTAGTTTGGATTAATGCTGTTTTAATTACAATTGTAGATTAAAAACTTTTTTCCTATAAAACTTCATTCCCTTCCTAGTTCTTTGTGCTCTTGTTATCCTACAAATTACATTTATCTGTTGTATACCCTGCCGACATATTTCTAATTATTGCTTAATGCAGTTCTTTTAAATCAGGGAGAAAAAGAATTACCAAAAAATACATTTATACTACCTGGTGCTCTGTGTTTTTTTATGTGGATTTGAAGTACTAATGTCCTTTAAGTCTGAAAGACTTTTTAGTATTTCTTTTAGAGACAGTCTAATAGCAACACATTTACTCAGTTTCTGTTTATTTGGGAATACTTTAATTTCTTCTTCATTTTTGATGGATACTTTTGTTGGATTAGGCTGTCTTTTTTTCCTTCAGCACTTTGAATATATCATCTCATGGCCATCACGGTTTCTGATGGGAATTCAGCTATTTATATCCTTTGTATGTGAGTCACTTCTCTGTTTTTTCAAGAGTGTTTCTTTTTTTCATTGGCTTTTTTTTTTTTTTAAATATTTATTTTTTAGTTGTAGATGGACACAATAGCTTTATTTTATTTTTATGTGGTGCTGAGGATCGAACCCAGTGCCTCCCGCGTGCTAGGCGAGCACGCTACCACTGCGCCATAACCAGCCCCTTTCATTGGCTTTTGACCAATGGTATATCTTAGTGCAAATCTCTTTTGAGTTTATTTTGTAATTCATTGAGCCTCTTGGATGTGTAGATTAATGTTTTTTTTTTAATCATATTTGGGAAAATTTTGGCCATTATTTCTTCAAACATTCTGTCCTTTTTCTCTCTCTCCTCCATTTCCATTATGCATATATTAGTATACTTAATGGTGTTCTATAGGTTTCTGAAACTTGTTCATTTTTCTCATTCTTTGTTCTTTTTCTCAGATAAAATAATCTCAGTTGACTTATCTGTAATTTGGCTGATCCTTTCTTCTGCCTGCTTGTATCTGCTGTTAAGTTCCTCTGTTGAGTTTAATTCTAGAATTTCTATTTGGTCATATAAATATATGAAGTCTTAGTCTGGTTGATTCAGTGTCTGTGCTTTCTTAGGGAAAGTTTATGTTTACTATTTTTACCTCTGTATATATGCATTTGTTGTTTCCTGCATGCCTCGTAATTTCTTGTTGAAAAATAAACTTTGGCAGTGCTGGAGATCAAACCTAGGGCCTTGCACATACTAGGCAAGTGTTCTACCACTGAATGACAGCCCTAGCTCCGCATTTTTTTTCTTGTAAATAATCTGGCAACTCTGGAAATCAGATTCTCCCCTTCCTTGAGATTATTTGTTGTTACTTTTCTGAACTAATTCTGTAAAGTCTGTTTTTTGTGTGTGGTTACTGAAGTTTCTGCACAGTTAGCTTAGTGGTTAAACTAATGAATGAACAGAGAAATTAATGAGTGAACAAAGATGGCAAAAGTTCTATGTATGTTGGAACATGACTTTAACACAGTGAGGCACTTTATAGTTCTGCCTTAGCGTTCACCTCCTGCCTGTAAAGTAACCTCAAAGTTAGCCATAGGTGAGAATTTGGTTCTTTCCTGAGCAAGTGAATGATGCTATCTGTGGCATGACTTTCTAGAATCCTAGAATATATTGGAACTTTTCAAAGCTCCTTACAGATATCTAATCGCCCAAATTTATTTATTTATTTATTTTTCATTCATTTATTTATTTATTTGTTATTTTATTTTTTTGGTACCAGGAATTGAACTCAGGGGTACTCGACCACAGAGCCACATCCCCAGCCCTATTTTATGTTTTATGTAGAGATAGGGTCTCACTCAGTTGCTTGGCACCTCACCATTGCTGAGGCTGGCTTTGAACTTGTGATTCTCCTGTCTCAGCCTCCCAAAGTGCTGGGATTACAAGTGTGCTCCATGCCACCACACCTGGCTCCAAACTTATTTATTTTTTATTTTTTAAAATATTTTTTAGTTGTTGATGGACCTTTATTTGTATTTATTTGTATGTGGTGCTGAGAATCGAACCCAGGACCTCATGCATACAAGGCAAGCGCTTTACCACTGAGCCACGACCCCAGCCCCCAAATTTATTTTTTTATTTTTTTAAATATTTTTTTAGTTGTGGATGGACACAATGTCTTTATTTTATTGCTTTGTATGTGGTGCTGAGGATCGAACCCAGGGCCTCATGCATGCGAGGCAAGCGCTCTACCACTGAGCTACAATCCCAGCCCCAAATTTATTTTTAAATAAGCTTTTTAGTTAGTGTTTTGTTTGTCCCAAATGTTATCTACCACTTCAGGCAGCCAAGATTTTGGACAATTGCCTCTTGTTTTTTTTGACAAAAGGCACCCATAGAAAAGCCAGTTTGCACTGGAGGAGTTCAGTGTCAGGTCAGATAAATACAATTTAGCTAGTAGTCTTCCAAGGGAACCACCAGACCTGTCAAAGGAGAACCAACTCTGTTCTGCCCCCTCTAGCGGTCCCTTTAGCGGCTCTGTTATTGTGGGCTGTTGTTTTTTTCATGGCTACCAGAGAATTAGGAAGAGATAAAATAGTAATAGGAAGGAAAAATGCCACAAAGTTGTTGTACTTACCAAGATTTAGCCATATTTGTTGTATAGACACTCCTTAGATTGCTTGGTTGTTAGGTTAATTTCCACACTTTTGAAATAGTTTATTCTTAATTTTTTTGCCAGTGTTTTTGTTGCTTTTATGAAGCAGTGGATTTCAGAAGTCTTTACCGTGCCATTTTTGCTAAAATAATCCTGTGGTATTGTAAGGCAAGAATGGGAGTAACACTAACCTTAATAAGGATGTGTGGATTCGTCTCGAAGTTCAAGAGGGTTCAAGAGAACATAGGTGTTTATTGTATACTTTTATGGATTGTTCAGTCAGGTGAGGCTACGAAAGGAGACAGGAGGTTTGGTGAAATAGAGTTTATTATACTGTCAGGTTCTATGGACAGGAGGCACAACACACTGCACAGGGTCCTCTAGGGTGGTCAGGACAGGGAGAGGTTAGGCCAGAGCCTTAATGGGGATTTCTATGAAAAAAAGCAAGGCAAATGTAGGCTATAGTTAAGGATTGGCTAATTTCAGTAATTTTTTAGGGTTCTAGGACACAATGGTGGTTCCTGTTTGTCTGATGTCTGGCTCTAAGATGATTAAGG
Organism: Xerus rutilus; assembly: GCA_028644305.1. Classification (NCBI taxonomy): domain Eukaryota; kingdom Metazoa; phylum Chordata; class Mammalia; order Rodentia; family Sciuridae; genus Xerus; species Xerus rutilus. Next base: position 60,927,931 of record CM053401.1, read on the forward strand.
CATAAAAGTTTTGCTTCGTGGTGTGCGGGCCTGATAGAGGAAGTACAGCTCTGGATTGGTTAGTTTTGTGTATCAAAAGCAATCCTGCTACTATGCCTGTGCTATCTTCAAGAATTGGCTAGCAGTGGGAGGGGCAGTTGGCCTAGCCAGAAAGTTTCTCTTTTCCTTTCCTGCCTGCCTTCCTTTCCTCCTCCTAGTACTGGAGATTGAACCCAAGGATGCTCTTCCACTGAACTACATTCCAAGCCCTATTGATTGATTGATTGATTGAAAGAGTCTTTCTAAGTTGCCCAGCCCAAGCCCTATCTATCTATCTATCTATCTATCTATCTATCTATCTATCTATCTATCTATCTATTTAGAGAAAGAGTCTTGCTAAGTTGCTAAGTTGCCCAGCATGATCCCCTGCGTCACACTCAAGTTGTTGGGTTTACAGGTGTGTGCCACTGTGCCTGGCTGTAGTTACTTTAAAATCGTCCTATTTCAGTACACACAGGTCTGCCTCATTTTTTTCTTAAATAGTGCAATAGTGTATGATACCCAGCCACAACCTCATTTTAAAGCCTGCTTTCTTACACCATTCTGTCATCAGTGGTTGCAAGTTTGGTACTGTTAGTCAACTTACATTACTATGACAAAATATATGAGATGGATCAACTTAAAGGAGGAAAAATTCATTTTGGCTCATGGTTTCAGAGGTTTCACTGGTCACTTGATTCCATTGATTCTGGGCCTGTGGTCAAGCAGAATGTGGAGGGTAGCTCATTGTAGAGTAAAGCTGCTCAATGGTATCAGGAAAGCATGGTGGGAGGGGAAGGGTCTGGGGAAAAGATATCTTTCAGGGGCATGCCCCTTCCAGGGAGGCCCCACCTCCTAAAGTTTGTGCTACTACCTACCTAATGGTGCCATAGGCTGGCAATCAATCCTTCAGCACATGGCTTTGGAAGGGACATTTTACATCCAAACCATAACAGCTTGAGATGGCTAACTGAGGTGGCAGTTAGTATGTAGGAAATTTATTAGGGAATGCTCTTAGAATGAATGGAAGGAGGCAGAGGGGATAAATTGGCTACAGTTGGAATATCGACAAAAAGACAAAAATCTATTGACCTTGTTGGGAACTCTGCAACTGAAAGAGCTGTTAGAGTTGTCCTAAGGTGGGGGAAGGGGCCAGACCTTTATGTTCCTGTTTTGATCTGTTATTGGATGAGGGCCACTTGGGAACACAGCTGAGTTTAGCTGAGACAGTTCCTGAAGAAAAGTGACAGCTGGGGGCTGTTTTCCAGTAGCATTCCCAGCAGCTGGAGGATGAATCCTTCATTCCAGAAGGGGGCAACATATCAATGGTGTCAGCTACATATATCCTCGTGTGAGTTCTTCGAATAAGCATTTACTTTTTTATTTTTTTAAATTTTTTTTAGTTGATGGATCTTTATTTTATTCATTTGTTATTTATATGTGGTGCTGAGGATCGAAACCAGTGCCTCACGCATGCTAGGCAAGCGCTCTACCACTGAGCTACAGCCTCAGCCTACTTTTTTATTTTTTAAAATTACAATTTTCTCTCCTGTTTTTTTTTCTTTCTGGTACTAGGAGTTGAACCCAGGGGTGCTGTCACTGAGCTACATCCCCAGTCCTTTTAATTTATTTTTAATTTTGAGACACGGTCTTGAGAAACTGCTGACTGGCTTTGAACTTGTGGTTTTTCTGCCTCAGCCTCCAGAGTCAATAAGATTATAGGTATGCACCACCATACCTGGCTGGAATTTTATTTTTTAAATGTATTAGTTTTTGTCATGAGAAAGGTGAAAAATCTATTTCAAGTTCTGTACATTTTTACTGAAGATAGTTCTTCCTAACATTTTTGAAAAAACGGAACTGTTCTAGTTTTCATGGGTGTAAATGATGAATTAACCATTTTAGTAATGGAAATGTCATTGTGGAGTCCTAAAATCCTAAGCACAGAAATTGAAATTCATAGCTAGCAGATCTTAAAAAGACATCTAATTTGTCCCTCTCATTTGGTAAAGAAGGAAACATAAAATGAGAGATAAAGGGTTACAAAGCTAGTTAATGATGAAGGATTAGAATATAGATCTCCAAACATCCAGGCTAGTGTTCTTTTATCAATACCTTATTCTTTCACTTAATTAATCTCCTATAATTTCTAAGAAGACAGTGTTAGAGTTCTGAAACTGAGCAAGAGTATTTTTTTTATGGCCTTTACAGTCATCTTGTTGTTCCTGGGAGGTGTTAAACAATATGCAGAAGCTTCAGTGACAACGACGATGATAGTCAACTTCTGGAGCTATATCATTTTGGACAGATGATTCTGATTTATTTTTAACCTTCCTGGAAGATGATTCCACAGTTAACTTTGGAAACTTCTTCCTAATGTGACTATGAGTTATCAGGTAATGGAAACTCTTCACTATTATTTGCTGGCAGGGTCATGCAATGAATAAAATTTTCAAATGAGGTTTGAAAGTGCTCTAGAATTAAAAATAACAATATTCTAGTTTCAGTGATGAATTGTATTAAACATTCTAGATTATCTGTATCAATTATCCCTTGATTCTGGGGTCAGAATTTACATTTGTATTTATATTTGTGGTAACTGCCAACTAATACTATTTTGATTGTTGGGGCTAATATTAATGAACAGAATAGAGGCAGTCTTAAGATACTTTTGAGTTAAATGAAACACAAACTATTTTCTAACATATAGAATTAATGTTTTGTGATAATGTGAAACAGAAATTGCATTCCTTATCATGAGGCACTTAATATAGTCCTGGCATTCTATACTTAAAAAAATCTTGTGGTAAGGCAGTTGGAAACATTTTTGTGTGGCAAGGACATATTTAAATCCAGAAAAACAATTCATGCTTATAAGTGTAACTTATTAAGTTGAATTTTGGGGGGCAGTTTTTTTAGTTTTTAATTTATTTGGTTTTATGTTTATAATATCTGCATGCACAGTTTATTTCTAGTTTTGTTTGCATAGATTTAAAAACTTGAGATTAAAAATAATTATGTGAATATTATGTAAAACTGCAAGACCATTTCTCTTCCATGAGGAGTCTGTGTATTTCACAAGTTTGAGAATCTCTGTCTCCAGAATTCTAAATTAGTTTAAAGAAGTTGATGTTAGGCTACCTAGAGATACCACTTAAGTTATATGAAAATTTTAAAGAATATGCTAGTCATATTTTATGTCTGTGTGTGTAGGCAACAAGATAGGAAAACAAAGATCCCTACATAGAAAACTATTGTTTCAAATTATAATAATAGGAAATTTCTTTGGAATAAAGCATCTGATGCCATAAAGTACTTTTACAAAAGTAAGTTTTAAAAGTTTTAGTCTTGAAAGATTTATACTATTTCTCATGACTCACTTTATATTTCTTTTTTTTTCATGCTGTGAATTGAACCCATGACCTTGAACCAGCTAAGCACGTACTGAACTACTCCCCAGCCTTATATTTAATTCTTTTGAATGTGCTTAACTCTTTCAAAAAATTATAATGAATATTATAATTTGGGGGGAAAAAACTTTATGATTTGTTATGAGTTTGAATTTTTGCAGGTTGCTCTTTAGTGGAATGTAGGTATTTATAATGAAATAGCCATAATACACCTGGTAAGATCTTCTTGATAAATCAAATTATAAAATGCTTGTTTTGCGATCCTCCTGCCTCAGCCTCTCAAGCTGCTGGGATTATAGGTGTGTGACACTGCACCTGGTTGAGCATCCTTTTTTATGCTTGTTGACTATTTGCTTGTCATCTTTGAAGAAATACCTTTTCTTTCCTTTTGTTTTTTAAAAATTTTTTGGTACTTAGATGTTAACCCAGGGGTGCCCTACCACTGAACTGCATCCCCAGGCCTTTTTATTTTTGAGACAAGTTCTCTCTGAGTTGCCCAAGCTGGCCTTGATCTTGCTACTGCCTCATTCTCCTGAGGAGCCGGCATGCACCACCATGTTAGACATATACTCCTTAAATTGGAATATTTGGGGTTTATTTGTTGTTGTGTTTCCCTTATACTAGTGCCTCTACTGTTGTGTTAGAATGTCCAAAAGGGTTCTCCATAAATGTTTTTAGTAGTCATATGTTACATTATGTGGACTAATATATTCAAATAGTTTTATTGCTCTTTTGTATTAGTACATTTTATAACATTGCTTATGTTAACCTTTTAGTTTTATTTCCCTTCTTTGTCCTCTTCCTTTCCCCCACCTCCAAACACTAAAAAAACAATTAAGTTCTAGCCATTCTTCCTCTAAGTTGTTCTCCTCCAGATGTTCACACATGTTGTTTCCTCTACATGAAATTCTTCCTGTCTCCTTTGATCTGACTTGCACTCTTCAGGTCAAAGCTTAGTTGTCATTTTATCTGGGAAACCATCTTTGAGCTAATAGGTATAAATCAGGCGTTTCTCTTATATGTGGTAAATTTTCCTTTATCATGCTGTTTGTTAAGATACATAATATGATTGTCAACTTTTTATCACTTGACAAAACACTTGAGAAAATCAACCTGAGAGGATTTAGCAAGATGGCAGAAAATGGTGTTGCACACCTGTAATCCCAGCAACTTGGGAGGCTGAGGCAGAAGGATTGCAAGTTTGAGGTCAGCCTCATCAATTTAGCAAAACTCTGTCTCAAAATAAAAGACAAAAAGAATTGGGTTGTAGCTCAGTGGTATAGTGCCCTCAAGTTCAATCACCAGTACCCAAAAAGAGTGGGGAGAGGATTTGGCTTATTGTTTCAGAGGTTTTAGTCCTTGGGTCTGCTAACTCTATTGCTTTGGGCCTGAGGAAAGAAAGAACACCATAGCATGTGATGGAGGAGGCTGCTCACCTTGAGTCCTCCTGGAAGCAGAGAAGGAGAGGAAGGGATTGAGGACAAGGTGTACCCTTGAAGGACAACTCTCCAATGACCTATCTTTTTCAACTAGGATCCACCTCCTAAAGTTCCCACTACTTTCTAGTAGCACTACCAGTTGGGGACCAAGCCTTCAACACATGCACCTTTGAGGGACATACTAGATCCAAACTATAACACATGGCATATTTATTTACTATTTCTAATTAGTGGGTCTCTGTGAAGGTAGGGATTGTATTGGCCTTATGTATCATTGTATCCTCATAGTTTTGGCCATGGGAAGCGCTCAGTACAGAATTGTTCAGAGAATGAATACCGGTACCAATATTTTTTCAACAAATTTGCATTCCTAGTGTGTGCAGGGAATTCTAGGTATTAGTGAATTGAACACAAGTTGTTTTAATGAGGTATCTACTAAAATCTAATGGAGGAGAAAGGAGGTTTTCTCTTAATTTTGCCTTATTCTGCATGACCTCTTACTATTGAGACTTCAGGCTTATAATCTAGTAGTATTATATCTAGTTAAAAGCAAGTTGACTATAAACCCAGGAATACTGCTAATCTAGCTCTGAAATAGCTAATGAATGATTTGATTGTATCTTCTCTTTCTTACATTCCTAAGCAATAATGTAAATCACAATTATCTTAATTCTGTATATATCCCGGTTCCTTCCTTTTCTAGTATTGTCCATAGATGGATTTCTTGTGTCAGTTTTAGGAAGTCTTGTCATTTTTTTTTCTCTTTTCTTTTCTTTTTGTCCTGGGGATTAACCACTGAGCCACATCCCTAGCTAGAGACAGGGTCTTGACAAGGCTGGTCTCCAATTTGCAATCTTCCTAGCTCAGCCTCCTGAGTCACTGGGATTACAGGTGTGTGCCACTGTACCCAATCCAAAGTGCTGCTTTTATTACAGAATCTTGGAGGTAGTTTTTTTTTTTTTTTTTAAATATTTTTTTAGTTGTAGATGGATACAATATCTTTATTTGTATGTGGTGCTGAGGATCGAACCCAGTGCCTCACGCATGCAAGGCAAGCGCTCTACCACTGAGCCACAATCTCAGCCCCCTGGAGGTAGTTTTTTTAAATGTCAAATCTGCTTAATTTTGTTCAGTATTATAAGAATTTATTGAATTTGTAGCTTCTACTCAGGGCTCACAATCCAGTGGGAAAATTTAAAACTTGGTTTGATGTACAAATAATTCTGAAGAAACCACTACAAGAAGTGAGGAAAAAATTACATTTGGCTGGGTAGAAAATTTTGTGGGAGGATCACTGTAAGTAGCTAGAATAATCTTTGGAATGCAAATCTTAATTATTTCACTATTTAGTCTTCCATAGCACCCCTAAATTCCTAATATAACCCTTAGCAGCCTTCACGGCCTGGTTCTGATGACTAGCCTCACCTTGCATTGTACTTTTTATTTTTCTTTCTTGCTGCCATGCTTCTCTATCACTCTTCCTCTTGCTTTGGGGTTTTATTGTTCTCTGTATCCTCTGGGTCTAAAATCTTATACTGTACTAGTAGTATATGTGTTTGAAGAATTGTATGGTACCTTGTTGTACTATAGAAGACAATGTGATGCAGGTGTTGAAATGAAAGGACATTTGTTATTATAAAACTGGAGCCTCAGTACTCTTTTTGACTATTCTATACATGGAAATAAGTGGAAATGCCAAAGTAGGAAAAAATTGAACTTTTTGCTTTGTGTACTTGAACAACTATAGAGAGAATTAAAATCAAGGTGGAGGGAAGATGGGGGTTGAAGTTGTGACTCATTGGTAGGGTTCTTCCCTGGCAGACTTGAAGTCCTGGGTTCAATCCCAGCACTACCACCAAAAAGAAAAAAAAGGGATGGGAATTCAACGTTGATTTTTTTTTTCTCCCTTTGAGAGTTTAAATTGGTGTTAATTAAGGCTAATTAGGTAGCTCATTGCTGGAAAAAATAATTTCCTTCAGTCTAGGAAAATAATTTTATGTTACCATGACCTACAATGAATCATAAGTTTTTGTTTATTTCCTAGACTTAGGGAAACATTAATTTATTCAATGCATATTTAGTTGACACTTGCAATATGCACAATGAAAAATTCATTTGCAAAATGCTAGGGTAGCACTGTATGAGATAGAATGAAGTTTCAAACTTGCATAGTATGGAAAGTAAAAGAAATGATGATAATCAGGTAAAAGATTTACTTTTAGGTTAAGTACTTACCTTATTTGCAAGTATATCTAGTTACTGCCTAGGTACTACCTCAGTAATTACTTTCCTGAAAAATAGTTTTGTTCTTAAAGGTGTTTTAGCCAATTGTATTTCATTTCTAAGCAAAAATCGGACTATTTCTTCCTATTTTTCTTATCTTGGTGAGTGGGGTAGATAATATTGATAAAAATATGTTTCGCTAAATTTTCTTTCCATTGTAGAGCTATTTAGAAGTGGCCAGTGTTATCTTTTCCCCTTGGACCTGCCATGGTTACTGTTAGCATTTTAGAAGCATATGGATCCCTCAGATGTATCTATCCACTGAATCCTTGAGCATGTTTTCTGAAAGATAAAGAGGGAACTTTTATTCCTTCATTATTCTCATAGAAACATATTCTTTCATTCTTTAGGTTTACCATGTAGTGGTTATAGCTGAGAATTCCTGAGAGAGAGAATGCTTAGGACTGAGAATAAGGAGAGAGCTGGAGGAGGGGAGTACATTTCCTGGTGAGGCTTAATGAAGTAAGCCTTTGAGCTAGGTCTCCAAGAATAGGTAAAATTTGTACAGGGAGAAAATGACCAAGGATATAAATGTAGGCAAAGGATATTAATGTGAAAGGAAACAATTTTTCTCTAGGAGACATTTGAGCTGATGGTTTTGTGGGATAATTGTTAAATTTCATACTGTTATTATATCCTATGGTGAGGTGATGAACAATCATAAGTCAAAAAATGGATCATCATTATACATGTTTATGTGAGGATATGAAAGAAAGTTTCTCCTTAGTGGTATATTTTTCTATATAAAAAGTGTGTTTGAAACTGCACAGGCAGCTCTAAAGATCATTTGATTATTTAAAAATGATAAATAATAGCTTTCCTGAATTACATTTAGAGTTTGAAGAGTTTAAGATAATTGGATAAAAGGAAACATGTACCCTAGGAATTTCTATATGCTTAGCTCTCTTCTGTTCAAATCAGTAAGTGTTCATTACTTCTAAAGGGATACAACAAATTAAGCTATTCGTTGTTCTTTTTTTTTTTTGGGTACTGGGGATTGAACTCAGTGGTACTCGACTACTGAGCCACATCCCCAGCCCTATTAAGTAACATGAAAATTTTTTCTAGGATATTTAAATACTAGCCCTCTCTAAAAGAGAATTAAGTGACATATTAACAGCTAAGTTTTAACCCTCATCAAGAATTTTCAGAAAAAAGTAAATTGAAACTTTTTTTTAAATAAGCTATTCTTGTGGGAAGATGTCATGGAATTCCGGAGAATTAAAGCCCAGGGTATCTTGTAGTACTGTGGTTGTGGTGGCAGATACAGATACAGCCTATTTTGCAGAAGCTTAATTGATAAGTTATATGTATTGTAAAGACCAGAGGACTAGAAGGAGATGAATTAAAGCCGCTAGGCAAGGCTTTACTGGAAATACACGCTCTCGGGCTGAATTCTCCCGTCCATCAGAGTGTGTATGGGAGAAATGGCGCCAGTGCTCCGTTGTACAGAACATTTCAAAAGTCCTGGTCAGGAAGGGGGGGGGGGCTTGGGGGCAGGAAGAGAAAGCCAGAGTCCTTCCTGGATAGGTCAGGAAAAACCTGCTGATGACAGGAGGCCTTAGTGTCTGGCTGGCAGCTCCATTTTGTAGCTGCCCTGATTGCAGCTGCCCTGACCGATCCCTCTAATTGGACATCCTGGACCCTGATCCGACCTAACATGTATGAGCTCTTAAAGGGAGTTTCCAAAGAACATTTATTGTTTTCTTCATTGACTTAAGGTTAAATATATTATAGAGACTGTGTTTAGGTTTTTTTTTCTTAAACCTTGGAAACTTTAAAATTTAGGTTTTAAACTATACACTGATTGAATTTAGTAGCATCATAATAAATGTTAAGTATAAATACTTAAATTTAAGATTCTTCTGTCTTATTTTTGCATTCAGTTTTTTAGATACTTTAAATATTTTAATTTTTATCAGTGTGCTGAATTATCAAAATCTTTGCCTTAAAGTGATGCCATTTATCATAGATGAATTCAGTACTTCTAGGTTTGAGTTTCTGTAAGAGATCATACACATATGGTCATTCCCTTAATTTATAGTTGAGGAAACAGAGAACTGTGTGCTTACGGCATTATTTATTCAGCGACTGAAATGTATTGAGTTTTTTACATAAGCCAGGCATTGTTTTGGATGCATGGATGCTAGGAATATATCAGTGAACAAACAACAAAAAATTCATATTTGCATGGAACTTATATTCTGATAGCATTTATCTAACTTAACTAATGACAATACAGGGACTATTGATTTGGTTTAATATTCCAAATTTCTTGGTGTGAAGTTGGGCTGGCGGGTATTTTTCACCTTACTTGCTATTCATATAGTTTTGTCAGGCTGCCTAGAGCGAAAGTTAAGAATTCTAACTCAGGTGATGTTAATGATGGTAGCTTTAGGTGTGAGGGAAACTGTGTTAACATTGTGAGATTATCAATCCTAATATATTTGCTTTTAATTTCTCTAGCTGATTTTCTCTCATTCTGTAGAGCATTTATAGTTTGTAAGCAATGGAATGCACTGTGGAGTAAGATTGCCTGTATTCAAATCAGTGCCTGCACTACTTGTCTTGTGATTTTGGGCATGTTACTTTATCTTTGTACTTTATTTAACTCTTTTTTTGTAAAGAGAGGAGAACAATACCAATCACAGCATCACTGTGAAATGTAAACATCTTATGTGTTTGACACATGGTTATTACTCTTCCTTCTCTTTATTTACAATTCTGAAATCCAAAACATTCTGAAAAGTAAAATATTTTTGTTAAGCATTTGGTGGAGAAACCTTACTAAAGTGACACAGTGCTGTTTTTTGTAAACCAGGGATTAAATCCAGGGGTACTTAATCACTGAGCCACATCCCCAGCCCTTTTATATATTATATTTAGAGACAGGGTCTCACAGAGTTATTTAGGGCCACACTAAGTTGCTAAGTCTGGCTTTGAACTCAATTCTCCTGAGTTGATGGGATCCCTGAGCCGCTGGGGTTACAGGTGTGTGCCAGCCACCATGCCTGGCTATATTCTTTATTTATTATACTTAACAAAATGCAGACTTTTTTGGAGCAATATAAATGTTTGTGTTATGCCCCAGTTGGCATTAAATGAGATGTTATGTAATACTATACGTGGTATACATCTGGCCTCCTGGGCTATTTTAGTGAAGTAATTTGTCTTGTACTAGGGAAAAAAAATACTATTTATACTTTTTTGTTTCTCATAATACAAGTATCAAGATTTATAGTAATTTAAGTAGGTTATCTAATCAGTATAATTACCTTAATTATTGATTATTACTTGTATTTTGAGTTTTAAGAGTGATAAATGAATCAAAGCTGTTATTTTTTGAAAACTTGATAGAAAATGACATTTATAATCTTACTATGAAATTTGAAATATCTCTTGAGGTTAAAAAATGTTTTAGGAAAAATAGGAGTCCTAACATAAGTCTGCCCTCCAGTGAGGATATTTTTTCTCCTCTGATCATAAAGTGTGTAAAAACAATTGTTACTTTATGATAATAATCTTTGATTTAGTCAGCATTCTCTTGTCACTAACTTTACCCAGTTTTGTCAGAGGTAAAAACAAAGCAATTGATAAATGATGAAAGTATTTTTAAAAAATTCTAATCTTCCATATTATTAAACACATTTCATTCTGTTTTCAAAGATGCATAAATAATGTTGCAAGTAATGCAGCCCTTTTATTCTTAGCAAAATAGCATGGTTGGATGAGGAGGGAAGTGAATTATGTGAATGTCTATAGTTATCAAGAAAGTTGTTAAACTCATAGTTGATAGAATATTGTAAGAATAAAATTCTGATAGGGGAAATGGCTCTCTGTGCAGCTCAAGGTGTGTGTAATTCTGTTCCTGTTCTTCAGATTCCGAATTGGTGCTAAGACAGGGTTGCTTCGTTTTGTGATCAGAACTTTTATGAACTTTTGTATGCGATATTTATAACATTTCAAAGATGGTCAAGATGTCAGGAAATGTGTTTTTAAGCCGGGCGCAGTGGCGCAAGCCTGTAATCCCAGCACTTAGGGAGGCTGAGACAGGAGAATCATGAATCCAAAGCCAGCCTCAGCAATAGCGAGGCGCTAAGCGACTCAGTGAGACCCTGTCTCTACATAAAACACAAAATAGGGCTGGGGATGTGGCTCAGTGGTCGAGTGCTCCTGAGTTCAATCTCCAGTACCAAAAAAAAAAAAAAAAAAAAAAAAGGAGAGTACTATTAAAATGGCTTGTTCAAGCCAGGTGCAGTGACAGTAATCCCAGTGGCTCAGAGGCTGAAGCAAGAGTTCAAAGTCAGCTTCAGCATTTAGTGAGGTCCTCAGCAATTTAGCAAGACTCTGTCTCTAAATAAAATATCTAAAAGGGCTGGGGATGTGGCTCAGTGATTAAGTGCCCCTAGATTTCAATTCCTAGTACCAAAAAAAAAAAAAGAAAACCCAGAACTTATTCATACCTTGAAAGGCGTGTACTTCTAATGTTAATGGAAAACAAGCTTACCTGTTGGCTTAATGCCTTCAAATGTCAGATTAATGATAATTTATGGAAATACAGAGTTGCCAGTTAAAAATTGAAAATCTGTTCTGCTTTAAACCAGTTATTGCTATGTAAAATTATATTTGGATTTTAAAAGATGGCTAATATTTTGATAGTAGTGGTAGTATTTTGATAATTTATTACCTTGTTTTAGGCTATGTTATAAATAGAAAAATAAGATTTTATATTTGCTTCTGGATATTCAGTATTTATTAGTGTTTCTCTTTTCCTTGGGTTTTTTGTTGTTGTTGTTTTCGTACGGAGGATTGAACTCGAGTACTCGACCACTGAGCCACATCCCAGCCCTATTTTGTGTTTTACTTAGAGACAGGGTCTCACGCAGTTGCTTAGCTCCTCACCACTGTTGAGGTTGGCTTTGAATTTGCGTTTCTCCAGTCTCAGCCTCCCAGAGTGCAGAAGTGCTGGGATTACGGGCTTGCGCCGCTGTGCTCGGCTTCCTTGGAAATCTTTATATCAATAAATTAGAAAATATATTTATAAATCATTATATATAATTATATGTAAATAATATTAGTTATATTAATTGCCAGAAGCTCAATTTATCTTTAAATTGCTTCCAGACCTAAATTATTTTGTAAGTTTCTTTTTTTGAGGTAGTTACTGGGAATTAAACCCCAGGGGCTCCATACCACTATGCTACACCCTCAATCCTCTTTATTTTTTATTTTGAAACAGGATTTTGCTGAGGGTCTGGCCTCAAATTTGCCATCTTCCTGCCTCAACCTCTTAAACTTTCAGTCAGACATGGAGACTTCTTTTTTAATTCCTTAGACGTTAACGTTTGCTCCTTAATTGTGTTGCAGTTCCTAATTTTTCTCTTAATTGTGTTGCAGTTCCTAATTTTTCTCTTAATTGTGTTGCAGTTCCTAATTTTTCTCTTAATTGTGTTGCAGTTCCTAATTTTTCTCAATTCTTCAATAACTGCTGAAGTGTTTTAAAAATCATTAAATAAAACTAAACTCATTTGTATCCAGTATCAGCTTTTTTTTTTTTGTCATAGGGATTAAACCCAGGGGTTTTACCACTGAGCCACATCCCTATACCTTTTATATTTTTATTTTGAGACAGGGTCTCACTAAATGTTGAGGCTGTGAGCCTCAACTTGAACTGTGAGCCTCTTGCCTCAGCCTCCTGAGTTACTGGGATTACAGGCATGTGTCATTGCACCTAGTTAGTTAAATAATTAAAGGAAAATCTTGCAATAGAACAAATTTAGTAATTTGTTTGTTTTACTCAAGGTACTGTTATTTTAGAAGTGAAAGCTTGCAGTAATTGTAAATCAGGTTTAGGCTGATAACCAGTTGAATGGATGTTATAAGTTTTGCACTGGTGACATCTAGTGGTCTTGTAATTAAAAATGATCTGCTGTCAAAATGTCAATAAATACCAAGTAATTCTCGTGATAATCGTGTGCTGATTATTGAATAAATTTGGGTATTATAAAAGATAGTTCCCAATGAGCACCTTTACCTACATTCAAAGGAAGAGAAAAATCAGCAAAAAATAAAAATAAATAAATGAAAGTTACTCTGAATTATCAACTGAAAATTTTTTTAAAAATATTTTTAGTTGCAGATGGACACAATATCTTTATTTTATTCATTTATTTTTATGTGGTGCTGAGGATCGAACCCAGTGCCTCATGCATGCCAGGCAAGCACTCAACCATTGAGCCACAACCCCAGCCCTCAACTGAAATTTTGATTACTGATTTAGTACCCTTACTAGTTAAAAGTTTACTTTTATTGTCTGGTGACTCTGTCTTGGTAGGTTTTGCATTTCTAAGAATTTGTCCATTTCATTTGTATTATCTAATTTGTTGGTATACGAGTGTTAATAGGCCCTCTTATAATTCTTTTTATTTGTGTAGAATTGATAGAAATGTCTCCTTTCATTTCCATTTAGTAACTTGAGTCTTCTGTGTTTTTTCTTAGTCTAGATAAAGGTTTGTGTATTTTGTTAGTCCTTTTTGAAGAACTTTTTTGATTTTCCCATTCTCTTTCATTTATCTCTACACTAGTCTTTTGTTTCCCTCCTTCTGCTAGATTTGGTTTAAGTTTTTTTCTTCTAGTTCTTTAAATTGTGAAGTTAGATTAATTTTAGCTCTGGTTTTTTTTGTTGTTGTTTCATTTTTTGTTTTTTGGTATGGGGCACTTAACCACTGAGCCAAACCCCAACCCTTTTTGTGTTTTATTTAGAGACAGGGCCTGAGTTGCTTAGGGCCTTGCTAAATTCCTGAGGCTGGTTTTGAACTCTTGATCCTCCTGCCTCAGCCTCCCGAGCCACTGGGATTATAGGCGCCCGCCAACATTAAGGTATTTTTTTTTAGGTACCGGGAATTGAACTCAGGGGTACTTAACCACTGAACCACATCCCCAGCCCTATTTTTTTGTGTGTTTTACTTAGAGACAGGGTCTCACTGAGTTGCTTAGTGCCTCGCCGTTGCTGAGGCTGGCTTTGAACTCGCGATTCTGCTGTCTCAGCCTCCCAAAGTGCTGGGATTACAGGCGTGAGCCACCGTGCCCGGTTCATTAAGGTATTTTTTAATGTAAGCATTTATAGCTATAAATGTCCACTTTAATACTATGTTTGTTGCATCTCATAAACTTTGGTATGTTTGTTTTCATTCATCTGTTCCCTAAAGATTTCTTCTTTGATCTTAGTTATTTCAGTGAGTTGTTTTAATTTCCACAAATTTCTGAATTCCTTATTTTCAATATTCCTTATTGATTTCTAACTTCATATTTTGGTTAGAGAAAATATTTGGATATCTTGTAAAAGCTATTTTGAGATTTGTTTTTGATTTTTGTTGTTGTTATTCTGTTTTGTTGTGTTTTGGTACTGAGAATTGAGCCCAGGGACACTTTTCCTCTGAGCTACATGCCCAGTCTGAGAGTCTGGCTAAATTGCTGAGGCTGGCCTCGTAGCAAACCTTCTTCTGTCTCAAGTCTTCTGGGTCTCTGGGATTAGCTTGTGTACCACCACGCCTGGTTAAATGCTATTGAGATTTAGTTTGTTGTTTAATACATTTGATCTATCCTGGAGAATGTCCCAGGTGCACTTGAGAAGAATGCATATTCTTTTATTAAAGTGTTCTTCACATGTCTGTTAGAGCTAGTTGATTCATTGTACTTTTCAAATGCTCGTTTCTTTACTTCTTTCTGGTTATCCTGTCCGTTATTGTGAGTGGGACATTGAAGCATCCAGCTATTACTGTTTCTTTCTTCAGTTCTGTCATTTTTTCCCTTCATATGCCATATTTCACCACCTAACCATTGCAACACACGCCCCCCTCCTCCCCACCAAGTGGGATGTGACCGTTATGGGAAGCCCTTTGTTTAAAAAAAAAATTGTGCCTGTCTTACCTAAAATTCATTTATTACTAAACTGCCTTTAGTGCAGGATTAGGTGCACCAAATACTTCTGAATATATGTTAATGTGGTGGCAATGATTATGCTGTGAAATACTGTTACCATTGGGCTGTCCAGTTGAAGTCCAGGTCCTTGGTGTCCCAAACAAAGAATTGAGCAAGACACATGGAAGTATTCATGAAAACACAGATTTATCAAAGGTGAAGATAGCACTCCAAGTGCTATTGGCCCAGTGAAGCAATGCTCAAGGACCCAAAGCCTGGAAATGAGGGTCCTTATATGCTAAGCTGTAGAGTGATCTCTTCCCTTTACTGACCTGATTGAAGAAGACCTTCACCTATTTGTTCCCATTGGTCACCTTATGATACCTGATTAGAATATTTTCCAATTTTAGCCCCATTGGTTAATTTAGATAACCTAATTAGAATACTGCCCACTTTACCCGCGTTGGTCATTTTAAAATTGCAACTTGTGGTGGAAGTTGTCATGGTAATGGGATTTATTGTAACCAGGGACAGGACTCCATTCCCTCCCTTGACCTCCAGCGGCTTATTTCTTACATCTTGTCTCTACCATCTTGGTGTCTCTGAACTCTTGCCCAACAGTATGGTGTTTTTGTTGGGTTTTTTTTGGGGGGGGGAGGGGTACCAGGGATTGAACTCAGGGGCACTTGACCACTGAACCACATCCTCAGCCCTATTTTGTGTTTTATGTAGAGACAAGGTCTCCCTGAATTGTTGAGCGCCTCACCTTTGCTGAGGCTGGCTTTGAACTCGCAATTCTCCTGTCTCAGCCTCCCAAAGTGCTGGAAT
Source organism: Xerus rutilus (assembly GCA_028644305.1). Classification (NCBI taxonomy): domain Eukaryota; kingdom Metazoa; phylum Chordata; class Mammalia; order Rodentia; family Sciuridae; genus Xerus; species Xerus rutilus. The sequence goes on from CM053401.1 coordinate 60,943,829, forward strand.
TATAGGCATGCACCACCGCACCCATTTGGGTTTTTTAAAAAATTATGATGAATTTTCAATTCTTTATGGCTGATATTTTTATCTTGGCTAAGAAATCTCTCAGTGTTAGATCATGAAACTATATGTTGTATCCTAAAAACATTATTGTTCTGCCTTCACATTTAGATCTGTAATCCTTCTACTGTATCATACAGAAGTTCATTTTAATTTTTTCCTCATACGCTTACCCTGTTAAGCACTGTTTGAAGTGACCGTTCTTCTCTGTCACCTTTCAGAATCATGTGACCTTCTATAGTTGGTTTCTGGGCTTTCTGTTCTCTTTTTTGTATGTTTTCCTAACCATATATCATTATCTTAATTTCTGTAGATTTATAATACATCTTAATATCTGGTAGAGCAAGTTTTCCCACCTCATTTTTTATGATTGTCATGGCTGTTTTTGGCAATTGGAATTCTTTGTGAATTTTACAATCAACCTGTCTAGTTCTACACTTGCCCCCCATACATCTAGAATTTAATTGGAATTAAATCTTAAGTGTGGGTGAAATGGATGATTTTATAGTAATGAATCTGTTAGTCCATTTAGCTCCTCTTTATTGCTAATTTTTAAATTTCTGAATTTTCTGTGTGGAGAAATAACATGTTGTTGGTGTTATTTCTAAGTACACTTTTATTTTTTTGATGCCATTGTAATTTTTTTTTTTTTTTTTTGGTGCCAGGAATTGAACTCAGAGGTACTCGGCCACTGGGCCACATCCCCAGCCCTGTTTTGTGTTTTATTTAGAGACAGGGTCTCACTGAGTTGTTTAGCGCCTCGCCATTGCTAAGGCTGGCTTTGAATTCGCAATTCTCCTGTCTCGGCCTCCCAAAGTGCTGGGATTACAGGTGTGCGCCACCGTGCCTGGCTGTAAATACATTTTTTGAGGTTGCTTTTTTTTCTTTTTAAGTGTTTATTTGCAGAAATGGTGCTATTAATGGTACATTAGGACCTATAAGAATAACTAGAAAGTCCTTTGTCAGTTATCCTTCACTGCCTGCTAAATCTGTTTTTGTTTGGTCATTATTATAACTGTTGGATACAACCTTTACATTCTGTTGAAGCACCTTCTAAATACTTGATGATAAAAGGACATAAGGTCAGTTCTAGCCCTTGTGACTTCTATTTCATCTTCTTCCTCTCCCCACATATTCTGGTTAAGCCATGTTCTTGTGAAGTTTTATTTTAATGAGAGCTCACCTTTAACTAGTCCTATGTCCTCATCTATTATCTACCTGCAACTCCTCACTTTGGGATTCTTGCTTTTTGTGTATGGTTTGTGCTTGCCTCATTTACTGTATTCTCTAAATATAGATGGTTGGAAATAGAAAATGAAAATGAATTCTCACAACACTATTAAGATTTTAATAGGAAGTATAACTTCAGTGTAATCTTTTTTTAATCTGGAAGACATTATGACTTTGACTTAGTTTGTAATGCTGCTTTCAATCAGCCACCAGTAACAACTACTTTTTTTTTTTTTTTAAATATTTTGTTTTGTTGTAGATGAACACAATATCTTTATTTATTTTATGTGGTGCTGAGGATCGAACCCAGTGCCTCACGTATGCGAGGCAAGCGCTCAACCGCTGAGCCATAGCCTCAGCCCCCAGTAACTACTACTTTTTTTTTTTTTTTGGTACTGGAGATTGAACTCAGCAGCACTCGACCACTGAGCCACATCCCCATCCCTATTTTGTGTTTTATGTAGAGACAGGGTCTCACTGAGTTGCTTAGCGCCTCCCTGTTGCTGAGGCTGGCTTTGAACTCCTGATTCTCCTGTCTCAGCCTCCAGTAACTACTTCTTAAGCAGAAGTTTCTTTCAGCTTTTTCCACTAGTAATCATAGAACACTTTATGAAAACTGAAAATTGAAGTCACATAAAGAATGATTCATTTTTTAAAAAAATGTGTATGTAGGAAAAAAATGTGTCAAAGTCTTTCTTGAAACATGTATAATGAATTTGGTACATCTTACCTTTTGTCCATAGCCTAAGACAATGAGTGCTAATCTTTTTTTTTAGGATCTTAGACTACTGAGTTCTGAATCTTTACCATTCTTTTTAGATCTTTATTTTTATTTGGATACTTGTATTTATAAGTGTTATGTAGCTATTTCTAACTTCTCAGTTATTATGGAGTTATGGCTGATTACATATCAATTTTTTTAAAATATTTTTTATTAGTTGTAGATGGACACAGTATCTTTATTTTTTATTTATGTATTTTTATGTGGTGCTGAGGATTGAACCCAGTGCCTCACGCATGCGAGGCAAGCGCTCTACCACTAAGCTACAATCCCAGCCCCTACATATCAATTTTTTAAGGATAATTGGAGAATAATTTTTTATGACAATTGGCATTTATTACCTAGGTGTTTTTTAGTTAATCAACTTGATTTAGCTGGTATTTTTGGCTAGTATATTTCTGTTGTAGAAAATCAACACACCATAACTTAACATGTAAAATAAACTTCTACTTAAATTTGTTTGCTTTGAAATTTAATTTTTTTAAATAAATATAATGATTGTTGTACTAAGTATCTTGCTTATACTAAACAAACACACCTGTGAGGCATCTCACCAAGTGCATTCTACTCCTTGTGAATTTGGTTCTGTTGTGATATTCATAATGGTGAATATTCCTATATGATGCCAGTTTCTGTAAACATTATTCTTTAGTGTAGAGTAGGATGTGCTGGAAAGGGCCAGAAAAAGGCAGAGAGTAGATTTCTTTTGAAGGATGTGTAAAGATGAAGTATTATTATTATTGTTATTATTATTATTGACCCTAAGGAATATAAGTAAATAACTAATTTACAGTTATTTTTATTTTTGAAGTGATATATTTTTGTGTTATCTGACAAAGTCTGGATGAATTTTAAATCTTGGTGTTACAAGTAAAAATATAGAAGTTTGCACTTGTTTTCCCTTTTTTAGTTCCCTATGTATGCTTAAGTACATCTTTTTTATTTTTTTAGGCACGGATAGCATTTTTACAAGGAGAAAGAAAAGGTCAAGAGAATTTGAAGAAGGATTTAGTAAGAAGAATAAAGATGTTAGAGTATGCATTAAAACAAGAAAGGTTTGTTTGCCTCATTCCTTGTATGAATAAAGTAGAACATAATTCTTATTTATACCATTGTATAATATATTTGAAAGCCTTTTTGAAAGGTTTTAAGCCTTGCCCAAATACAAAATGACATTTTTATTTGATTGATATAAGGGAAAATAAAAACAAATTAAAATAATTAAATTGAAATAATTTTTTTTAAAACCAGATCTTTTTTTCACATGTATGTGTTTGTTATTTGGATAATTTTCCTTTCTGTTATCTTTTACAACAGTTCATTCTTCAGTGTTCTTTGCAAATAAATTTTTTTAAAAAATTGTAGTTATAGATGGAGAGAATGTCTTTATTTTATTTGTTTATTTTTATGTGGTGCTAAGGATCAAACCTAGTGCCTTGTGCATGCTAGGCAAGTGCTCAACCACTGAGCTACAGCCCCAGCCTCAGCAAGTAAATTTTTAAGGCAACATTTGTATAAGGTTTTGTTATTGGAGTAATATATAGCAGTAGTCACTTGTAGAAAAGGAAATAATTATTCTTTTACCAATTTATTATTAAATTTTCAGGGCAAAATATCACAAATTAAAATATGGCACAGAACTGAACCAAGGTGATTTGAAAATGCCAACCTTTGAATCAGGTAAGCTTGATTCTTCTTACTACTTTTTTTTTTTTTTTTTTTTTTAAATGTTTATTTTTTAGTTGTAGGTTACAGAATATCTTTACTTTATTTTTATGTGGTGCTGAGGACCGAACCCAGTGCCTTATGCGTGCTAGGCGAGCACACTACCACTGCGCCATAATCCCAGCCCCTTCTTACTACTTTTTTTTAAGCTCATTTTTAAATAGCAGGCATGTATTTTTACATTCATTTTGCTTTGATGACATTAGACAGATGATTGACTATTATGAACTGCCTAAAATTGGGGAAAAATAAGAATAAAAATCAGTAGTTCTGATCTGCATCTCAATCCTGAGGTTACTTGTTCTATTTTCTGTGCATTGAAATCTGTGTGAAACTGTGAGTGCATTTTGGTAGTTATTAGAACTGACAAGTTACCAAAGTATCCATTTTCTATCTATAGGAATTTTTCCCCCATTTTATGTGAGCTTATATTTTCATTGTTATTTTAAAAGCCTTTTTTTTTTCATGGATGGAAATTGAGAAATCATGGTGAGTGAAATAAGCCAGACTCAGAAAATCAAGGATCCAATGTTTTCTCTAAAACTGTTTTTACTTGGAAGCAAAATAGAGGGCAGGGTTGCAAGGCAGGGGCAAATATCCTAAAGTATAGGGAAATCAGTAGAGGGAGGGAGGCAAGATGGGAAAGGGAAGGAAATAGGGAATGAATTGAACAAAATCAAGTTATGGGCATCTATAAATATACCGCAGGAAGTTTCACCTTTATGTATATGTAGAAAGCACCAATCAAAAGTAAATAAATAAATGAGTAAAAGGAAGGTCAGTACAGTAGAGGAAAGAGAATGGAGGGGGAAGAGGGGAGAGAAGAGGTGGAGAATGGGGACTGAAATGCAGTATATCTAATTCCATGCAAATATGATTTTTTCAGAACGAACCCAGCTTCTGATGAAAAAAAGAAGAATAGATTAGGGGACAGGGAATTGAACCCAGAGGTGCTTAACCACTGAACCACATTATCAGTCCTTTTTTAATTTTCATTTTAAAATAGGCCCATACTAAGTTGCTTTGGGCCTTGCTAAATTGATGAAGCTGACCTTGAACTTGTGATTCTCCTTCCTCAGCCTGGGATTACACACGTGTGCCACCATGCCCAGTAGTGTTTTTTAAAAGCAATTTCTTCTCCTGTGGTGGTTGTATGTGATTTTAAAAAAATAAACCCAATGTTAGAAAGATAGGCAGGGGGACTTTAGATTGGAATGATTATTTCTACAAATCAGAGAATTGCTTGTATATGAGGGAAGAATGAGAAGATACTAACAGAGATTGTTAGGGTTAGAGAAGTAATGCCTATAGAGAGAATATTTAGACTCTGAGAAGTCTAAGAGCCTAATAATATGAGCCAATCTAACGGTTCTCAGCAGTTTAAGTATGGGGATTGGTTTTGCAAGCCTTCCTATTCTTCACAGTGTCTTTATTTTAATAATAGGAAGTTATAGTAAAATATTTCTATAATATTAATACCAAACATAAATTTCACTCTAGGGATACCTGAGAGCTTAACTCACTTGGAATTACACTTACTTATTAAACTAACTTTCTTGCTTGCTTACTGTCTCTCTTTCTTGGCTGGGAATTGAACCCAGGGCTTCACATCACTGTATTTAAACTTTAAAAATGTGTATGCTTTGTTATCTAAGATTAAAATGTAGCTCTTTCCCTATTGTAAAAGCTATTCTCTGGTTTAATTTTTAGTTCTAAAAATGAAATTGGCTAATAAAAGTCTTGTGATATAGACTTCAGGTCTATTGATAAAACTCAAAATTGTTACTTGTTATTTTTATATGTACCCAGTATCTTGCCTATTGATTTTGAATAGCTTATGTAATACAACTTTTTTATTTCAAGGGCATTTAATGAAGCTAAATTCCTGTTTTAAAAAAAAAAGTCATAATAACATGTCATCTCAAAGCTGGAGCCTTTGATTTTTGAATCCTTCATAGTAATAAAGTACACTTGGATTTTCTAGTTTTAAAATCGTTACCATAAGTAATTGAGTGACTCACAGAAATCATACTCTTAATTTTTTCAGATCCTTTCTAAATGTTTAGGTCTGTTTTTGTGGGAATTTATCCTTAAGAAAATTTGGCAGTATTTTCAAAAGTTGAAATAATGTGTGTAAAACTTTTTTTCTTAATATTTAGAAGAAACCAAAGACACAGAGGCTCCCTCAGCACCTCAGAATAGCCAGTTAACGTGGAAGCAAGGCAGACAGCTGTTAAGACAGTGAGTAATGGTTTATTTTCAGTTTTCTTTAGGGAACTAGACATGAAAGTGCTTACACTGAGTCTGCTTACAAGTAAAAATTATTTAATTGTAGTGGAACAGTATGTATGTTTTTCATATTGGTACTTTATTGTTTTGTAGATACTTTGATCTTTAAAGTTTGTTTCCTCCGTGTTTCAGGATGATGTTGATTTATTATTGCAGGGTAGAATGTCTAAATGACTAGGTGACTTAAAGGTCAGAACAAAAACAATATAGAGTTCGTATTTACAGAATCCTTCCAATCCTTTCGCTACAAATTTCACATATTTGGTTTCTCTTTTGAGTCAGGATATGACTGGTTGAGAGAAAGAGTTTAGCTGGTTATCTGAACCTTTTTAGAAGTGACTTGCCAAATCATCTTTAGAACAATTTTTAAAAAGAATTTTTTTTAGTTGTTGATGGACCTTTTTTTTTTTTTAATTTGTATGCGGTGCTAAGAATCGAACACAGTGCCTCACACATGAGAGGCAAGTACTGTACCACTGAGCCACAACCCCAACCCCTTTAGAACAATTTTTGAGGAACCTTTTTCATGTTTGAATTCTTTGCTATGTTGGAATTACTTTTGTGGCAAATCCTTGGTTATTATCTCTCACCTAGTTTTTCTTTTCCTAATATTTTGAAAACTGGTACTTGGGTCCTGCTGTTACAGTTACTGAACCTTCTCGATTCTGGACATCTGTGCTTTCTCTTTATTAACCCTATGAAGTGTTGTCAGATCCTTGATCTTGTTATTACCCAGAAACTACTGCTGGAATATTCATGATCTGAACAGTCATTAAGTATACTACCTCTCTCACTGTGGTTCCATGTTACTTGCTTTATGACATTACCTTAATCTTCAGGGCCTTGACTACTTCATTTTCCTTTTTATCTCTTCTGCCTGTGGTTGCTTTATTTATTCTATTTCGTTAGCTCTGGCTTAGAACTCATGATCCATCACCCTTTTCTAGTACCATTGCTACCCATTGGTCACCCCTTCCTCACCATTTTACTATACCTACCTGTAAAACCTCACCCTAGTTCATTCTTTCTATCTGCTTGTTTTCAAAGGTAGTTTATCTCCAAGGTCTTCCTTCCTGTTCATTTCTTAGCTGTTTAATCTGTTTTCCTTTTTGACATTCTTCTGAAGCTTTCAGAACATATTCAAGAGTCTTTTTTGGTTTGTACTCAATGTCTTATAAGCATGGAAGCATTTGACATTATTCCTTTTTGAAACTTTTAGTTTTACTCCCATGACATCACTCTCTGCTATCATTTTCCCCCCTCTCATTTCTCAAGTATTTTCATTTTCCTTTGATATTTTCTTACTTTTCTAGCTTTTTAGGTTTTCATGTTTTTACGCAGATTTTCTTTTCTTTTTTTTTTAAATATTTTTGTAGTTGTTGATGGATCTTTATTTTATTATTTATATGTGGTGCTGAGGATCGAACCCAGTGCCTCACGCATGGTAGGCAAGCGCTCTACCACTGAGCTACCACCCCAGCCCCGATTTTCTTTTCTTATTAATGCTTGTTCTTTGGGTGATTTCATTTAAATCCATGGCTTTAAAATACCATCAAAGACTAATCACCCCAATGTGTATACCCAGTCCAGGCTCTTTGGAGCTTTTTCTTGTTGGATTGAATGAACCCAGAACCTTGTGCATTCTTCAGAGTCATCAACTTATGTTCCTAATAAATACTATCATTTGGGTTGTTTTTTTGTTTTGTTTTGTTTTGTTTTTTCCTAATAGGTACCTTATAAGCTGGATTCTGGCTCTTTATTCTCTGTTTTATTTTTCTATTTTTTATATATATATTTTTTTAGTTGTAGGTGGGCAGAATATCTTTATTTTATTTTTATGTGGTGCTGAGGATCGAACCCAGTGTCTCACGCGTGCTAGGTGAGCACGCTACCACTGCGCCATAACCCCAGCCCTATTCTCTGTTTTATTGAATGGAACCATCAACCAGCCAGGAACCTGAAAATTGTCTGGAATTCTTACATCTTCTTTCATTTTACTGGCATGTTTATTTGTACAGCAAGTCATGAAAATTAGATCTTATTTTTCTCAGCATTTATTCTCCTCCATTTTTAGTTCATGCTAACCAATCTCCATTTGTCACAAGAAGTAATTTAAAACTCATTTGTGTACCTTGATCTGGCCCCTTTTTTCTTTTCAGTCTAGGTTAAATATCCTGGTTTAGATAAGAGAAAATTTGAAAACCACAAAACTAGAGAAATACTGTGAAATCTTAGATACTAGAAGGAGAATTAGCCTGTCCATCAATCTCTGGTTATGAACTCTGGGTTAAATTTAGCATGTTACTGTTTGAAGGTTTAGTACAACTTACTCTTTATTACTTCTTGGACATTAAAAAACTTTACATTCACATGCATGTACCCATTTCATCAACTGCTAAAAGCTTTTTAAGGCACTAGAGCTTTTTAGGTTTCAGTATAATTGGCCCTTAATCAATGTTGGCCATGCTATGTGTTTTCTTATTTACATTTTGATTTGTGATTGGCTTTGTTCTTTTAGAACTGAAACTGGTTTGTAGAGAAGAAAGATATTGAGACAAAGAGTATAATTTATAGAATTATGGGTTTTTAAAAAAATTCTTTGATAAGATTTTAAGATTATCAGGTATTAGTATGTGGGATTTGATATTTTAAATTTTCTCTTATAGGTATCTTCAGGAAGTAGGTTATACAGATACAATATTAGATGTACGGTCTCAGCGGGTGAGGTCATTACTTGGACTATCTAATTCAGAACCAAATGGATCAGTAGAAACAAAGAATTTAGAACAAATCCTGAATGGTGGTGAATCCCCCAAGCAAAAAGGACAAGAAATCAAAAGGTATGATTTACACTATAGGCTACTGTTGTTTAAATAATGGATACTATAAATTTCTTTATCTCCTTGTTATTACTATTAACAGTTTTTAAAGCACATAGAGTTTAGATATAAAGATACCTTCACCCCACCCACAAATGGTACCATAGGCAAGTAAATTTTGTACTTGGGTGCTTTTTAAGTTTCTCTTTGTTAAATTTTGTGCCAAGAGAATAACTCTGGTTCTGAAGTAGGTACATAATTAAAATGCAGATTTGAGATTAATTTCATGTATTTTAGAGCTATTTTAAGATCCTGATTTTAAGTTTCTGCCAGAGTGTTTAAATTGTAGTGCTACTCTTCGAATGACCAGTGGTTATTTAGATAGTAGTATGAATGAAAAAAGGCTTTGGGTTGTGTTTGGACTTAGAAAACTACCTTTTACACATTTTTAAAAAATACCTTTATTGAGATAATTCACATACTATACAGTTGACACACTGAAGGAATATGATTTAGTGGTTTTTAGAACACTCGAGCTGTTCAATCTAAGTTTAGAACATTTTCATCACTCTAAAAACAAAACCTCTATCTATTAATTGCCACTTTCTATTCTCCGTACCTCTAACTGTAGACAACTAGTCTACTTTTTATCTCTTTAGATTTGGGTGTTCTGGATATTTTATACAAATTGTTTTTGTTTTTTTTTTAATTTTATTAGTTGATGGACCTGTTATTTTATTTATTTATATGTGGTGCTGAAAATTGAATCCAGTGCCTCACACATGGTAGGCAAGTGCTTCAACACTGAGCCACAACCCCAGCCCCTACAAATTGTCTTTTGTGAATCACTTATAAGCATAATGTTTTCAAAGTTTGTCTATGTGTAGCATGTACCAGTACTTCATTCCTTTTTATGACCAAATAGCATTTCATTCTGTGGATGATAACAACACATTTTATGTATTTCTTATCCAGTGAAGGGCATGTGGATTGGTTTCACATTGGGAAATACTGAATAAGTTTGAGGAACTGCCAAAACTCTTCATAGTGGCTGCACTATTTTACATTCACATCAGCAGTGCTATAAATGTTCTGGTTCTTATTGTCTGTCTACCAGATATGCTTTTGATTGGTAGAAACTTAATCAATGCAAGAAGTCAAAGCAGATGAAACGTTTTTCATTTTTACCATGAGATGTTATTCCGAGTAATATAGGTTAAAGGACAAAAAAAAAAAAAAAGAGAGAGAGAGAATGGAAAATACCAAATTAGTTGATTTAGAACTTAGAAATTAATAATACCCACATAATATAAGCTAATATTATTTTATACCCTTAACGTATTTTGATGACATGTAGTTGTCTAAAACATGTTCTCTGAACTTGAGAGTTAACACAAGCTTTTGATTTAGGGTTTTTACTTCTGAGAAATAGACTCTTTAATAAAGTCAATTCAATATCATACAGAGCCTATGTTTTCTGATTTCAAAAAGCAATAAATACTTTGTATCAGAAGAGAAAAAATATCACTATGCATTTTCAACCACACTGTTAAGCTAAAGCAGACTAAGTAGTTCTTAGAATTTATCAAAATTTTAGACTAATGCAGTTTTCTGTAGCATACCTGAATCTGAAATCTGAATTAAAGGTCCATGACAGACTATACTGTCTTCTAAAATTTGTCTCTCTTACAAGATAATAACTTCAGTAGTTTTTATGGGAGGTGGGAGGAAACAGGCAAAAAACTTATTACATGAGCTCTATCTTCTTAACAAACTTTTAATTGTACAGTACAGTATTGTTAGCACAGCATTATGTACTCATCTTATATACTGAAACTCTTTACCCATTGAACAAATCCTCATTTCCCCGTCCCTCCAGATCATGGCAACCACCATTCTACCAAGTTCAACTACTTTAGATACCTTATGTAACTGGAATCATGCAGTGTTTATTCTATAACTGGCTTCTTTCATGTAGCATCATACTCTCAAGGTTCATCCACACTGTCACATAGAACAGGATTTCCTTTCTCTCTCTCTTTTTTTTTTGGTACCAGGGATTGAACTCAGGGGCACTCGACCACTGAGCCACATCCCCAGCCCTATTTTGTGTTTTATGTAGAGATAGGGTCTCACTGAGTTGCTTAGCACCTCGCCGTTGCTGAGGCTGGCTTTGAACTCGAGATTCTCCTGTCTCAGCCTCCCAAAGTGCAAGGATTACAGACATGCACCACCATGCCCGGCTGATTTCCTTTCTCTTTAAGACTGAATAGTAATATTTCATTATATGTATATAGTACATTTCCTTTATCCATTCATTCATTGATGGACATTTAGGTGATAGGTATTTTAATCAGGGCTCATTTTGTTAGAGACAGTACTTATATTTTCTGATTCTGCACTAATAGAGGTATATTATGGTTGAGCTATTATTAATGGGCTACTTGAAAACTCCTAGGAATAAGAAAATGATGTAACATTTGTATAGAGATTTCAGCAAAATGCTATTTTGTCACATTCTTATTTATTATAGGAAAAAATCAGAAGCAGACTTAACTGTCCAATAGTAGAGAATGATAAACTTTAGACTCATCATGTTAGGTAGAGGGCAGTATACCTAATGGTTAAGAATGTGAATTCTGAAGACAGACTGGATTTGAATCCTAACTTTATACCACTTAATAACGTTGACTTTGGGCAAAGGACCTTCCTTACATTTCCACATTTGTAAAGTGGGGATCAAAGGATTGATGTGAGGAAGAAATGAATTAATGTAAGACAATTATAATAGTGCCTGGTATGTAATAAACATTATGTGTTTGATCTTATGGAGTATTGTGTATCCAATTGAAATGTTAACCCCTCCAAGAGTAGTGTTTACTAGATTGTGCTTAGTCACCGTCACTGTTGTATTTCTTGATTTGTGGTAATAGGATGTTTTGGGTGTATTACAAAATATCTATCTAATGAGGATTCAGTGGGAGGGGCGAGTGTTCTCTTATGTAGATCTTATAAAGTGGGATCAGCTGTGCGATGTCTAAGTAATGGTCTGATTTATCTTGGAACCTCCAGTTGTCACTCCTTTTCTTTTTTTACCATTTAGAATCTCAGGGCCAAAATTTATAGCCTTCCTCTAGAAAGTGCACTGATTCTTTTTAATCTTTTTATTGTCTAGCCTTTCCTTTGGCATCATTTTATTTTACGTTCATCTGGATATATTAATTTTTTATTCTATTTGCCTTTTTAGAACAAGAGAGGTACTAATTTGTTAGCAAAGAAAAGAAAGAAATTATACTATACAAGAAATTATACAGACTTCCACTTAAACATGGAAGGTCAAAGGCATTTTACTTTTGTGCTTTCCAGAAATTCTGCACAAATGATTGTAAAGGACTTTTTTAGTCCTTTGAAGGACTTAAAATGAATCAACACCAAACGGGACAAAAAAATTGGTTATAGCCAGGCACAGTGGCACATGCTTATAATCCCAGCAGTTTGGGAGGCTACGGCAGGAAAATTGCCAACTTCAAGGCCAGCCTTGGCAACCTAGCAAGACTTGTCTCAAAGTAAAAAAATAGCACTTGCCTAGAATTTGTGAGGCCCTGGGTTTAATCCCTAGTACCACCAGAAAAAGAAAAGGAAAAGAAAGGAAAAAAAAAGATACCAAAGGTGATACACGGGACAGAGCTCAGGAGTTCAGTGGTAGAATGCTTGCCCAGTGTGCACAAGTACTTGGTTTGATTCTCAACACTGGAAATAGAGAAAAAGAAGAAGAAAAAGCAAACATTTAAAATAGGAACCAAAAAGAAATATTAGAGTCAACCTTTATACAGTTGGTTTCATCTTTTTCCTTTCCCACAGGCCTACTGGTGATGTTCTTGAGACATTCAATTTCTTAGAAAATGCTGATGACAGTGATGAAGAGGAGGAAAATGACATGATTGAAGGCATCCCAGAAGGAAAAGATAAACATCGGATGAATAAACACAAAGTAGGAAATCGGTTTTATATTCTTATTATCTTAAGTATTTGAATAGTAATTGGAATTAATTTTTTAGATATCTTAAGTTCCACTGGAAGTGATCGATCATTGGTTATAGCATGACACCTCAAAGTTTTATGTTTTCAGTTCTTAATTATTCTCATATAATGAGAATTATTATTTGCTGTATTGTTCACTAAACAGGCAAGAAGAGATCTGTTTTTATAGGACTAGTCCAGTGGTTTTGAAACATTTTTTAAAAGTTAACATCCTTTCCATTCTGGCCACAATTGAAAAATCTCCATTGAAGTCTGTCTCTTCATGTATAGTACACAGGTGATAAATTAACTGAAGCTGCCATAGGTATACTCCTACCTTTGCCGAGGGACTAATCTACGGATAGTAAATATGTATCAATATTCTCATTCTTTGATAAGAATTAGTAAAAATTTGTTTTGCTCATAACCTAAGAAATAGATTTATCTTATTTTAGTGATGATGGGGATTGGCTACAAGAGCAAAAGTGGAGATCATCCATTTGTGAATTACCAGAATAGTGTTCAGTATTTCAAAGATGTAAAACAAGATGTGAATAAATTTAGCTGTGGTACATTGGAATTATATAGTAATGTAGAAAAAATGACAGTATTCCTCAAAAGCTTCCCATCTACAATGGGGTGTTTCAACTCTTAGGTATCCCACATGTGTAATGTATACTTTAAGATGAACAGAGATTTTTATTCTTCCTACTCTTTTTGTGCTGGGAGGTAGGATGCTATTATCACACCTATGAACTTTCATTAGTTATTAAGCTACATCTCTAAGTGATGGATCATGCATGCAGTTCAATTCAAGTAATGAGGTCAATTCAAGATAACCTATCAGAATGCAAGTGAGTGAATGGTTCTTTAATGGGGAGCAACTGAGAGTCTACTATAATTAAAGAAATTAACTCTTGATGAATAGCACTTTAACCATTTTTTATACCACATTATTTGAATCCCATCTTACAGATGAGCTTGGCACAGCACTGTTGAACCATTTATCTAAGATACAATTTGAGAGTTATGAATTGCATAGAAAATCTAAAAATTTGGATCCCAAGTAATTAAAAAATGGGTGTGAAAATGTGGTTATATGAAAACACTGAGGGATCCTTTTAAAAATCAGGATAAAAATAATTCTTGGTTTATGTTCTGTTTATAGATAGGTAATGAAGGCTTAGCCGCAGACCTAACTGATGATCCTGATACAGAGGAAGCACTGAAAGAATTTGATTTTTTAGTGACTGCTGAAGATGGTGAAGGAGCTGGAGAAGCACGGAGTTCAGGGGATGGCACAGAATGGGGTAAGGTGATAAAGAAATATGGGGTGGGTGGAAATCTATCATTTAAAGATAGATTATTATGTGGAATGTTTGTATCTGAAGGAATGATGGAAGGTAAACTGAGAGCAAGGAGAAGTGTATTGAATAATTACAGGTATTTTGTACCAGTTTATTTAGATTTGGTGACTAAACTTGCATATTTTAAATTTATCTTGATTTAAAGTTGAAATGTTTCATTGATTTGGAAATCTCTTTCTTCTTGGTGGTTTTTTTTTTTTTTTTTTTAAATAAGCATTACTCATTTTTAAGCATTTTATTATTTAATTTGGTTAGTCTAGGTTTAAGAGGACTCAAGTCTAGTGTGTCCATATGGTATTACCGGACTTGTTGCTAGGTAGGAATACAGCTCTTGATTCTGAACTACAGCTCTATAATGAGCAAAGTTTAATGAAGACATTAAACTTTATTCCATATAATAGTATACAAATGTTAGGGCCTCAGTTTTGAAAGTGGTACATAATGGTAGTTAATAAGTCAGCCAAAACCAAGAGAGAGAAAGCAGTCCTATCTGTACAGGGCTAAAAACTCCATTTGGAAGTAAAATAAAAGTGTTGAAAATAGTTTAAGGCAATAGATTATGTCCAGTGTGTTTTACCTGTTAAATATGTTCATCCAATCATTGTTGAATATTAGCGTGTTGTCTAGTAGGGGGTGGAACTCAAAAGTGTTTACAGAGCTTTGTTGGAGAAGATTACGTTAATACATAAAAGTTTTGCTTAATTACTATCAAGAGCAGTTATCACCAAATTTTTTAAAACTACTTTGGTGATAAAAATCATAACTTGGAGCTTTAAAAAAAATGCCTCATTTGTGTATTGAAACTGAAGATTGCTAATAGCAGAAGAGATAAGCCTTCTAATCTATTAAGATAATATATTTATTGACTATCTTGATATAAAAATTGATTACTTAAAAGATTTCAATTTTGTTATCTTTTTCATTGTTTATAATTTCAACCTCGTTTTTAGATCTTCACTTCTTCTAAATGGAAATGGAAGACACACATTATTCAAAACATTAACTCCACAGTTGCTTTTCTAGACTTAGTATGTTTTTGTACTTTTATCTGAAAATGGCAATATTTTAGAAATTTATTCTTACTGGAGAAACAGTATAAGATTTAAGTTTTAAGTTTTTTGTTTTGTCCCGGCGCGCCCCCCCCCCCCCGCCCCGTTTCTGTATGCATCCCATTCAGTGTTGGAATTTTTTTTTGTAATTTTTAAAGTACTGTTTATTTTTTCCTGATCATTTTATAATGCAAGTGTATTTCAGAAGATTTGGAACCCACAAATGTGAGGAAGAAAATTAAAATATAACTGTATGCTGCTTTGTAGAGAAAACCAGTTAACATTATGTATTAGCATATGACTAATTATATGTAATTTATTTAAATAATGAAGGGTTTATCAAGCATCTGTTAAGCTAAATCTTTGCACATATTCATTCCTATTACCTGAACCTAAAGTTGCTAGAACTTTAACTCTTAGTCAAAAAGATAAGCAAAAATTTCAGGAATTTAATCTATATGAAATTAAATTAAATGTTTTATTACTTTAATTAAAAAGTACCCAGTTATGTACAACTAAATGATCCTTATGTCCAAAGACTTTCTAAGGCAAAGTTTTAAGAGAGGGCTTAATTAGTAAATGACAACCATCAATACTTTATATACTTTTTCGTCATTTTTACTATCAGCATTTTTACTATCAGCATTTGAGTGACCTATATCTCATTATGTAAGTGGAAATAACCAACAAAGCCTCTTATTTCCAGTGGGTCTGAAACATTAAAGCATTTTAAGTTTTTTTCTTTTTTGGTACCAGGTAGTGAACCCAGGAGCGCTTAACTGTTGAGCTACATCCCCACCCCTTTTTTTATTTTTTATTTTGAGACAAGGTCTTGCTAAGTTGCTTACGGCCTCGCTAAGTTGCTGAGGCTGGCTTTGAAGTTAAGTTCTTGATGAAGAAAAGAACTCTCAAGTACAAAGTGGTTCAAGTATTTTTTTCCCATAAGAAGAACTATCAAAGGATCTGTGCAATATTTCTAAAGTTCGTCATTTGTACTCAACAAATGTCATTAATTTTATCTGAAACAGAATAGATATGCAACATTCCTTTATGTTTATTTAATTTTCTAAGAATTTTAATATATTTATAAATGGGAAGGTAGTAATTTTCATATTCAAATTATTGGATAAAGATTTTAGCATTAAAAACACAGAACACAGATTTTTAATAAAGAAATTTTGAATCCTTTTGTATTATAAAATCACTGCTGTTTAGAAAGCTTTTTAATCATCTCCTAAAAAAATTTTTTTTTTAGTTAGTAGATGGACACAGTGCCTTTATTTTACTTGTTTTTGTGTGGTGCTGAGGATCAAATCCAGTGCCTCATATTTGCTAGGCAAGCCCTCTACCACTGAACTACAACCCAGACTTTATTTCTCTTTTTTATCTGTCATTTACATGAGGTAGTCTAAGATTAATGTTAGTAATTTTTAAGTTCTTCTTTATTATTATAACTCATAATAATAAAAAATTAGTTGGCATCTTTAATTTTTATCCCCATCATAGATGCTAGACATTTTAAGGATGTACATTTAGTTTTTCCTACCCTTTGAAGCTATGATCTCTGGAAATTAATAGGACTACAAAATACCATTACTACCTGAATGTGTGTTTTTAAATACTGTGGGTAAAGTGTTGAATATTTGCATGAAATGAAGTTAGTTACAAATTTATGCTACAGTTAGAAGATTTGTATAATTCCTCTACTTTGGTAATCAAAATTACCATTATAGAATATTATGTTTTTGTGGTTTTGAGTTGTTAGGAGTCAGCTTTTTTGTGCATGTTTGTACTTTCTTTTAGACAAAGAAACAGTTCCCGTAATTTATTCAACCTCATTTCTTGGTATTTTTCCCCCCTAGATTTTTTTAAAACAGGATTAAAATGTAGAAGATTATGCTGCCTCTTCCCCTTTGCTCTTATCTAATTCTTATAAGCAATATCAAAACAGCTGTTACTTAACAGGCAAGTTTCAGGATGTTGTTTGTGCACATATGCATTCACCAACCTGTTCTTTGCACTGCCTAATTTTACCTTTGTTTTCTAGATTTGAGGTTATCTTGCAAGTAATATTTGTTTTTTTTTTCCTTAAGCTTCTCCTTTTTTCATTCTCTTTGCCTTTTCACTCCACTCTTTTTTGCTACTGTAGTTAGAGCTATTCACAGCTTTATTCTCTCTACATAGGTCTTTTAGAAAACTGTTCAGCTATATTAATTAAAATTTTCTGCCCTAATTTCCTAAATAAAGTTTATACCATTCAAGTGGTTTTTTGGTCTCTGATATAAAAAGTATTTCCTTAAATGTGTCAGTTTGTCTTGCCTGAAGTAATTGGCAATAGGAATTGTTAGTGTCATTAAGAAGAGAGTACAAATGATAAATTATTTGGATCACATTTTTCTAGATGTATTCAATAAATTGACAAGATCCCTAACACAGCACAGGAAACTTCATGATTAGAGTACATGAAAAGTTTATTTTCTCTTAAGTCAGTATTACAACTGTGTTGTGAATAGTATTACAGATTGCAGATTTGACAATCCTACCTGCTAATTTGAGTAACCTAATTAGCTAGTAAAGCTAGCAAATTGAAGTGTGGACTTTAGATTTTCATATACTGACTACATATAATTATAGGTGTAGTCATCAGAGAGTAACTTAGAATTGTAGTGGGAAAGACTCAAGGCACAGTAAATATTTGAATTTCTGTGTGCTGTTCAAATATGAACATTTGTTGTTTGATACATGCAACAGTGTATAAGTGGAAAGTTTTTTTTTTTAAATGTCCACATTACAGGTTGATTTAGGGGAGGTCTAGCAAGTTTCTAAGATTATGAACTAGAATGTTACTGAGTTATCAAATATTTAACAAATATTTTTCCACTAAAATGTCACTATTCATTCAGTCTGATTGGCTTAGCCTAGGTGTTTTGATATAATTTTTATTTAATAACAGGGTTTCATAAACTCCTAATTGTTAATCTGTAAGTTAAACTTCCTAATAACATGTCTGCTTTAAAACCAAGTAAAAGAAACCCCTCAATACTTAAAACAATTTTGAAAGACTTATTTTTTTTATTTTTTGGAACTGGGGATTGAACTCAGGGGCACTCGACCACTGAGCCACATCCCCAGCCCTATTTTGTGTTTTATGTAGAGACAGGGTCTCACTGAGTTGCTTAGCACCTCGCTGTTGTTGAGGCTGGCTTTAAACTCGAGATTCTCCTGTCTCAGCCTCCTTAAGTGCTGGGATTACAGGCTTGAGCCACCGCGCCCGGCTGAAAGACTTAATTATTTTTATACTGCCTCTTTTTAATGTTGTTTTCCCTCTAGTTCACTAGGAGTGAATTTTTTAGAGGCACAGCATTTACTTAAAACAAATAGTTATTATTCACTGAAGTGTCATCTTTAGCAGATGTGTAGCAAGATGTTTTCACTTCTCCATGCTTTTCACTGTTTTATCTTACCCTGAAAAAATCAACTCTAAAAAATTCTTCAGTGGAATTTGAGTTTTTTGTTTTTGCTAATTTTAGTTGTAGTCCAATGGAAGAAGGTAATGAGATGTTGAAATGTTTGGGTAGGGTGGGGACAGAGGTGGGATTCTTTGAATGCTTTGTATGAATTATTTGAGACATTGTATTTTGGAACTGTATGTATGTGTTATATTGGGCTAGAATACCTCTTCGTTAGTACAGTTTTCCTATGCATGCAGAATCAGTGTGACAGAAGGTGCATGAATATTTTCATCAATGAGATGGCACTGACCGTTCTAGCTTGCACTCTTATGAGTAGTTCGCATGTAATTCATTCATTTGCTTTTATAATGCTGGCTGTATAATTTTTTATTAACATTTTTATAAAGATGCAGTGATCTATTTTTTATAATATTAGATTTCTCACGTCAGTCCATTCAAAGAATAACCTTCAAATTTATAATACATAAAAACGAACCACTATTGGTATGAAATGTTTAGAAATGTTTAGAAACGAAAGACTTGGGCATTTAGTTTGAGTTGTGAATACCAAAACTGAGACTGCACCTTTAAAGTATTTTGAGTATATGCTATTAAAACATCTTTATTATGATTATGTAAAGCTATAACAATTTACTGCCAATAGCTTGCATTGCCAACTGCTGATGTTTTTTCTTTTAATAATATGCTGCATGTAGATAAAGATGACCTCTCCCCAACTGCTGAGGTTTGGGATGTAGACCAGGGACTAATAAGTAAACTGAAGGAACAGTACAAGAAGGAACGAAAGGGGAAGAAAGGGGTGAAGAGTAAGTGCAGATTCTGACTATTATAATTTTTGTATACCAATATTGAGAATAAAAGTTTTTGATTGTTTTTTATGTAATTTTATTTTTTGTTTCATAAAGGGGGCAACTAACTTTAAACTTTGTCTGTTGTATAATTGAAACTTATTTGGATATAATTTAGGATGTTATTGATCAAGGAGGAAATTGTCTTAAGTATGTTGGTAAGAATGAAGAGAAATTTTTGAGTTTTTTTTTAAGTTTACCAAATTGGTAAGGAATATTGGCCTTGGAATTAAAAATAGTAAATATTCATTCAAAAGGGAGAAAAATTAATTTCTCTACTTTTTAATACATAGGGTATTAAAGCTATAACCAACTCATATCCAAGTTAGTTTGGGAATCCTTACATAAAATAAACAAGAAACCACTTTCCATAGTTGCTGTTTTCTGATCATAATCCAACCACAAATAATAGCCACAAAACTTCTCCTGGTTAGTATTTTCTTGACTACTCTAGTGGGGGATGGCTACTGGGAAGGGTAATAATGATGTTTATTTGGTCAATAGCTGGGTATGTTTTGGTACCAGGATATTTTTCATTGTGTTGTATTTAGCCAATGTACTGCAAAAGTATAAATGCAGTTGTGTTACTTCTCTCAAATAATTAATTCATTTCCATTTTGTGAATCAAACTTTAAAAAAAAATTCACCCACGTGAAAAACATCTTCAGACCTATGATACTAAATGGAGAGCCTTGAAACTTATTTTAGGGAAACTTTATTTTGAACTGGCTTTTGACTCGTCTTTTTTACTTTATCATGGAGGTTATAGTGTGTGACAAAGGTAAAAACCACAGAGGCATTCTTCCGTATTCCTTTTTCTAGTGACAAATTCATTAGTTTATAAAATGGCAAGTATAATAGAAAAGAATGAGAATTTCCTTCAGTAAAGCATTTTTTTGAGTTATTGTGGAAGCTAATAAAGAGGGATTTTGAGGATTTTACCTGTTTCATAATTTTTTGTAACTTTAAGCTAGTTTATGTTATTGCATGTAAATTAAAGGGCAAACTATTTAAGAAGTTTCACACTACTAGGAACTGCTTATAGTATGGCGTAACTTTTGGTGCTAAACTGAGACTGGGTTCAGATTTAAAATCACTTACCTATAATGTGTGCATGTTAAGTATGAAAGTATGATTGCATGGTTGACTTAGAATAAATAAAATGAAGTTACATCTTTAGCATTTAGTTTTCTTTCTTTTCTTTTCTTTCCCTTTCCCTTTCCTTTTCCTTTTCCTTTCCTTTCCTTTCCTTTCCTTTTTCCTTTTTTCCCCTTTCCTTTCCTTTCCTTTTTCCTTTTTTCCCCCTTTCTTTTCCTTTCCTTCCCTTCCCTTTCCTTTTTCCCTTTTCCTTTTTCCTCTTTCCTCTTTCCTTTTTCCTTTCCTTTCCTTGATATTGGAGATTGGACCCAGGGGCACTTTACCACAGAGTAAAAGGACTCTGCATTCCCAGTCCTTTTATTCTTTGAGACAGGTTCTCACTAAGGAATTGTGGCTGGCCTCAAATTTGGAATCCTCCTGCCTTAGCTTCCTAAGGTGCTGGGATTACAGGAGTGCACCACGCATCAGGCTATTTTTCTTTTTAAGAAATGAAGTAGTTTATTTTAATATTGGATTGCTTTATATATGTTGTCATATATGGAATTAATCTGCTGAAGATTTCTTTATAAATTCTTAGATAATGTTGCCTCTAAATTAAAATAGAAGTATCTCATTTATTTTTTTTGTGATAAACCTTCAAAAAGTTCAGAAATTCAAGTCATTTCAAGGTCTTTTTAGTTGTAGATTTTAAATTTTTCTAAAAATCCTTTTAAAAATAAGTACCTGCTTAATAAATGTTAAAACAGATGAACCACAATTAAATTATTAACTCTTCATTAAAAATTTGCCTGTTTAGCTAACCATTCATAGAAAACATCACTTTATGTCAACCGATATTCTTCTATATGTTTTCAACTTTTTCTTTTTTCCCTTTTTAACTAAGCCACCCTACTGTTAATGTTGGTGAGCCCAGTATGTGAAATGAGTGAAAGGGAGCTGTTAATTGAATCAGGATCTAGGGACTCTTACTCTCATGTCTCAATGGTATCTTGTTACCTAAATATGTATTATTTGGCCTACTCTCCTTTAATTTTGATTTTGTAAATATTTTTAAATTAACTTTCTTTATTTAATTGTAAAAAATAACACTCATATTATTTAGACAATATAAGAAATATATAGAAATATAAAGAAAAAAGTAAAAATCACCTGCACTCCTACTATCCAGATACTATATCTAATATTTAGCTTAGAATTACCCATATTTTTCTAAAAATTTTGTAAAAACTTTGTACATAAACAATATTTTTTAGTTATACATTGACACTGTGTCTTTATTTGGTTTTACTTATTTTTATGTGATGCTGAGGATCGAACCCAGTGCCTCACACATGCCCCCATAAACTTTTTTTTCAGCAAGAATTTAAAAAAAAAATTTTTTTTAAGTTGTCAATGAACCTTTATTTTTATTTGCATGTAGTGCTGAGAATTGAACCCAGCACCTCACACATGTCAGGCAAGCACTCTACCACTGAGCTACAATCACAGCCCAAGAACATATTTTTTTAACTCTTGTTTCTTAGTGTTTTATAATCATCTAAAATTTTGGTGGTTACATTTTGTTTTGTGAATTTAACCTAGCCTCCATTTGTGAATCTTTCAGGTGGTTTAAAATTTTTAAATATATTAAGTATCACTATCTTTACAATTACCTATATAAATAGACATAGGGATAAAGTTTCTGGCAATGTCTCAGGAAAGAATAATTAAGAAAAAAAAATAAACATTTACTTTTTACATTTCTTTTAACATTCCTTAAATTTAAAAACTTTGGCTCTTGAATAAAGAAAGTGTTAGCTTTGATCTCTGACATGCAGGTGAAAATTAAAGAAATTTAATATCCTCAGCGGATATGCTCCAAGATCCCCAATGGTGCCTGAAACCTTGGATGGTACCAAGTCCTATATACTGAATTTTTTTTTTAATATATATCTACCTGTGATGAAATTTATAATCAGATACAGTAAGAGATTAATAAGAATTTACCATAGACCCAGCAACCTCTGCATATAATTTTTTTCTTCTCTTTAATTAGGAATTTGTACCTTTTCACTTTAAGTATTCTGTATGCTTCCTTAATGTGTTGGAATTGTTGTCCTTTACCTTGGGGCCGTTATTAGTAAAACAAGAGCTACTTGAACACAAGTACTGTGTGACTGGCATTGGATCCCGATATCTAAGAAAGCTACTTAAGTTGATTAAGGAATGTGTAGCATATACAGCATGGAATTGTTAGATAGAGGCAAATCCTGGGCAGGACAAAACTCAGATTTTATTACTCAGAATGTCATGCAATTTAAAACTTAGAAATTGTTTATTTCTGGAATTTTCTACTTAATCATTCTCAGGCTCTCGTTACTGTAGGTTACCGAAATCAGAGAAAACAACCACAGATAAGGGTGCATTACTATGAAAACTTTAAAAAATGGATCATAAACTTCTAATAGTCTTAATTCAGGTAGATTATCATATTAATAGTAAGATATAACTTATGTTAGATAGTTCATTAATTTTCTTAGCATTTTTATTATTTAAGCTTTGTTGGTTTTTATTCTGATATTTTCCCAGATGCGACTTTGTATAAATAGAACAATTTATAAAACTATAGGCTTTTGATTTCTATTTTCCTTTGTTTCAGACTATGAATAAATCATACCTACTGGATCTTAGTGCTTAGTGTGTACAGAGTTTTTTTCCCTGCAGCTGCTTCAAGGGAAAACAATTAATTGCTAACTTTACTATGGGGATTCAGCAGGTGTAATTTAATTGAAATATTTTTCTTTTGTTTTGTGAAAGAGTGTCTGCTTTTTTTTTTAAAACTTTGTAAAGATTTATCCAAGAATTGATTTTTAAGTAGAAAAACTTCTAAAATCAAGTACTTAGCTGAAGTTTCTCTGTCTTTTGGCTTATCTTAGAGTATAGATGTGCTTCGATATTTTTTTTCTTGCTAAGTGAGATTTTAGAGATGTCAAGACCATAAAATTAAAGAGATTTAATGTGGTTATTTTGGTCTCAGACTTCAAAAGGTTAAACTTCTGTTTTCTTTTCACTTAAGAAAAGTTGCAAAAATAGCACAGAAAATTCCATATACTTTTCACTCTAATTCCCTAGGTCTTAACACTTTATCACAATTGCTTTATACTTTGCTTTCTATAAATATGTGCATTTTTTGAACAGTTCAAAAAACTAACTTATAGATATGTGCTCCCTGATATTTCAGTGTGTTACCTGACCATAAAAGTATTCTGTTGCACAGCCACAGTTCAATGATGAAAATCAAGAAATTAACATTGATAAAATACTGTTACCTAACCCAAAGCCTAATTTTCTTTGACTTTTTAATAAATGTTCTATAACCTGGGAGTGGAGAGTGAGTGAGGGAAAGTATTTCATGTTTCATTTCAGTCCTGGATTGACTGGATTATTTCTAGCTTTTTTTCTCCTCCATTTTTGCTATATTTTTATGACATGTAAATTGATGATTAAAATTCTACAGAAGGGCTGGGGTTGTGGCTCAGTGGTAGAATGCTCGCCTTGCACGTGTAAAGCACTGGGTTCAATCCTCAGCACCACATAAAAATAAGTAAATAAAATAAAGGTATTGTGTTCATCTATAACTAAGCAATATTTTTTCAAAAAAATCTCAGTGTAGCATCTGAAGTTTGAAGCATCTGAAATCTAGAGTCTTTATTTTGAATGAAATATGTGCTAAAGCTTTTAAAGACTTCCTTTGGTATTTGTTTCTGCTTTTGAACATAAAAAGTTTAAACTGCTTTTCAATGATCTACTTTGCTTTGATAGGTGCCCTTATTTTTATATCCTATTGTGACTCCTATGCTATAGTATACCTATAAAATTTAGGCTTATCAAGAAGATAAAACTATTTCATTTTCTTTCGTTTTTAAAAATTTTTTTTTAGTTGTAGATGGGCATAATGTCTTTATTTTATTGCTTTGTACGCAGTGCTGAGGATCGAACCCAGGGCCTCCACGCATGTGAGGCAAGCGCTGTACCACTGAGCTACAACCCCAGCCCCTCATTTTCTTTCTTCAAAAGATATGTAGCCTTTCTCATTTTAAGAATTCACATTATTTTTTTGTACTGGAGATTGAACTCAGGGGTACTTGACCACTAAGCCACATCCCCAGCCCTATTTTGTGTTTCATATAGAGACAGGGTCTCACTGAGTTGCTTAGCACCTCGCCCTTGCTGAGGCTGGCTTTGAACTCGAGATTCTCCTGTCTCATCCTCCCAAAGTGCAGGGATTACAGGTGTGCGCCACCATGCCCGGCTAAGGATTCACATTTTGAGAATGTATTTGTAGTTCTACCTCTTCATAGATGGACTTGTCTTAATTTTTCAAGTTATTTTCATTTATCCTAACTTTTCTATCCTCTCTTTGTATTTTCCTTCTTTACTGATGCTATACATTTTCTGACTTCAATAACAATATTATCAGAAAAGGATAGTCTTTTAAAACTTTCTCTATATTTCTTTTTAATATAAATTATGTGAGTGTCTCTGGATCATTTTCTAGTTTTCGTTTTTTGAGTTTTGTAGTAGTAGTTGTCATTTACTGATCCAGATCCAATATAACCAGATTTTAAAGTGTGACTTCAGTCTAAATATCCCAAACTAGGCATTTTTAATACGTTTTTGAAGGAATTATTCTTTAGCAGTAATTTTCAGTAGTCTTTCAGAAGGACCGTGCACATGTTATATAGGACATTTGTGATTTAAAAAAAAGAAAAGAGAAAAGCTGCTTCCTTTTAGCAGCTACAGCTTGAGCATTCCCAATCCACTTCGGATTTTGGAGCATTTAGATTTTGGAGCATTTAGATTTTGGATTTTCAGATTAGGATGCTTGACTGGTAAAATCAATGCACATATTCTAAAATTTAAAACAACTCTGAAATCTGAAACACTTTTTTTTTTTTTTTTTTTTTTTGGTCCTGGAGATTGAATTCAGGGGCACTCAACCACTGAGCCACATCCCCAGCCCCATTTGTGTTTTATGTAGAGACAGGGTCTCACTGAGTTGCTTAGTGCCACACGGTTGCTGAGGCTGGCTTTGAACTCGCTATTCCCCTGTCTCAGCCTCCCTAAGTGCTGGGATTACAGGCTTGCGCCACTGCGCCCGGCTTCTGAAATTTGAAACACTTTTGATGCTTGGTCCCAAGCATTTCCAATAAGAGATACTCAACCTGCTGTATAAATTCAAAAAACTCATAAAATATGCTATATTGTCTCTCTCATCGAATTAAAGATAAAAAGAAAATTGTTATGTAGTTAAGGGTTTCAACCAAGGAATACAGCTGTTTTCTGTTTCTGGCTTCAATTTCACACTTGTAAAATGAGCCAATCCCTCTTTTCTTCCCTTTCTTCAAAGAAATATCTTATTCTAGGTATTTTTGGCTAGAATTGTTAGAAAGATGCTCTTTCGTTCACTGCATTTTTTCAAACCACAGAATCACTTTGCAGCTCAAGGTTATTTTCCTTAACATTGAGGTGGCATAATTAAAGACAGTTGTCATATGAAAGATTTAATTGTAATGATAGAAACTAGAACAGATCTAGCAAATAAACTAAATCTTATCCTAAAACAAGCTTATCTCTTCCATATTGGTTTTGTTTCAGAATATAAGGGTAATTAACAAGTGGAGTGTATATTTGAGAAAGAAAAAAGATTAGTAACAAGTACTATTTTACTTATGGTAATAGAGTATATAGGAAGATAAATTTAATGTCATGAGTTTGTGTGCATTTAAAAATACTAACAGCAATAGTACAGTTTGGCTTGCATATGGCATAATTAGTGTTCTCATTTTACTGCAATCTAAAGATGTATGTTTATATAGGACTTGGAAGTCATGATTACAATGTAGTTGTGTTTTTTGTAATTCAGAGTGGGTTTTTAAAATATTTTTTAGTTATACATGGACAGACATAGTGTCTTTATTTTGTTTATTTTTATGTGGTTCTGAGGATCAAACCCAGTGCCTCACACGTGCAAGGCAAGCGTTCCGCCACTGAGCCACAACCTCAGCCCCTCATAGTGGTTTTTTTGTTGTTGTTTTGAGTTTTTTTTTTATTTTGGTACCAGGGATTGAACTCGGGGGTACTCGACCACTGAGCCACATCCCCAACCCTATTTTGTCTCACGGAGTTGCTGAGGCTGCCTTTGAACTCGTGATTCTCCTGTCTTAGCCTTCCAAAGTGCTCGGATTACAGATGTGAGCCACCGCGCCAGGCTCCTCATAGTGGTTTTTAAAAAGTCTTTCTTGCCATAAAAATTTTTTTTAAAAAGTTTCTCCTATGAATTCCAGCAGCAATTGATAATTAGTTTTTATTTAATCCTTAGTCTTCCAGTGTGCCTTTAAATATTGGTGTTATTATGTGTAATATTCTGTTATATCAATACCATTATAAGTTTCTCATTACTGCTAATTAGATTTCAGGTTTTTAAATGAAATTGTTTTATTGCATTTATATTTATAATATTGCATAGTTTTAGAAAGCAAATGAAGACATTACATTTGCAATTGAAAGATGCTCTATACAGTAGAGCAAAGGCTGTGATTTCTGGTTATGAAATCTGCTTTCAACTTTTGACAGCTTTTGAGAAGCTAGAATTGGAGCAGGGAAGTTTTAGCTAAATGTTTGCTGTGATATACAAATAACAATAATGATGTAATTTGGGATCCTGAATGTGAATGGTGATTTTGACCAGGTGCAGTTGTGCATACCTGTAATCCCAGCAACTTGTGAGCTTGAGGCAGGAGGATCTCAAGTTTGAGAGCTAGCCACAGCAATTTAGTGAGACCCTGTCTCAAAATAAAAAGGGCTGGGAATGTGGCTCAGTGCTTGAACTAGTATGTGTACAAGGCCCTTGGTTCAATCCACAGTACCAGCCAAAAAAAGGGAAAAGTTTAAAGAAAAAATGAACAATGACCTTCATATTGTCTCCTGCTTTTCTATTCTTCTATATTTCCAAGTCTATGTGTACTAGGTAACTTTTACTTCACGTTGTATACAACAAAAAAACTTTTATTATTTCATGTCTTCATTATTTTTATATCAGTGCTCATAAAATGAAATTATAAGTGGGCTGGGATTGTAGCTCAGCGGTAGAGCGCTTGCCTGGCACGTGTGAGGCCCTGGGTTCGATCCTCAGCACCACATACAAAAAAGCGCAATAAAATAAAAAGACATTGTGTCCATCTACAACTAAAAAAAAAAAAAAAGAAGAAGTTATAAGTCAAATTTTAAGGTATGCACAAGTATAATAAGAATGAGCAGAGAAAGATCAGCAAAAGCTTTACAGAGGAAGTGTTGTTTGGAGAAACGAGTAGATTTGCATAGGCCAATGTGCATGTTAGAAGATTGTGTGTGTGTGAGAGAGAGAGAATTATTTAACCTTTGTGAATAATAGGTGAGGACAAATAGGACTTAATATGGCAGAAATAACTTCAGTGAACATTGTACTATAAGGAAATTGCTTTGACTGGAAAATTAAGGAATTATAGATCATTAAAAGATACGATTGGATAGAAAAAAATAAGATCAAATTATGAACCTTGCAAAGTACAAAATTGTAGTTAACCTTGATCCAAAGAGGTTGAAGTACCATCTGTGTTTTCAGAACAAGGGATGGTGTAATAAATACAGTGATTTTAGAAATATTAATTTAGTTGTATTCAAATTTGATTGAAGGCAAATAGAGCTTAGAGATAGAGGGAAAACAATTGAGAATCTATTGTAGTAATTCTTAAGAATGAAAGCCCTGATTAGATTAAACTCAATGGAAAGAGATTAACCTGAAGAACGCCTTAATAGATTTTTTTCTATTTTTTAATTTTTCGAGGGGGTAGGTACTGGGGATTGAACTCAAGGGTACTTGACCACTAAGCCGCATCCCCAGCCCTATTTTGTGTTTTATTTAGAGACAGGGCCTCACTGAGTTGCTTAGTGCCTCACTGTTGCTGAGGCTGGCTTTGAACTCACAATTCTCCTGTCTCAGCCTCCCAAAGTGCTGGGATTACAGGTGTGCGCCACGGTGCCTGGCTAAGGATTTTTTTAAAAACAGCTTTGGTTCCCCACTTATTTTACAAATATTAGGATTCTTAAGATTCAATTACAGAATTTTAAGTACAGAAACTAAGTGGTGGTAATTATTATACTAGTTGGTAAGTTAGAAAGGGGAGGTATTTGTGAGAAAGAATAATATTTATTTTTTTCACATTGAATTTAAGTGATGGACATTCACTTGACTTTTTCATCAATGAGAGAATTTGTTTATGATCATTTCCCTGGCAATGGGAGAATCCTCCAGTAACACTCAAGTTTCTCAGTTATAATTATTTTAGAAAATTCAGACTACATAATATTTATATACCTAGAAGTTGAGTTGTATAAACATTTCTAAGAAGTTAGGAATAATTGTAAAGTAGAACTAATAAATCTGTCAGATTCCACTTATTTCCATTAATTCTTACCATCTCATTGCCTGTCATTCTGTTAGGAATACATACATAAATGATATTTTTACAGAGTTACTTATATGCAGATAGCCACAGTGAGTTTAATAATCATAAAGCAGTCTTAATTTCAGTCCATTAATGTTGACATTAGTGAATGTGAGGTCATATAATGTTTGACCCTGATTTTGCCTATTTAAATTGTTTTTATTGATTATTTTCTTTGACTTTTCAGATTTATTCTGACATTCTTAAAACTAAATTTTCTTTTAAAATACGTGCTTAAAAATAAATGATTTTTTCATTCTGAAGTTCAAAGTTAAAAAAAAAAGAATATTCCACAATACAGCAGAAGTTTTTTTTTTTAATGTTTTAGCCTGAATTGTGCAGGCAGTAGCTAAAAAATCTCTTAAATTTATGGCCTTTGACAGTGCTGATTTTTTGTACCATTACAATAAGCTCAGAGCGCTCATGGGTACATCAGTGTTTTCAAATCTGGAAAAAGTGTAAAAAAAATTTTAAGAGAAATTGGGGTTAATTTGTTAGTGACAATTGTGCACTAATGTGGCAGGAAAATACCTATGGAAACACCAGGGAAAGTTAATTGTTTGTTGCACCCTCATAAAAATAATTTGTAATTATTTCTTTAACTGTTTAAAATAATGAATTTAGTTGAAGAGTTTATGTTTTAATCTTTACATAAGTGAGCATTAAACACCAAATTTTTCTTTTGTTTTAAATGGTATCTTCTGAGTCTGGGCTTATAGAACTTGGGTTCGGTAACAGTCCCCCCTATTATATGTTTAAAGTATATTGTGGATATATATAATACACAGATATCCAAAGAATAATGAGTATCTTAAATATTTAAACTCTTCATGTGTTTAGGGGGAATGGTATAGAAAATTGAAGACATCTTTAATTACATGATATTTTAATAACTGGGACTTCTAATAGACTGTTTTGTTAGCAAATTGGTTTACTAAAGGCTGCTAGCAAGTCAAGGGGTAGCCATTAAATGAACCTATACTGCTGGCGTTAATTTACAGGGGTCAACAGAACAAAACTCTGCGACATGATAGCTGATCTGGGAGATGATGAGCTGCCCCACATCCCTTCAGGAAACATTAATCAGTCTAGGTCAGCCTCTACTAGAATGACTGATCATGAAGGTGCAAGAGCAGAGGAAGGTACAAAATTCAGCTACCATGTTTATTTACATTGTGCAAGACCTTAACTCCAAATCATATCTTAATATTACAGATCTGCTACCATTGAAAATCATTTTATATCAGAGAAGGTGTTGGGCAAGGTCTTGGTGTAATTGTCTTAGGGGTTTTTGAAACTTTTGGTTTCTAATTCTTTGTTTTTGTGTTTAAAGTTAGGTGGAGTTCTATCTTATATCTAACTTAGAAACCTGGTAGTGGGAAAATTTACAAAATTTAACAAAACCACACAATTTACCAAAATAAACTTCAAATAATACCTACATAAAAAGCTAGTCAGTCACATCTTGTCATGTGTTTTAAATTTAGCAATTGTTAGTTAATAACTACCACTTGCTAGAAGACAACTAAGGGCCAGGCAGTGTGCTCAGCATTTTACACATACATTACTTCTAAATATATGTAACTGTTGCCTAATTTAGTCCTTTAAGAATAAGGAAACATTGTTCTTTTAACTTGATAGCAAATCTGTACTACCTGTAACGTATTTTCTAAAATTTGCCTCAATCAGAAATGTAGGAATGTAGAAATGTAGGAAATGAAAAGACTACCTAAGCATTTTTTCCATAATTGATTTCAGTTGAAGATATGTGGGTGTACTTACATTCTGGGTCTGCCTACTTAAAATTGCAAGGAGTGAATCTGAACTTCTTAGCTACATATTATTTTAATATATGAGATATATAAGATAATTCATTATCTAATAATTTAGCAGAGATGGAATCTAATTGATTCATGCTTTTGTTGCATAGGGAGACTTGTTTGTCCCAATAAAAGTGATTTTGAAGACCCCCCCACCCCCAACTTCACCTTTTTTCAGTGCTGGAGATCAAACCCAGGGCCTCACACACGCTAGGCAGTTGCTCTGCCTCTAAGCTACATCCATTAGAGCACCATTTTATTCTCTTTTAAGGTTTCTGTAGTGACATCTAAAGTTAAATAATTTTGCCTTTTTCCCCCCTTACCTTTATCACATATGTTAATCTATGGGAAATTTGAAGAAAGAAAGATTAATCGCTAAAATAATAAGTCACTAAGATAATTATATATAATAATAAAATATTTAAAAATTTTTTAAAAATTGTAATAAAAGTGAAAGGAATGAAAAGTAACATAGTTTCTTGATTTTTGTGATCTCATTTCTACTATTAAATTATTCTTATTTTGCTTTGGGAAGTATTTTCTAAATACCAACTCTGTTATTTTTCATTTTGTGCATGCAGCAATTTAGGTTCGTTAGCTTTTGGCTGTTTGTTTTTTAACCAAATAATGTATGGCACAATTTGCTAAAATTTTTATAATTAATATACATGCTAAGCTTCAGGTTTTGCAGTTAAGACAAAGCTGTATTAGCAGGAGTATAGACTCTTTTAAATGTTTCAAACCAGTGACTTACATGGAAAAAGCCAGTTGAGACTTAACCTCTACATAAAGATCAATTTACAGCTGTCTCTGTGTATTGGTTTGTGTGTGTTTGTGTGTGTGTGTTAAAGAAAAATGTAAATTGGTAATATCATTCATAGTGGTAGGAGGAGGGCAAGAGGAAGGTAAACCTTATTAAAATTTGTTATTTAGAAAGACTTGATTTTGCCTTTTAACTGAGTTTGTAGTCTTATTTCAGTGGTAATTCCTTGCTTCTTGTTTTCTTTTTTTATAATTCCTTGTTATACCTCAATTTTTTAAGAACAAGTTAACAACCTTTCAAACTATCATTAGTAAAGACTTTAAGATATACCATGTTGCCACTGACATAAGTGGAATTTCTTTTTAGACTCTGTTCTTTTGATTTGATAAAATCTGAGGACAAAGGAAGAGTTTGATATGTAAGCTACAAGTTTCCTTGGTTATAGTGTCCATCAAAAAGAGGAATAATTGTAGAACTATGAAGTGAACTTTTTTATAGATGCCATTTTGTAGGTACTAAAATTGCCATAAAAGAAAATGCTAATATAATAATAGTAAGCTTATATTGCTTGATGAAATCTTAGTCTGTCTAGTAAAAAGTTACCATTCCTGTCATTGAATTAAAGTCTTTATTAAAAATTTTTAGTTTTCTTTGAATTGCTAATGATATTTTATACTTAGGTACACAGGTACTATAAGTAATTATATTAACATTAATAAGATGAAACAAGGGCAAACGAGTACTGTGATTACCATGTGCCACAGTGAAGGATGATATCAAAAATAGAAACAATAGCTTAAATGATTTTTTTTGCACATCGATATAAGTGTAAATAAATGATGAGTAAGAGGAATGGCTTGCTCTATACAAATAAACGTGTGTATAGAAGGGGCAGAAATATAGTTACATGATTAATTGGAAATGAATATAATACTTTTTGCTAAATGCGGTTAATCTAAAACTCCAGTAAAACTAGTTAATATTGCCAAAGGTAGTTAATATTGTCCAAGCACACTTCCTTTCACATGCCCCTACATTAGTCAATGGTTGATCAGAAATAATCCTGCAAAAGAATGTTACATTTAAGTTATTTGAATTTTTAAAAGTTTTGTGTTAGTGAATCTTTATTCAATTGTGAGTGGGAGGAATAGTGACATTTTAAGTTAGAAAAAAATTATCTCTGTACTGGCAAAAGGTGCTTTTGAGTAAATTTTACTTACTGACTTTGATAAAATTGTTCTTAAACATAATTGTAAACTTGATTTTAAAGCTCTTAGTTATTTCTGGTATAACTAATAATCAAACAGTAGATACAGAAAGATCAGTGCTACAGCCCTTTCAGGTTCAGTAAAGTATAGACATTAAAAAGTTAATTAAATGCTATCTAGTATCCCCATTCATATATATTTTCTGTCAATGTGTTCAAATTCAGTTTAGATCATTTGCTGAATCACAACTTTATTTTAGAACTCTGTTCAAGTCAAATTATATAGCATAGTTTAATAGGATAAAAACAACAAAATATAGCTAGATGCAGTGGTATGCGTCAGTAATCTTAGCAGCTCAGGAGGCTGAGGCAGCGGGATCCTGAGTTCAAAGTGAGCCTTAACTTCAGCAATGGCAAGGCGCTAAGCAACTCAGTGAGACTCTGTCTCTAAATAAAATACATAATAGGGCTGGGGATGTTGCTCAGTGGTTAAGTGCCCCTGAGTTCAATTCCTGATACCCACCCCCAAAAACATTCTAAATAAAGATAAATTTTACCATGGCCATAGTGTACGTGCATATATATTATATATTCTCAGAATTATTTTCAGTAGTATTAGTGAATGCTTATTTCAGTATTAGTCGATGCTTATTTTTCCTGTACCACATAATTTATTATTTTTATAGGAATTTAAAAAAATTATCAGTGTGAGTTTTTGAGTGCTTTCTTTTTCAATTTGCTCTTGAATTTTAAATGTTTTGATATTTTGTTTTATATTATATACTCAAGTATTTTTCTCTTGCCATCTTAATGTTAACATTTTGCTTTCAAAGCATATGTTTGAAAATGATAAAATTATTGCTTACACTGTTACAGCAAAGTATTTAGATAATAAAGTCATTCAAATTATAGCAGTTTAACTGGTCAATAGAATGTATAGAGGAAAAACATTTTAAATAATTTAATTGGAACTTCTGATATCAACATGGGAAGCTGTAATGATGTAGAAGATACAGATGAGAAAACTAAGTAAAATGTTTGAAATTGAAATGGCAATCCTGATAAAAAATGTAAAGTATTATATAATCAGTATACTTCAGTTGTGTCATTTTAGAAGTGTAATGGTAAATAAAAGAGGACATTAAAATAAAAATCATAGTCATAGTTTTAAAACTGGAGGGCATTCTGAAGAGCATACGAATTAACCTTGTTAGGAGACTGATATTAGCAGTAGAACTACCTTTTTCCTTGGCCATTGTTGTCACTGATACATTGTCATAGCATACTGGAAACCATTCTTTATTTTTAATCTTTAGATTTAAAAAGATTTTTTTTAATCTTTAGAAAGAAAAAGACTTAGCAACAGCATGTTCACTTTTTTAAAAATACTATATGAGCTACTTTGAAGTTGATGGTAGAGGTTTATTCCCCCATGAATAGCTGAAATCTGATATTTAACTCCTTAATCAAAATTTTTCCTATATCTTATGTAAACTATAGTTATAATTTACTGACGTGATAAGGAATTTGAATAGACAAAGCTTTTGTGCCCTACCCTCCACCCTGGAATGGTGTACGTAGTGCATATTTGATTTGTAGAGGATAACTACATAGCAGTTTAAACACATTTGTTTATTACTACTTAGTAACAGGATTTTTTGAGTGGAAGTGGGAAAATAGAAATTCATAAATATTACTGAATTTTGTAACTGTTAAGTGCTTAAATTTTCCCCACAATATTGTCTTGTACTGTATGATTTTTCAGCATTTAAGAAGCGGTTTTGTTCTTTATAGCTGAACCAATAACGTTTCCATCTGGAGGAGGCAAGTCATTTATTATGGGTTCTGATGATGTTTTGTTAAGTGTACTGGGCCTTGGAGACCTTGCAGACTTGACGGTAACAAATGATGCAGACTATAGTTATGATGTAAGTGCAGTTTTATTTTTAATTTTTTAATGATTTAATAGAAGGCTTCCTTATTTTTTGGAATCACTTGTAAAACAGAATTAATGTCAAGGTGCATGGAAAAGATAAGTTTAAGTGTGTCAATGTGTTGATTTGAAGTGACATAGTTTTTCTAACTTCCTTTGTGTTGTTTAAATTTTTCTTAGGTATTCTGTTGGATTAGCTAGGCGTTTGGGATGATTACCTTAAAATATTGGTCAGTAAACACATCTTGAGTAGTCTACTCTGAATTATCTTACTGAAATTAAGCCATATTTTGGTGTTTACAAAAGAAATTATTTGCCTTCAAGCTACTTCTTCAAATGCTTATTTTATTTTTGAAGTTTAATCCGCTTAAGGATAATGTCAAAGTTGGCTTGCCTCATTTTCTAAATATTTAACTCCATTTGAGGGCTAGGGAGAGGATTCAGGAGGTGGGAAGGACAGCATAAGAGGTGAAGTTAGTCTTGGAATAAATTTTTTCTAGACATTTAATACTCAATTGAGAGTTAACTATACTTAGTTTAGATTTTTATGTTAAAGCAATTATGATTTTTTAGCAAATTAGTTTTTTACTTTTATAGCATATCTTTTTTCTACGTTTTTCCCCTTGGTATTGGGGATTTAACCCAGAGGTGCTTAACCACTGGGCTATATCCCCATCCATTTTTATTTTTATTTTTTTGGAGATAGGGTCTCACTAAGTTGCTGAGGCTAGCTTTGAACTTGTGATCCTCCTGCCTCAGCCTCCTGAGCCACTGGGATTACAGATGTGCCTCACTGCGCCTGACTTCTACATTTTATATTTATTAGTGTGCTTTTTAGAGCCATCAGCCTTGGTAGGCTTAATTATTCTCGTTAATATTTTTAAGGCATATATACAACTAAATTATAGTAAACTTTTACTGCTTTAGAAGTGGTTTCTCAGATTATCTTTACAGATGAAGAAATGAAAGTAAAAAGATTAACGTCTGTAATAATCAAGAAGTAAACAATTGGGTTGAAAATATTCTTAACAGGTGTTTAGCTCAGGTTACTAGAAAGTACCTTAATTTGCTGCCTTTAAAAATTTCACATGCTAGTAATTTCCTAAGTGAGAACTGTACTATTTTACTATGCCCTTGGATATTTGGTAATTTTTGTATATGTATATGTGTGTATATATATTTGTTTCATTTTGTTTTGTTCTCATGTAAAGTATCGCAGCAATGGTAGTTATTTTGTTCTCCTCAACATTTATTACAAACTTTGAGTTTAGTTGGATGATTAGGTAAAAACAGATTAAAGAACCCATCTTTTGACCTACATATTTGAAAGGCTAATGAAATTATTCTTCTGAATCCTTAAAAAATGATAAAGATTTGTTATAAAGTTTTTAAGTTACATTAAATTTCCACTGGACATTTTAGCCAAGCAGTTTTAAATATGTTTTTAAACACAAAAGAAACAAAAACTCCACATACCTATCAGTGTACTAATTTTACCAGTAAATAGTGCACTTTTCCTTTTTAGTTGCCTGCCAATAAAGATGCCTTTCGAAAGACATGGAACCCCAAGTATACACTACGTAGCCATTTTGATGGAGTACGGGCATTAGCTTTTCATCCTGTAGAACCTGTGCTGGTTACTGCCTCTGAGGACCATACCCTGAAACTTTGGAACTTGCAAAAAACAGTTCCTGCCAAAAAGCAAGTATTTTAATATTGGCTGGGTTTTTTCTTTCTAAGTTTGCTTATATGAATAATTTGATGATTCTTATTTATTGTCTCTTATTTTTTAATGTGCACATTGATCTTCCTAATGATTCTTTAATATCAGCCAGTGTTTAATGGTTATTTAATTGCTTTTTCTTCCCCCACCCTTTTTTTCTCCACCTTTTAGGAGTGCCTCTTTAGATGTAGAGCCTATCTACACATTTAGGGCCCACATGTAAGTTTTACTGAATTAGTAATTAATAATCATAGTTAATAACTGTTATTTACCAATCCTTAAACTTTATAATTTTCTCAATGTTTGCTATTAGGTAAGACAGTTAAACAATATCTCATTTATTAACATTAGTGAGAATGTGAATTATATTAGTTCTATTCAAATATACATGTTTATTTAAATAGTTTTTAGATACTTGGTAAATCACAGATTTGGGAATGGGGATTGAGTTTCTTGGGATTTGTAAGTAATTTTTTTCCACTCTCTTCCTATAATAGTGGCCCTGTTCTGTCATTAGCTATTAGTTCTAATGGAGAACAGTGTTTTAGTGGTGGTATTGATGCAACCATCCAGTGGTGGAATATGCCTAGTCCTAATGTGGATCCATATGATACATACGGTAAGTAAAGCATCAAATTGTATTTTTTAAAGTGAATGTGGCTGTTAAAAGTAAATAACTCAAGTATTATTACAAAGTTATTTAAACATATATTAGTCTCTTCATTTAATTTTTTTATTTGTTAGTAAGTGCTTTATTAAGGAAATCAAAAAATGTCATGCCATGTGTAACTAAGCCTATGAATTGACATTTTATGATGTCTTTTAAAGTCTCTATTAATTGAAATGTTAATTCCAATAGTAGTTAATGAAAAGGGTGGGAACACAAAATATAATTTAGCAAATGTTTAAACTTAGTGTATGTGTTTTAAAATATTAAGTGAAAGTTCATGAAAACAAAATAGGAACAGTAAGGGTGTAAATTAATACAACTCATTGGAGGGCCAAATATTCTTTAATTTGAAAATGAAAATATACTAAAGAAAACTTTTAACTTCTTTAAGTGACACTTTTAGAAATCTGTTCTACAGAAAATCCTGTGTATATGTTTAAATATATTTATTAGGGCATTTTTTTTCATTATTATAAAAAATTAAAAGATTTTGAGCTCTTTGTTCTTTTTTAATTAACACACTTGCTGCCAATATTTGCCAGGCATAGTAGTTAGCACTTTGTCTAGAAATAACATTTAGTCTAATGGAAAAGATGGACATTAAATATGCAAGAGTTTGGGGTCACTGCTTACAAATTATGGTGAGTGATAAGCAAATAGAGCACTATGAGAAAAGCAACAGGTAGAACCTTCTTTAGGTAAGAAGTCAGGAATGTTCTAATTAAAATAGTGACATTCAAGCCAGAAGATAAAAGAGAACTTTCTGTAAAACACTTTAGGCCAAAAAAGTGACCTGAAAAATGTAGTATTTAAAAAAGTGACTGTCTCTTGTGGAGAGTATACATTAAGAGGCTGAA
This sequence comes from Xerus rutilus, assembly GCA_028644305.1. Classification (NCBI taxonomy): domain Eukaryota; kingdom Metazoa; phylum Chordata; class Mammalia; order Rodentia; family Sciuridae; genus Xerus; species Xerus rutilus. The sequence goes on from CM053401.1 coordinate 60,982,080, forward strand.
GAGTAGAAAGAAGAATACTGTAGGAGGCTGCTGTAATGTAGTTAGTAGACTAGATGGGAGATGATGTTAAGAGTGGTGGTGGTACAGCAGTTAAAGAGAAGTGTATTTAATATATATGGAGGAAGTAAGAGTAGAGTAGACAGGATTTAGTGATGAATTTGAGTAGATGAAGTGATGGGTGAGTTGCTCGATTTAATTTTTTTAAATATTTTTTTCAGTTGTTGATGGATCTTTATTTTATTCATTTATTATTTGTATGTGGTGCTGAGGATCGAACCCAGTGCCTCACGCATGCTAGGCAAGCGTTCTACCACTGAGCTATAGCCCCAGCCCTGTGTGTGTTCTTAATTAACAACTTTATTGAAATATAATCCATACAATAAAGTTCATCTTTTAAAAACATGTAATTCACTAGTTTTTACTGTGTACACAGAGTTGTGCAGCCATTACCATTATCTAATTTCAGAACATTTTCATCTCTAGCACTAGGATTTCGTCATGAGCACCTGAGTATGTGTTTTCCTATTTATTGAAATAGGAAAAGAACAAGTATGGGGACAGTGAGTTGGATTTGGGGCATGTTATGAGATGGCAGTATCAAGTAGGTAATATGCAAATATGGAGTTTAAAGATCTGGATTGAAGATAAAAATATGGGGAGTCTATCTAGATGATACTTAAAGCTGGGAGAATAGATAGTATCACATAGGGAGATTGGTTATAAGGAGTAAGAAGAGAAGACAACTTGGAATTAAAATCTTCACAGTACCCCATCATTGAGAGGGTGGCTAGAACAAGAAAACCAATAAAGGAAATTGAAAAGATGTAACCCAAGAGGTAGGAAAAAGTATGGTACAGTGTAGAATCATGGAAACATCCCCAAAGGAGAAATCATTTTTAGAAAGAAGCAGTCTGCACATTCAGATGTTACATTTGAATAGGATAAAAAGGATTCTTTTTATATAAAAGTGACACATAGGTCACTCATGCCTTTCCCAGATAGTTTTGTCACTGTAGCTAAGATGAGATGGATGAAAGAACTCTTGATACCCTTTCAAGTCAGACTAAATGGATGAAAAGCAATATGTTGGGAAAAACAAAGAAGAAATGCTTTTTATCATCAAAGAAAGAAAAGTATTAAATTTTGTAGAGGTCATCATTGATTCCCTCCATCTACAGTTGGGATTGAATTCCACCACCAAGTAACATCTCTAATCACCCAGTCCCCACACACACCTTTTTAAATTTAATTTTATTTTGAGATAGGGTCTCTTACTAAGTTTCCCAGGCTGGCTTTGAACATGTGATCTTCCTGCTTTAGTCTTCCAAGTCCCTGGGATTACAGGCATGCACCAATGTGCCTGGCTCATTATTGATAACTTTTTTTTTTAAATGTTTATTTTTTAGTTGTAGGTGACAGAATATCTTTATTTTATTTTTATGTGGTGCTGAGGATCGAACCCAGTGCCTTACGCGTGCCAGGCGAGCACGCTACCACTGCGCCATAATCCCAGCCCCATCAATGATAACTTAAGCAATGTTTGGGTGTAGTAGTGGCATCAGACACCATATTGGAGTAATTTGAATAGTAAACAGAAAATGAAAAGTATATTCACTTTATATGCTTTTTTACTGTTTAGCAGTAGGGTAAGGGTAATAATTTTTTAGGCTAATAATTTTTTTATTCAGGTTGAAATATTCTGAAACAATTTTTTTTTTAATGGCAATGACTTCAAGAGGAAAATTTGGATAGTACAGAATCAGAAAACATGAAAACAAGTTAGTGAGTTGACTGGGATGCAGAATAATCTGGTAGTTTTAATAGAAAGGAGAACAATTCTACTTACCTCCACTACCACCAAGAGGATGGCTTAAAATACTAGTAGATTATAGATTGGGTGGCAGGACAGTGAGAGATGAAGGGTATCAAGGGTTCCTTCATGGAGGCTGAGACAGGAGAATCACGAGTTCAAAGCCAGCAATGGCAAGGCGCTAAGCAACTCAGTGAGACCCTGTCTCTACATAAAACACAAAAAATAGGGCTGGGAATGTGGCTCAGTGGTTGAGTACCCCTGAGTTAAATCCTCGGTACCAAAAGAAAAAAAAAAAAGTTCCTTCATCCTCTCATCTTGTTGGAAGCCTATATCTTCTTGGTGCAGTGTAAAGCACAATCATTCACAAAGAAGGGAATTTGGAAACTGTGAGGATTGGGAAAATGATGATAAATTATTATGGAAAGTGGGAGAGATTTACTAGAAACACAGAATTGTTAGGTATGATACTTAGTGTTATTAGTCCTCAAATGTCCATCAGTTGACAAATGGATAATGAAAACGTGCATAGCAAGGCCATCCATACAGCCAAAGTGACTGTGGATGTCCTTAGTCACTCATTCTTAGGACCATGCTGGAAAGATTTCAGAGGAGTCACTCATAGTAGTAGGCATGAGTTTATTAGAAGGGATAGGTAAAAGGAACACTGTTAGGGAAAGAGTGGGTCCTATCTGAGAAGAGAGGATGCCCTTATTGCCCTCTCTTATTGAGGGTCCCAGGGAAATTTCCAGAGTCCCACACAGATCTAACTCTTGACATCTTACAACAGATTTTAAAGACCTCACTGTGCATGGTCTCACTCCATGGAGAGGAGATTTTACTATTAGGACAATATACTAAAGATCAAAGGCAACTCTGGATCACTTTGGACCACACTGACCAGTTCTGATTGAAACTTGTTCTTACAAATTTTATGGTTGTACTTTTCTTCTAATTATCCTATCTTAATGAGTTCTGGAATCTGGTCTGCATAAAGGTCATGAAAGCAACCCCCCTGCTTCCCCAATTCAGGATAACTTCTGTTACCCTTATCAGCAGAGAGGAACCTTTTGGGCCTGCATTTCTCCTGCTGATTGCAGGTTGTTTCCTAAGGAATCTAACATATCCTATTAACTTAAGCCAGGACAGCGTCACAGGTAAATTGCTTAAAGGAAAGCATGTGGGGATCAGCACAGTAGACCTAGTTTATAGAATTACTGCTTTAACTCATATTCCTGTCATTCACTTCTATTTCTTACCTATCAGCATCATACAGTAGAATATTATTTGGCAATAAAAAGAAATGTACTGATACGAGCTACAACATGATTGAACCTTGAAAAATGTGCTCAGTGAAGGCAGTCTCAAAAGGCTACATGTTGCTGGGCATGGTGGCGCACGCCTGTAATCCCAGCACTTTGGGAGGCTGAGACAGGAGAATCGCGAGTTCAAAGCCAGCCTCAGCAACGGCAAGGCGCTAAGTAACTCAGTGAGACCCTGTCTCTAAATATAAAACGCAAAATGGGGCTGGGGATGTGGCTCAGTGGTCAAGTGCTCCTGATTTCAATCCCCAGTACCAAAAAATAAAAATAAAAGGCCACATGTTATATGATTCTATTGATATATAATATTCAGAATAGGCATATCTTTAGAGACTAGTAGACTAGTCATTGCCTTAGAGCCATGAAAGGTAGGGAGGGAGAATTGGGGGAAAGTAGCCAACAAGTAATGAAAGTGTCCTAAAATTTTGATTTTGGTGGTTATACAACTTTGAATATACTAAAGGTCTTTGGATTGACTTAACACTTTAAATGAAAGAATTGTAGGGTATGTAAACTATATCTCAATAAAGAGTTTTTTTTCTTCTCCGAGTATTTATTTTTTATAGGACATTGTGAAAATGCAGAATTGTAGTGTTGGGAGAAGATGATAAAAATAACACTTAACTCCACTACTTAGTTACTTGTATACTTTGGTTTGTCTTCCTGTGGCCTTTACTGTATTCTTTATATTTAATTATATGGTAAGCTATCTTTAGATAACAACCTTACTTTGCTAATTTGTTTTGTTTCTTTCTTCCCAGAGCCAAATGTTCTTGCTGGCACTTTAGTTGCTCATACAGATGCAGTCTGGGGTCTTTCTTACAGTGGCATAAAAAATCAGTTACTATCTTGTTCAGCAGATGGCACTGTTAGGTTATGGAATCCACAAGAAAAATTGCCATGTATTTGCACTTACAATGGAGACAAGGGTAAGTAAATTTTGTCCTTATGAGAAAAAGCTAATTTAAAAGAAACAAAAAAAGCTGGACACAGTGCTGTATACCTGTAAACCCACCAACTCAGGAGGCAGAAGCAGGAGGATCCCATGTTCGAGGCCAGTGTCAGCAACTTAGCAAAAGCCTATCTAAAAACAAGATGTGATGTGACAAGGGCTGAGATGTGGTTCAGTGATAGAAGGCCTCTGGGTTCAATCCCCAGTACCAGGGTAGGGCAGAAGTGGGAGCAGGGAATTGTAAGATAAAAAGGATAAAGTAGGGCTGGGGTTGTGGCTCAGTGGTAGAGCGCTTGCCCCTCACATGTGAGGCACCGGGTTCAATCCTCAGCACCACATAAAAATAAGTAAACAAAATAAAGACACTGTGTCCATGTATGACTAAAAAATATTTAAAAAAAAAAAGGATAAGCCGGGCGCGGTGGCTCACGCTTGTAATCCCAGCACTTAGGGAGGCTGAGACAGGAGAATCGCGAGTTCAAAGCCAGCCTCAGCAATGGCGAGGCACGAAGCAACTCAGTGAGACCCTGTCTCTACATAAAACACAAAATAGGGCTGAGGATGTGGCTCAGTGGTCGAGTGCCCCTGAGTTCAATCCCCAGTACCAAAA
>CM053401.1:60987273-61025333 GCA_028644305.1 Xerus rutilus
GCGCGGTGGCTCACGCTTGTAATCCCAGCACTTAGGGAGGCTGAGACAGGAGAATCGCGAGTTCAAAGCCAGCCTCAGCAATGGCGAGGCACGAAGCAACTCAGTGAGACCCTGTCTCTACATAAAACACAAAATAGGGCTGAGGATGTGGCTCAGTGGTCGAGTGCCCCTGAGTTCAATCCCCAGTACCAAAAAAAAATAAAAATAAAAATAAAAAAAAATAAAAAAGGATAAAGTAATTGATTGGTTATTTTCTTTATTACCCCAAAGAGAGATGTTAAAAGAATTTTATAAAACTTATGATAGTCTTTTTACTTGGTTAGTTTTTACTTGAAGTGTTTTACCATATGCATTGTAGCTTAGTGCTTTTTGACCTCTTTCAGATCATGTTCTATTTAAAAATTAAATGGGTTTAGGGATATAGCTCAGCAGTGGAGTGCTTGCAATGACTCTGAGCATGTAGGTTATAAAGTCCAGCCATAATCATTGAAATAATACCTTTAACCAGAGGTACAAATTAAGTTGCTTTCATGATATCATGATGTTAGATTTTTTTTTTGGTACTGGGGATTGAACTCAGGGGTACTCAACCCCTGAGCCACATCCCCACCCCAATTTTGTGTTTTATGTAGAGACAGGGTCTCACTGAGGTGCTTAGCGCCTCACTGTTGCTGAGGCTGAAATAAAAACTTCTTAAATAAGGCTGGGGTTGTGGCTCAGTGGTAGAGTGCTTGGCTAGCACATGTGAGGCACTGGGTTCAATCCTTAGCACCACATAAAAATGAATAATAAATAAAAGTATTTTAAAAACTTGTTAAATAGTTGAGGAAAAGTTGCTTAACTATTCTTACACAGTTAACTTTCATAATTAACATTCAAAATATTTGAATTCCTTTTTCTTATTAGAAAAGTAGAGATTTCAAAAATATTATGTTACTCTATTTGGGGCTTCTTTACAGAACATGGAATACCTACATCTGTTGACTTTATCGGCTGTGATCCAGCTCATATGGTGACCTCTTTCAACACTGGTAGTGCAGTAATTTATGATTTAGAAACATCACAGTCATTGGTGATGCTTTCATCACAGGTAGATTCTGGTAAGTTTTCATGACTTTCTTTGAAACCTTTGAAAGGATTTTTATTTAAGAGGTTAATCTTTTAGTTAGTTTTCATATTTCAACTACCTGTGTTTAGGAACGAAAAATAGTTTCATTATGTTACTCTAATACTTATTTACATTATTTCTGCTATTTCCTCAATTTATGCTAGAATGCTTAGGGAGGTATATAGGGACAGAATGAGTAAAGTGAAGGTGAAAGCATAAGAAATGTAGAGAGTAGAGAATATAAAAATAAACCTTGTGTACTTGTCATCTAACTTTAGTTATTGTCTTATAATAAATGGCCAGTACTATAAATGTGGTATGTGGTATATGTTTTACAGTTTCTATAAGTAGGGATTCAAAGAAGGTCCATGCATTATGATTGGTTGATAGGTTTCAGGTGTCTTTTCACTTATAGGTACCTCTACATCTCTTTTATTTTCCTGATTTGCTTTATTTATTTTTTAATAGAAGAAAGTGGATAGTTTTATCAAGTTTCCCACAGAATGGATTTTACTGGTCGCAACCCTCTGGTATCATTTGTAGTATATCCATTTTATTTCCTATAAATTGGTTTATAGATCCAAAGTTTTATTCAAATTCAGGTTCAGGTTTAGGTTTTTTCTGTTTTTGTTTTTGTTTCCCCTTTTTACCTGTTTAAAATTTTTCAAACGTTCTTAGCCCGACTACAGATAATTTGTGAACTTTATCAGATGTAAATATTATCTGGTTGTTTATCTTTTTGTGATGTTTTTAGTCTTGATCATTGTCTAGTCCATTTAATCATTGATTCTTGAATGGTAGAGTGCTTGGCTAGCACATGTGAGGCACTGGGTTCAATCTTGAAAAGTGATTTTTGAAAAGTGATTTTGTAATTCTGTCATCTCTTCTCATAGAATATTCTCTAGAATATTTCTATAAAAATATGATTTCCTTATCAATCATTTGGCTATTATCTTGGAGTTAGTAATTATTACAGAAAAGTAAAATAAATTAAGTTTTTCCCCCTTTTATTTACGAGTTTTCAGATTAATGAAGTGGTATTGTTTTGGGTATCATTATAATATCTCATAGATAGAAATGTATTTAATATGTTTCAATTTCTTACAAGTATTCTTTTTTTTTTTAATTTAGTTATTTTATTTAAATGCATTTCAAGTCATAGTACATAACCAGATCTCTGTTTTTCCATTTCTCTGATTGCAAACCAAATAAAGTCACACCATTAGAGTCTTCATAAATGTGCCAGGGGTAGTAATGACCATCTCAAATAACCATCATTACTATGCCCATTTCCCTTTCCTTCCTCCCACCTCCCCCAAACAAGTATTCTTAATGCTGTTCAAATTATGTCTTTTTTGGCCAATTGGAGCTTATTCAGGTTGGCTCTTGAGTCCTCTGGATATGCTCTTGCTAGTTATTGATAGCTCTTGCTTTCTGTTTGTTTGGGTTTTTTTTGGTACTGGGGATTGAACTCAGGGGTACTCGACCACTGAGCCACATCCCCAGCCGTATTTTGTGTTTTATGTAGAGACAGGGTCTCACTGAGTTGCTTAGCGCCTCGCCATTGCTGAGGCTGGCTTTGAACTCGCGATTCTCCTGTTTCAGCCTCCCTAAGTGCTAGGGTTACAGGCTTGTAACCCACCGCGCCCAGCTAGCTCTTGCTTTCTGATACAACAAAAGATTCTAGGTTCATCTTGTTTGGTGCCTGCATCATTATTTTTCTAAGGAGCTATGCCTATTTTTAGTGGGAAATAGCATTTAGAAGATTATAATCTGGATACTGAGCTCTTTGCTTATCCTCATGGTCTTCATGGCTTCCAGGTTCATTATTTTCATCTTTTTCAGTGGACAAGAGCTAGGAAACATGCATTTTTACAAAAGTAAAATACTTTCAATTCAAATTGTTTCATTTTAGTTCTCAACGAAATCATCATCATCTCTCATTTGCAATATACCACAGCGTGCACATAATTGCCTAATAACATCATTACCAATATTTGATTATTGGTAATAGTTTATACTTAGGGTTAGTCCACTAGGGTCCATACTCCACTATAGATACACAGTCTAATTACTATACTGTAGTATCATTTGCACTGGTTCATTTCTTTGTGGTTATGCCACTAGTTGGATAGTTAAGATCATTTGTTTAATCTTACTTTTGATTTTTAGTAAGTGCTTTAAAAAAAAATTGTTTTTAATCATCATATACTTACATGGTTCCATGGCCACATTTCAAACCAAGTTATACTCCAAGTGTCTTTCTTTTTTTTTTTAATTTTTTTTTTTTTTTTAAATATTTTTTTTTAGTCGTGGATGGACACAATGTCTTTATTTTATTGCTTTGTATGTGGTGCTGAGGATCGAACCCAGGGCCTCACACATGCGAGGCAAGCGCTCTACCACTGAGCCACAGCCCCAGCCCCTCCAAGTGTCTTTCTCTGTGTCTCCTTAACTCTGTTCTCTCTCCCCTACTACATAGGTAAAATATATATATGTTTTAAGTTCAATATCTAAGAGTTCTTGTGTACATACACAATGATGAATTTAAAATCTAATAGTGTTCATTTTGGTGAGACTTAAAAGGGTATTATCCAACTTCTAATTGAAGCCTGGAATTTTAAAATATTGTCTGTCTTTATTTTCAGGTTTACAATCCAGTAATCATATTAACAGAGTAGTAAGTCATCCCACACTTCCTGTTACAATAACTGCTCATGAAGATAGACACATCAAATTTTTTGACAATAAAACGGGTAAGCAAGTTAATCTTTTTTTTTCATATTAGTAGTACTGTAAATTTGAGGTAATTGAAAATGCTATTATTTTATATGTTGAGTTTTGTCTATGAAATTGCCAGGTTAAACTTTTGTTTCTTTTTTTGGAGGTGCTTGTGCATGCTAGGCAAACACTCTTCCACTGAGCTACAGCTCTTATCCCTAAACTATTTTTAGGGATATCCCTAAACTATTTTTACTCAAGAGTTTTGCTTTACTTAGCATGTAGCATACTACATTTTATCTTTAAATGTACATATTGCCTTGCCTACCTATTAAGATTTCTGTCATGTCCTTTTAGATAAATATATAAAATCCTTCCATTTGAAAAATTTTCCTTCATATTCTGTTACGAATTAATATAGCAGAAGACATCTTTTTCTTGTATTTGTCATTTCACGTTTCTTGGGGGCGCGTACTAGAGATTGAACCTCAGGGGTACTCAACCATTGGGCCACATTCCTAGCCCTGTTTTGTGTTTTATTTAGAGACAGGGTCTCACTTAATTGCTTAGCACCTCGCAGTTGCTGAAACTGGCTTTGAACTCACAATTCTCCTGTCTCAGCCTCCCAAAGTGCTGGATTACAGGCGTGCAGCACCGCAACCGACTTCACATATGTTAAAACTGTCAGTGGATTAGACAATGGTATAGTGGACATTGTTGTCATATGTTTTTATTATTGTAAGGAAATATATTAGTTGTCTTGGTGTCAAACCAAATCTTAATTTACTTACAGTGGATATGTATGTGGGTGGGTGAGTGTGTTTAAGGACCTCTTTTTCATCTCTTATTACCTGGAATACTACATAAGAAACTGCTTGATCTCTTTTAGGAAAGGTCTGAAAGATAGAGAAGCTACTATGAGAAAAAACTAAAACAAAGTATTGAAGGACTTAAACTGAATGTTCATTGCAACATTATTATAGAGCAACAAATTATCAAAGCCAGGCAGCAAACTAGAAGTACAGGTTTCTCTTTGAAGGTTATATAGGACAGGGCAATAAGTTTCTGTCTTTAGAGTCTTGCATAAGATCTTTTAGTTCAAATAATATGTCTGTAGGCAGATACTTTGTAACTCAGTAGAACAGGTTGGGAACAGAATGAATATTCACATGTCTGCATATTACTAGGAAATAAAATTCACACTTGTGGATATTCTCAATTTAACATCTTATTAAATCAATTCTTTGAACAATTTTTATAAGCTTAAATGTATCTTCCTTTATTGTAAGAGCAGAGAAGTAATTTCCTTTGTGTTTCTAAAAAATAATTTTTATTAATGAAAATTTATATATCAAAGAGGGAGGTGCAGGGATTTTAGTGGTTGTACAAAAAGCAAAAGGTGTGTCTCAGCGGTTTTACTGGCAGAAAATAAGTAGTCAGTTAAATTCTACTTGGTAACAAAAATAAGAAGCGTATATAGGGGCTGGGGTTATGGCGCAGTGGTAGCGTGCTCGCCTAGCACGCGAGAGGCACTGGGTTTGATTCTCAGCACCACATAAAAATAAAATAAAGATATTCTGTCCACCTACAACTAAAAAATAAATATTTTTAAAAAAAGAAGCATATATATAGTATTTCAGCTTGTTTTCAAATTTTACCAATTTTTTTTCCTGTTAGTCTAATAGCTTATCTGCACTGTGAAGATAATTGAAGCAATAGACTCCAAACAATGAAAATATTTTAAGCTAAGTTGACCATCTGTTACCACACACACATACCCTGAGTTTCATTTAACTATGAATTATCTTCAAATACAGTGTTTCTAAAATACCTTCTTTGAAAATTGATAATTCTTTTTTTTTTTAATGTGGTACCAGGGATTGAACTCGGGTACTCAACCACTGAGCCACATCCCCAGCCCTATTTTGTGTTTTATGTAGAGACACAGTCTCACTGAGTTGCTCAGAGCCTCGTCGTTGCTGAGGCTGGCTTTGAACTCACGATCCTCCTGTCTAAGCCTCCCAAAGTGCTGGGATTATAGGCATGCGCCACTGTGCCCAGCTGATAATTCATTTAAATATGGTCAACTAGCCTACCCATTATAACTGGTTGTTAATAGGGTATTAATACAATAATTATAATATATTTAGTAATATATTATAATAGTAATTTTGCTGAACTTTGTATCTGAATCATAACGATACTATGAATTAATTCATTTAAATATTTAGATGAATATATCATTTTAATTACAAAAATGCAGTGTTTTGTATTGTGTACTGCATTAGATATACCATTATATACAAATGTGATTTCTGCTTTCTGGGGGCTTAACTGTTGTCTAGGGAATATAGTAGGAGATATACATGTGTATACACATGCATTGAGTGGGGATTTGAGCTTTGCCCCGAGGAATCAGTAATTTTTGTTTGTTTTTAAATGAAGAAGATAGTAAGAAATTCCAGGTAAGGGGATATTTTGAGCAGAGGCACAGTGATAGGAACTTATACTGGAACAGAAGGGTTTTTTTGTTTTGTTTTTTTCTTTCTTCTTTTGAGGGGTACTGGGGATTGAACTCAGGGGTACTTGACCACTGAGTCACATCCCCAACCCTATTATTTTTATTTAGAGACAGGGTCTCACTAAGTTGCTTAGTGCCTTGCTTTTGCTGAGGCTGGCTTTGACCTCTTGATCCTCCTGTCTCAGTCTACCAAGCTGCTGGGATTACAGGTGAGGGCCACCATGCCTGGCCAGAAGTTTTTTAAAGCAAAGCCGAAGAGGTGAGTTTAGAGGAGGATAATAGACTCTATTAGGGCTTGATTAGATATTTGTTCATGCTGTGGGAACCACTAAAATGACTTGAGGAGTTGTTTGCAAGATTGGTTTGGAAAGATTAATTAAGAATTCTTGACCTAAACTTTCAGTTTCTACTGTATTCCAGAGAATCCTTCAGGGTACATGATTTTTTAAAATTTTTGTTGGAAGCACAGATTCAAGTTGCCTATTACTGTGCCTTAAAGACTTAGGTAGTGAGTGATTCTGGGAGGAGGTACTGTACAAGTGAAGGATGTGAAAGAGTTGGAGGAAGACCCTGAATTGATTGTAGATTCATTCATCTAGCAACATTTATTGAGCACCTACCATATTCTGGTACAGTTACTGCTGTTTGGTGAACAAACAAAAACAATACTCTGTCCTCTTGAGCTTATAGACAAGTGGCCTAGTGCTTATTCCATGTGAGATATTGTTCTATTTGGTTTACATATATAAAGTCATTTGCTTTTGGGGGAGGGGGTGGCGGGGAGGATGAACCCAGGGACACTTTACCACGGATCTATATCCCCAACCATTTTTATTTTTTATTTTAAGACAGGATCTCATTAAGTTTCCTAGCCTGGCCTTGAACCTGCAATTCTTTTCAGCCTCTTGGGTTGCTGGAATTACGGACATACACTACTATACCTGACTGTATTTGCTTTTTAATACCTATAAAGTAAATACTATACTACTATTTTCCTTATTAATGATTTGTACAGTGTTACACAACAGATAAAAATTGTAGGTTTGGGATTCAAACTTCATTGTTTATATTTTTTATGTCATTCTTGGCCCATAGTATTGATTAGCCAGTAAAAAGGCTTAAGAGCTTGAGAAAGAAGAATGGATGACTTGACTACATGCGTCTATTTCTGCAGTTAATAAGAAGAGGAAAAATTAGTTTTACTATGGGAAGGTAGTGTTAGCATAGGGATAGGGCCAGAATGAAATAAGTTAATAGTGAAAAGTTGCAGGTATATGTTGATGAAAGGAGGGATCCTAGTTCTTGGGAGAGATCCTGAGCTTTATGTGGTCACTAGTAGAAGCCCAGCATTGTGTGCCTCATTGTGTCCATCTGATGAGATTATTCACATTTTGAAGTGACTGTGACTGTGTGGAAAAGAACGGTTAACTCTGAATTGGGGATTAATTTAGTGCACTGGCAGAATATCTAGAGGTAAATGTGGACAATTATAGCTCCCTTTAAGAAATATATATATCTGTAATGTTAAATAAAAGGAGTCTATGGTTTAAGATGTTAAATTTAGGAGAAACAAGATCATTCTGAAGAGAGAAATCAGAACTAGGTCGGTGAATTGAGTTACCATCATAAATATGACATTTTAAGGGAAGTTAATGATGCTTGATGCTACTAATGTTTTGACATTGTTTTCCTGGAGGCCAATCCTTTTATATTCTGGGGGTTTTGTTTTGTTTTGTTTTGCTTTCTGTTTTTTGTTTTTTGGGGGTGGAGGTACCAGAGATTGGACTTGGGAGCACTCAACCACTGAGCCACATCCCCAGCCTTGTTTTGTATTTTATTTAAAGACAGAGTCTCACTGAGTTGCTTATGGCCTTGATGTTTCTGAGGCTGGCTTTGAACTCACGATGCTTCTGTCTCAGCCTCCTGAGCCGCTGGGATTACAGGTGTGCGCCACCATGCCCAGCTCTGGGGTTTTTATTTATAGTAATATTGAGACAAGTGGATAGATGAATTATGTTGGACTAATAAATTGAAGATATTATGTTAAATGATATTTGTGTTTCTCAGGCTAGCATAATCTCTAAAATTAGACTATTAATCTTACTATTAATGAGAAACTGACTATAGTTTGAAATGATGAGCGGCTTTTTAAATACAGTCCTTGACTTAACTGTTTAGTATTGCCATAAAATAATAGGCTTTTATGTTTCTTTACAGTAAATTTTTGTACAACTGATTATGTTGTGGTTTTGTGTTCTTCTCAACTGTTATAGTCCCATGGCAAGTAACAAAAGTTCACTTCTTTCATGTCCCAATGTAAAATGTCCAAATGGTCCAGCAGCATAGCAAATGACTATTAATAGAATTTTGGCAAAGACCTCCTATCTTTCATTAGAAACATCCCAGACACTTGAGTAGTAGACTCCTTGCTGAGTGAAAGGGGAGCAAATGTGTTTGCTTTTTTATCCCCTTCTTGGATAGATCAATCTATGATGTTGCTTTCCATCCAGTAAAAGTATATATCGCCATTGCAGGATGTCCTTCTCCCAACGTTTTTGTGCAGCAAGAATTCTGTATTCACAACTTGTTTTTAAAATTTTATCTTGCTGTTGAATCCTGTTTGCTTGCCAAATCTTCAGTGAAAATATTCATTAAATTTTCCAGAGCAGTGATTTTGTTAATACCTGGGGAGATCCAGAGGAATTTTGGTGGTGTACTCCATTCCTTCCTCCTTTCTTGTTTCAAATATATAAAATAATTGGCATTTCAAAGGGTAAATGAACTTGATCTTTAGGTAGGAATATATCACCTTACTGAGAACCTAATTTGAATTTTAGGGGTTTTTTTTCATGATTTTTTTTTTTAAGGTACTGGGGGTATTTAACAACTGACCCACATCCCCAGCCTTTATTATTATCTTTTGTATTTTGAGACAGGGTCTCGCTAAGTTACTAAGGCTAGTGTCGAACTTGCAGTCCTCCTGCCTCAGCCTTCCAAGTTGCGAGGATTACAGGCATGCTTCACCGTGCCTAGCTAGTTTACATGATCTTAAGGCTTTGCAACTCTGTTATCATGTTTTCCATTGTCTCTCAGATACTGTCAAATTCATGCCCTACAGATTTATTTATGTATGTATGTATGTCGGATACTGTCAAATTCATGCCCTACGTATTTATGTATGTATGTATGTATGTATGTATGTATTTGGTACTGAGGATTGAACTCAGGGGAATTTGAGCACTGAGCCGCATCCTCAGCCCTATTTTGTGTTTTATGTGGAGACAGGGTCTCATTGAGTTGCTTAGCACCTCACCATTGCTGAGGCTGGCTTTGAATTCACCATTATCCTGTCTCATACTCCCGAAGTGATGGGATTACAGGCGTGTGCCACTGCGCCCAGCTTAGATATCTTTTTAAAGAATAAATACACGGGAAAGCACTACATTTAGAATTAAAATTCTCTTCAAAATAATATTACTATAATATATGCACCTTGAAAACATTATGTCTGTTTCTATGAAGCTTCCAGAATAGGCCAATCTCTAGAAAAAGCAGGTTAATGTTGCCAGGGTTTGGAGGGAGGAGACAAATGGGAGGTGAGTTGCTTAATGGCTACAGAGTTTCCTTTTTCAGTGGTGAAAATGTTCCGGACTAGATAGTGATGGTTGCACAGTGTGACTGTTTTAAAAGCCACCGAACTGGACATTCTCAAATGGTTAAAATAGTAAATTTTATGTTGTGTATCTTTTAGCACAGTAAAAAATTGCTGGTGTGGTTATTTTATGCTGATGCTATGTTATAATTTTAGCCTCTCATGTTAGTATTTTCTTGCAAACTTAATCTTCTCTAATATGTTTTATTTAGGTAAAATGATCCATTCTATGGTAGCTCATTTGGATGCTGTTACAAGTCTAGCAGTAGATCCTAATGGAATCTATTTGATGTCAGGAAGTAAGTTTGAATTTCTGCATTACTCACAGATTTTATTAAAAGAATTGTTAGTAACAAGCTTTTAATTGTTTTACAGGCCATGACTGTTCCATTAGATTATGGAATTTAGACAGCAAGACATGTGTACAAGAAATAACAGCTCATAGGAAGAAATTGGATGAGTCAATTTATGATGTTGCTTTCCATCCATCAAAAGCATATATTGCTAGTGCAGGAGCTGATGCCCTTGCCAAAGTATTTGTGTGAATCCACAAAAACTCACATCATGACAAAAGATTTGCTTGGACAGAAAAAGGGTCTGCATCACTGCCATCAAAAAGGTTATTGATATAACACTACATGTGTTCTGCCTGGTGAAGTCTATTTGGGGCAGGCATAAATTGGTAGAAATCACATCTTAATGTCAGGCTCATTAATTTAATTGTAATTACTGTATTTTGTGGGACATAAAGAAAAAGGACTCCAGTATTTGTGGCCTGTACTGGATATGAACTGAGCGTATGTCTGTTTTTTTAGGTGTCTTTAAGCCAATGTGGAGTCTGATCTTTCAAAGACTTTTTTTGTTTTTCCCCTAAAGGACTCTGTGTGCTGCCTTAGGGTTAGGAATGTGGTGCTCTTGTGGGGGGAAGTGAGCTCCAAGAGTAGCTTTTTTTCCATCTCTTAGTGATCTTATGTTTATCAGTTGAATGCCACAGATTCCCTTTTAAACTTATTTTGCTTTAAAAAAAGAAAAAGAAGAAAAAGAAAATTTAACTTAAAATATTTTAGCATTAGTTGCACAAAATGTTTGGATAAAATTCTAGTTTTTATAAGTCTTTTTATATATTTAGCCTGTCACAACAGTGCTCAAGATTGTATTGAAGTTTTTCTGCATTATACAACCCTAAATACAGAGATCTCACTGACCAGCCACCCCCTTAACCACTTTGTTTCCTCCTTTTGCCTAATACAGCTCAGCTAAGTCCTTCCATAAAGATGCTATATCACTTCATCACCACATAAATGTCTTCATGAACAAAGGACTATTAAGTGTATTAAAATGAAACAGTGGGGTTTAGTACTCCAAAGGAACTCTTTAAAAAAAAAAAACTAATCTTGGCATCCTATCACTATGTGATATTTTGTACATCTTACTGTATTTACAAGTTTATTTATCAAGGATTATCCATCTTGCTAATGGCCTATTATTTATTTCACTTTTTGTTGATCTTTATATCCTTTTATTAATGTGCTAAAGAAACCTGTATATCTATTTTGGAACTCCTTTGAATAGTCTAAAATAGACTAAAAATGGAATATTTTATAGTTTAAGTTACAAAACAAGGTGCCCCACCCCTAACCAAGACATATCTTGGTTTACCGTGATTCCAAACAAAATTATCTTGTTTAAAAATATTTGGAGTAAAAATTTATTTGCATTACAAATAGGATACAAAAATAATTCAATCAGGATACATAAATCTGCTGTGTTTGGACTAGTTTTCCCTGTTTATTTCTTTAGATGTGCTTAATTTTATGGTGTAACTAAATATTTTGTTTGTGTAATGCATGATTAAGACAATAAAGTATTTTTTCTAGTCTTCCAAAAAACTTTTCCGATCAGTTTGCAAGTTTTGTAAGGTTTTTGTTTTACAAACTATGAATCGGCAAATTTTTAAGATTGTACCACAAAGCAAACATACAGCTGTTGAAAAATAATGTATATAAAATGCATATAATAAATATAAATTGTGTACCTGTATGTTACTCTTGGCTACATCATTTTGTGTTGAATAATAAAAGTGCAATACTCTCCATAATTAAACTAGGAAATGGAGATGGTTTCTTAGTCCTTCATTTTTATGCTATTATTTTTATACATTATATTGCTTATTGGTATTCTCTTAACATTAGAACAGTAACACTCTTAACTCCTTTTGAAGTATTTCACCCTATTTGGTGATTTAAAAAAAGAAAACTTATTAAAATAAATTAGCCAGGCACAGTGGCGCCTGCCTGTAATCCCAGTGGCTCAGGAGGCTGAGGCAGGAGGATCATGAGTTCAAAGCCAGCATCAGCAAAAGCGAGGTGCTAAGCAACTCAGTGAGACCCTGTCTCTACATAAAATACAAAATAGGGCTGGGGATGTGGCTCACTGGTTGGGTGCCTCTGAGTTCAATCCCTGGTACCCTAAATAAATAAATAAGATCATTCCAAGTAACTATTAAAAGAAAAAAAGCAGATATAATTTTAGATAATTTGCTTAAACATCCTGTTCTTTATTTAATCTGAATTTCAATTAATAATGGTGTCCTACCTAGCTATGCTGTTTCTACCAAAAAAAAAATATTGGCAAGGAATAAATTGCATTATTCATTACTTAAAAATTGTTCTAATAAACGAGGTTAAGTATTAATATTCTGAAACTTGCCTTCAGCAGGGTAATATCTTTTTACTTGAAAGGAACTACAAATGGATTTAGAAGGGGACACTAGAAAATTTACATGCAAAATCTATTTGAATACTGCTGCAAATGTTAAATTACATTGTGTGTGCATTGAGAAATTCCAACTACAATTTTCTTTCTTGAAACACTAAGACTTCTCAGAACTTTTGAAAAAAAATTTTTTTTCTGAACTTGGACATTCAACTAATGAACAAATTTAACCAGCGAATAAAGGGGCACTTTTCTCCTGGTCTCCTTCCTCCTGCCTCCTCCCTCCCCTTCTCTCCATAATCTCCACGTTTTTGCAAAGCTGGTATTATTTCTGGCAGCTATTTCAACCCATTGCTCTACTGTTTTAACTATAATGTGATTATCATTGCAATATAAATATTCACCTCTTTTGGAATGTATTAAAACTGTAATGGATAAAAATCAGTATGTTTATTTTTCACTTAACCTAATTTGGTTATATGTTTCTTTATAACATTAAACATTTGGAAGAGACTAAAGGGATGCAAAAAGAATGTCTTTTATTTGTGTGCTACAGTTCGTGACATGGAAAATAACATTAATTTGATTACTAAGTAGGACTTTATACATAAGGTTTGAGAATATTTTTATATACAAACAATATGTTGACTTCCTTATTTAACCATACTCTTGCCTCTTTCGTATTTGTATTTTCTCATTTCAAAGTGTTATCCACTGAAAACTAACATTTAATACATCAAAAGTTGTAAACGAGCTAGCATATTTGAAATTCAGACATGCCTGCTAAAGTTGAATTTTAATATGTTTAAATTTGTTTTTACACCTTTTAGATGTTAGCCCTTTATCCTGATAGTTTTATCAGAGAAATTGATAGATGCTTAAAGTTCTGATTTCTGCTCTTGCTGTTACATCAGTAAAAATGCTCACTTCCCTGATTACTAAAAATTTTTCCTTTATGGAATTAAAGAAAAAAACTTTTAAAGAAGAATAACTGGAAGCCATAGCTTCATTAAAGCTTAATTTGTAATTAAGGGTTGGTACTCCAAGATGAGAATTTGTGGTCTATGTACTAGTGGAAAACTCATGTTAAGTTGAATTCATTTTTTTTTAAAATATTTTTATTAGTTGTTGATGGATCTTTGTTTTATTCAATTATTTATATGTGGTGCTGAGAATCGAACCCAGGGCCTCACACATGCAAGGCAAGTGCTCTGCCACTGAGCCACAACCTCAGCCCCTTGAATTCATTTTTGATGATGATAAAATTCTTGATATATTAATCCATGTTCAGCTTTTTTATAAAGTAAGAGGAAGGAAGTTACTGTCTTTTCAACCTCCGTTTTATCAAATATTTGTGTAATGTCAAATGTAATTCAGTTCTGCTTGATTTACTGGAATATATTATTCCAACAAGTTAACACTGTTTTCAGGCCAACTCTTTGGTTGTACAAGTTTCATTTGGAATCTGGATCTGTTTGAAGGGATGTGGGTGTAAGGGTTCACAAGTAAATGAAGGGAGGAACAACCTGTTTTTGGAGGAGACAGCCAAGATAGAGTGATAGAGCACCTCTGTCTATGGGGGAAAGCCCTGATTGAGCTACTATACATTAAGGAAATTTTTATATTCTCATCTTGCATCAACTTAAACTAGCACTAGTTAAAAAACATTTGTGTTGAAGCTAGTACTCAGAAGTTATGTGATAGTGCTTAATCTGGTAATGCCTAAAATAGTAGGCATTCAGTAAATAATCAAATGAAAGAAAAAATACACTTGGCATTATTCCATGTTGTTTGTGGGTTTTTTGTTTTTTTGTGGTGCTGGGAATTAAACTCAGGGGTACTCTACCACTGAGCCACATTCCCCAGTTTTTTTGTTTTTTGTTTTTTTTTTACACAGGGTTTCCGTAAGTTGCCTGGGTCTTGAACTTACCATCCTCCACCCTTACACAGGCCCTGCTATTACATGATTTAAAAGAACAATTCAGTTGGTCTTTACATGTAAATTGGTAAATACACAATATGACCATATCTTAGGAAGAAACACTTGGAATAATAAAAGGCAGCTTAGAATAAGTCACTAGCAATTTTATTAAGTATCCAAACTACAATACTTATCCTGCAGTTCTGTTACTTGAATTTTTTTTCCCCAAAAATGTTACCAACTTAACATTTTCTCAGTGCTTTGCTCTTTTAGAGTACAAGCCAATATACCTGCACGCATATAAAATTAAGTATATAAATAGAAAAATACCAAGCAATCCTGCTATCTTATTCAGTGTGATTTTTTTCAGTCATAAGTGACTATGAAAAATACAGAGGCTTGATACACAGTTCCTTGCAATATAATCCATAATTGTAACTTTTTAGTATGAAGGAACAGCTATCTATTGATTGGTTTTAAGGAAACATGTTGAACTATGTTAAAAAGCTGTTTTCTATTTCTCCTTCATTTTCATATAATTAATAGAAAATGATTAGAGAAAATGTTGCTTTTGGTCTAAGTATCACATTCTTTTGATACTTGGCATTTGCATATCTAAACATTTACATTTAATAAACATTGAAACTTTTTTAAGATTTTAATCCATATCTCCTCTTCCTGAGTTTCCAAGAGCCATAATTCTGAAGACTCAGCCAAGTGTTTTGAATAATTATGAAGTCTAAATTGTAATCAGAAGGTAGTAGCTTTAAATGAATGCTTATTTGCTTAGAATAGCTGTTGACATTTAATACAAGTATCTGATCCTAGTATGCTATAATATTTCATTATGAGAATACAGTTTATACATTAGATCCCCTTGCACTTTTTCTTTCAGTTGTCAAAATACACCATTATTGTTGGGATTCTAAGAAATCTCTACAAATGCCTCTAATGATATCAGAAACAATTGGTTCTAATCCTGTGAATTCTCTTGTGAAGAAAGCATGTGACTCCTTTGGTTTAGAGGCCATATCTTTCAGGTCATCCAGAGGTGCCCAAGCCACACCAACAGAGAAGATGATGATGCCTACAATGGAAATAATTTAATTAAAAATCAGTCCAGTTTATATATGAAGTTATCTGTGTATAGTCCATATATTAGTGCATAGTTGCAGAGAAAACTTCCTAATAATTTCTGAAGAATCATTAAGTTTTGACGGCCATTGTGTAAGATTGTTAAAACAGTATGGTTTAAGTTAACCATAAAACAGTATGGTCAAAACCCAGAATTCTTGCTGGGCATGGTGGTGCACTTCTGTAATCCCAGCACTTTGCGAGGCTGAGACGGGAGAATCACGAGTTCAAAGCCAGCCTCAGCAATGGCGAGGTGCTAAGCAACTCGGTGAGACCCTGTCTCTACATAAAACAAAAATAGGCCTGGGGATGTGGCTCAGTGGTCGAGTACCCTTGAGTTCAATCCCTGATACAAAAAAAAAAGTCTACCATCAGTGTAATTCAGCACATTAACCTATTAATAATAGGAGCACTGGTACAGAAAAAATATTTGACAAAAGTTCATGTCCATTCACAACACAATAAGGAATAGAAAAAAAACTTTCTTAATACACATTATCTCTTTAAAAGATATCCTATAGGCTGGAGAAGTAGCTTATGGTATGGTGCTGGCCTAGCATGTAGAAGCTCCTGGGTTCAATCCCTCAGCACCACACAAACTACAGAAAACTGAAGATTTCTCCTCTGAGGCTGGTGTGAGAAAAGCCTGCTATAATCACTTCAATTAATATATTGGAGTCCTAGCTGGCACCTTAGAGCATGAGAGAATGGCAGAGGATAAATAAATGGTGAATGTTTTCAAAGTTTACATTGGGGAACTGACTAGTTTTCTGTAGACACCAACAATTTGTTTCCTGTATTTCAGTCTCTGTAGTTACATTGGCAGGCTGTCCAATATCAAAAATTGGCAGTCTGTAATCCTAAAGCAAAAATCCTAAACCAAAAATCTCAGTGGTAGAAAACTTCCCTGCAATGTGAAGCCCTAAATTCAATCCCTATTAACACACACACATGCCAATCTGGTGATAAATTGCCAAAAAGATTTCTATGAAGCCAGAATAATTTGTTTCATTGAAGAATTCCATCTACATTCCCTTGATTTATTACAGGGCTCTAAGTACAACTACATTTTGGTTAGGGCAATATATTAGCTGAATGTATAGTTTAAATTGCATGTATCAGTTCTCTGTACTGCTTCGGTATTTTCACCAATATAGACATATACAACACATTTAGAGAGGTTCTAATATATACAAAAGAAGGTTTAGTCATTAGGAATTAAATAGGGAAAAGGAGATACATAAAAGTATAGAAGAATGCAAGGCTGTTGATTCTCCCCTCCCAAGTCATGTATTTATATCTCCAAAAAGGGAATCCTAGCTTTTTTTCTTTAAATCCTGTGATCTCAGTAATACATTAGATTAATGTCTTAAGGAACTAGACCTTTTCCAAAAGTTATGCTAAAGTTGGAGTGAGGAAGAAACCTACCATTTTAAAACACCAGTGTATGTTCATTATCTCAAGAAAATTTAGATGGGATTGCGTTAAACTGTTTATTGATGACCTTATCTTGGAAAGTTCATGCTGGACTGAAAACTTTAAAGACAAAAGTGAGAATAAATAATCACATAGTGGGCATGGTAAACAGTGATTATTTGGGGACATATTCCAAATTTGAGCCAAACACGAGCACCTGTAACTTAAGTCCTTAACACATACATGATAGTTCTCAAGACAGTTCTCCTAATAATCCAGTGGTTAAGGAGTGTGCATTTAAGCCAGCATGCTTAGGTTTGAATCCTTGCATTGCCATACTTAATAGCTGTGTCAGATGGTTTCCTTCTCTGCAGAATGAGATTAGTAGGACTGTTCTGACAAATCAGCTAATATTGGATCAAGTTCTTAGAACAATGACTGCTACACTGCAGATGTTTGTTCAGCAAAGTAAAAAATGCTTAAGCTTTTATTTACTCCCCAAATTCACAGAACCCCTCCTCAGTTCCCTTTCCATACAAAGGGCAAGGATCTTACCTGCGTCATGTGCAGCAGCAGCAGGACCTCGGACATCATCATAGGACTGCCCATCTGTGATAATTACCAGGAAGTTCTTGTTGGGACTGTCCCTCACAGGACCAAACACATTTCTCACAGTAAAGGAAATGGCATCACCAGTGGCCGTTCCACCACTCATATAGCGGATGTTCCTGATAACAGCAAGGATGTTCTCTTTGGTGTTATA
Source organism: Xerus rutilus (assembly GCA_028644305.1). Taxonomy (NCBI): domain Eukaryota; kingdom Metazoa; phylum Chordata; class Mammalia; order Rodentia; family Sciuridae; genus Xerus; species Xerus rutilus. The sequence goes on from CM053401.1 coordinate 61,005,225, forward strand.
GTCAGTGAAACTGAATTCTGTGCGCTGATCGTAAGTGAACTGTACAGCAGCTATCTTGGCACCAATGTCTGAGATTTCAAAAGTCTTGGCTATGTTGGAAATAAATTCAAGCATGAGGCGGAAATTACTATCTCCAACACTGCTGGAGCCATCAATTAGGAAGGCAATGTTCACTGAGTTATAACAGGTCTTGCTGCACATCATTTGCTCATGAGTACAGAGCTTCTGTACCAGGGGCTTTACATATTTTGTGGTGCCAAACCAGTTGGGCATGTGGTAAGAGAAGAAGCCATTATTCCGACAGACAGCCTAATGGGGGAAGACACATAAAAGATATCCAACGAGATCAAAAGTTGTTTCTCAGATTAAAAGTTTTGAAAGCATTCAATCTTGAATGTTTAGGAGTTAATCAGATGGGGCCAGTCAGCACCATGCTTAAAACAGCCGGGTGTGGTGGCTCACGCCTGTAATCACAGCACTTAGGGAGGCTGAGAAAGGAGAATCTCAAGTTCAAAGCCAGCCTCAGCAATGGCGAGGCGCTAAGCAACTCAGTGAGACTCTGTCTCTAAATAAAACACAAAATAGGTCTGGGGATGTGGCTCAGTGGTCGAGGGTACCCCTGAGTTCAATCCCTGGTACCAAAAAAGAAAAAGTGTAAAACGGAATCAATACAATCAGAACAGATGATACCTCTTACCCCCTTACCTTGTCAACAAATGCAACATCCTGTACCATCCCCAATTCTTCAGGGATAGGTTTGGCCACAGAAACTATAAATACATTGACACCAAACTCTCTGGCCACAATGCCTGCTTCCTCAATGTCATCAGAAGGCCAGCCATCAATAAACACCACCACCACTTTAGGGATCCCTTTTCTCACTCCATTGTCAGCCGTGAAAAATTTCTGAGCAGTATGCTTCAAGGCTTTGCCTGGGTTTAAAAAGATGCAAACAGGCAGCATTTGCCACTGCTCAAATAACATTTCTATTTCCCTGTGGCAACTTGTTACTATTAAGTTTAAGAATTTAACATATATGGAACTTGATTTTATAATAGCTGTCTTAACTGGAAAAGTTTAATTATCCTTCAGGCCTATTTTTTGTCTTCACTACCCACATTACTTCCTCCTCCACCTCCCAGAAGCCTCACATTTCCTTACCTCATGCCAATCGTTAGTCAGAAACACAAAACTGACTCCTACTCCTGTAATGTGCTTTCTTGCCTGTTGGTGAGTGACAGGTGAGTACCTCTTAAGGATCAGGAACAGTAAGTTTTCTCTTCAGAGGGTCAATTGTCTACTAATTCTGCCACATCTGTGTTCATTAGATAAGTCTGTTACTCTTTGCTTCTTTTTATCATAGTGATATCTGGCCTATCTAATAATATAAAGGTCATAAAGCAATGCTTTAGATTTTTTAAAATAAGAACTATCAATTAACACCTTGGTGCATTTCCCATTATAAATTGAATATTTATCTCAGGTGATCAGATACATGCCTAGCTAAGATTCCAGTACCAAGAGGAAGAGTTTCACAACAGTTCATATAAAATGGCCTAACCCTGTTTCACACGTCTGACCAATAATAACTCTTCTATATTACATCCCAGGTGTCTAAGTCTACTTACCTGTATTGGAATTACCTCCTCTGAAACCTACTTCCTTTATGGCAAACAAAACATCTTTGGCTGATGTGAAGTTTTTCAAATAAAATTCTATCTTGGGATGTTCACTATGATTTTAAAAAAAAAGATATTATCCAGTGAGTATTGGGAATGTTAAGAAAGTAATAAGCAACATTAGATGCCTTAAAAAAGTTTATAAACCAGACAATACCCTTTGTGGTACTAGGGATTGCACCCAGCAGCATTCTACCACTGAGCTACATCCCCACTCCTTCTTTTTAAAAAAATTTTTTAGATGTTGATGGACCTTTATTTTATTCATTTATTTATATTCATTTATTTTATTCATTTATTTATATGCTGTGCTGAAAATCAAACCCAGTGCCTCACACATGCTAGGAAAAAACGCTCTACCATTAAGCCATTACCCCAGTCCCACACACTCCTTAATGAGGGTCTTGCTAAATTGCCCAGTCTGGTCTCAAACTTTTGATTCTGCCTTGGCCTTCCTGAGTAGCTGGGATTATAGCTATGTGCCTCCCAAGTTTCTGTTTTAATCCCACAGTATATAGTCAACAAAGGCACTGCATCCTTTCTTGAATTTTGGAGGATATTTTAGAAATATAAGTACAATTTATATTTAAAATGCAGCAAATATAATTGCTACATTGGGGGTTTATTCTATCCTGGGTAATAAACTAATATCACATGTACAATCTCATTTCATCATAATTTCAAGGTAGAGTATTATCTTGACTATGTAAGTGGAGAAATTTAGGTTCAGAGCATTCAGGTAATTTGCCCAACAAAACAGCTGCAGCCGGGGCGCAGTGGCACACCCCTGTAATCCTTGCACTTAGGGAGGCTGAGACAGGAGAATCGCAAGTTCAAAGCCAGCCTCAGCAACGGTGAGGCACTAAGCAACTCAGTGAGACCCTGTCTCTACATAAAACACAAAATAGGGCTGGGGATGTGGCTCAGTGGTCAAGTGCCCCTGAGTTTAATCTATAGTACCAAAAAAAAAAAAAAAAAAAAAAACGTAGCTGCATTTTAAAGTTAGGGTTGTCTGGCCAGCTCCAGAGTTTATTCCTAGACAATGGGTATGAAACACCTCAAATTGGGCTTGGCTCAGGGCACTGGGTTTAATGGAAGTATGCCTTGTTGGGCACCAGATATCTGGGAAACAGTTGCAAGTGAGACTGGGTCTGCTCTAGTGAGGAAGCCTGGAGGCACTAACGCTCTTGGGTCTTGTACCCAGGTCTCTTCCATAAAAAGGAACAATTGCAATGACTCTAAGGCCAACATTTTTTAAAATGAAAAAAGCTACATGGAAATGAATTATAAAATATTATGATATCAACATTTGCTTATAATAAATGATGACATTTGCTGATCTTAAAAGTATGTGTTTTGTGAAAGATTTTAATATATAGTAGCTGGGCATGGTAGCATGCACTTGTATACCCAGCTACTCAGGAAGCCGAATGAATCTCCTGAATCTTTTAAGTCCAGGAGTTCAAGGACAGACTGGGTAATATAGTGAGACCCTGACTCAAGAAAAAAAATTTGTATTACAAGAATTTGATCTGTGTGTGTGTGTGTGTGTGTGTGTGTGTGTGTGTGTATGTGTGTGTGTATGTGTGTGTGTGTTAGTTACTGGGAATTGAACCCAGGGCCTTGCACATGCTAGGCAAGTGCTCTACCACTGTGTTACATCCCCCTATTGTGTTCATTAGAGAGCATGTTGAGCAACAACAAAGTACAATTTATTATATTTAGTTTTTAGATAAGCAATATTTCATAAGTGCAAAAGTTTAAGATCTTAGCACTGTCAGTAGGTATTTTATTAAGTCAAAACTTTTTGAGGGACAAGTATAGCACTAATTATACTTCTGTATACCTGGTAGTTCGCTTTCTGCACACCTGATAAAATGTTGGATCACAAAATCAGATTTCATGACTGATAACCTTTTCACTTTTATAGTCACTGTTCAACTATTTGAATTATGAATTATAAGATCAGTCATATTTTTGCATCCTTAATGATACATTCTGTTCTTCAACTTAAATATAAGTTCTTGACATAGTTTTTCTAATTTCTTCCTGAAGTACAAAAACTACAAACCAGGAAGTTTATAAGAAGCTAGTCTTTGTGTCTTCTCAGTAGCATCACTTTCCCCATAAAAAATAATTGGGTCAGATTAGCCCAAAAAGGTATAGGAAATGAACTGCGGGTGAATTGCCTCATGAGATATTAAAATGTACAATAAAGCTGTAATAATCAAAACAGTATAAATAAGATGTAAGAATTAGCATAAGAGCTTGGATGCCTATAATCCCAGCTACTGGGGAGGCTGAGGCAGGAGAATCATAAGTTTGTGACCAGCCTGAGCAACTCAGTGAGACTCTGTCTCAAACAAAAGAAAAGAAAAGAAAAGAAAAAGATTTAGCATTAGGATCAAAGAAATAGACTTGCCCAAACTTGCACATAAAAATGATACCACAGTGCTGGGAGTGTGGCTCAGTGGTAGAGTATTTTGCCTCGTATGTGAAAGGCCCTGTGTTCAATCCCCAGCACCCCAAAAAGAAGAATAAAAAGATACCAAAAATAAAGGAATTAGGAGCTCTTTTTTTCTTTTTTGAGGTGAGAGACAAGTGATTAAATTATGTAAAATCAACAGTCATAACTGGGTGTGGCGGCTCACACCTGTAATCCCAGCGGCTCCAGAGGTTTAGGCAAGAGGATCAAAGCCAACCTCAGCAACATAGCAAGGCTCTAAGCAACCCACCAAGTCCCTGTCTCTAAATAAAATACAAAAAAAGAGCTAGGGATGTGGTGGCTCAGTGGTTAAGTGCCCCTGAGTTCAATCTCTGATTCAAAAAAAAAAAAAATCAACAGTCATCTCACACCAAACATACACACGCACACACAACTAAATCATTTATTTAGCTTACCTAAATAAACTAAAAGCAGAGCCAATTATGAAAAATAACAAATAAAATATGAGTGTTTATAGTAGTACTGGTGAGACCTTTATACACTGCTAATAGTAGCTGAAACTGGTTCAACTTTCTAGAAAGCAATTCTATTTCAGAAGCCTTCAAAATGTCAGAACACTTAGCATTCTAGCCTAGTGAAATCATCAGAGATGGACACAGGATGAAGAAAGGATGTTCACCATAGTGTAGTGTGCAATGGTGAAAAAACAATAGAAGCATGGTTAGGTAATTGTGCAGAGGAATATTATGAAACGTCATTTTTCTGATGAATGCTTGGGATGAGAAAATCCTCAAAATACTGAGGGATGACAGCATACAAGCCATTTTTAGAGACCAACCTTTTAAAAAATGTATATATCAAATATTTTCTTAAGGGAAATAGAAGTTTTTATAATGACTATCTCTGGGAGGTATGATCTGAGAAATTTCAAGCTTGTTATAATGAGCATACTGTAATTCTAAAAGATATCAATAGCTATTATTTTAACAACAACAACAACAAAAAAGATCTCCAAACCAAGAGATCTTTTTTGAGCTAAACCAAATAATGGCAGAATAGGAAAGAGAAATGGACACATTACTGTTTCTTCCTTCTGAAAAGAGAAACTGAGAATTAAGCAGAGTAGACAGATGTGACAGGTGATTTATGTGAGCAACAAGACCTGTCAGTTTACCTTCTGGTCTTTCCATATAGATAACATGTGATTATCCAATCCTTTTGTTCCAAAAAGAAGGCACTCAGACCTACTACTCAGCCCAGGTGTTTCTTTCTTTTTATTTTTTTGTTATTGTTGCTTTGCTTATTTTCTTTTTTGCATTGCTGGAGATGGAACCCACAGCCTAGCACATGTTAGACAAATACCTGCCCAGTCAGTCTTAAATCCTAAATGTATAGTTTGAAAATTCAGCTTGTCCACAACTTAATACATTTACATGGAACATATGATTGTATCAGAATGATAATTCATCATCATTCAAGATATCAGTCACCTCCCATTTTAACAAAGTTGATACCTGGCTTGAACAAGGCCCACGTGTGGTCCCTCTGTTCCAATTCCCAACATCAGAGCCACTTTCCCAACAAAATTCTTCTGTAAATTAAATCGGCGCTGCCCAATATTAAAGCTTCCATCAATCAGAAAGGCAATGTCTGCTTTACAGTCTGTGGATAGCCACACAAGTCCTTTTGTTAGCAGTCACAAGAGGAGACAGGGAAATGCTATTTTCCCAAATGGATTTCTCATTCCTACCTTTATTGCCAGTTTTCTTCTCGGGCGTTTTCTTTAGTCGTTTACCTAAAGCAAAGGGAGCACTTAGAATAAGCAAAAGAAACTTTCAGAGCAAGAAGCTCACATGGAGGAAAAGCTCATGACAAAGAATGTCATTCTGGAAAAGACTTGTTTTTAAATTTGATTTCCTGGACCAGGAAGCAATGCCCAAGAAAGAAAAAAGACAGGACGATTGCAGGCCTACATATTTGATATACCTTTGTTTCAAGAATTTAATATCCCAAACCCACAGTAGAGGCAGATGGACAACTAAGGACCTAATGTTCTTAATTCTTTTTTTCTTTCTTTATTTTTTTTACTTTAAAATGCCCGTAGTCTAAAAAAGGGGACCCTGGCTATTTTTTTGCAGTACACACACTAATTCCTTTTATTTATATGACAGTGCAGTCATTAAGGAATAAAGCAATGAAACTAGAAATAAGTTCATGACCATTTCCTGTCAAATCAGAGAACAGGCAGCATTTCAAGAGGATGATTGGTAGTAGAGCTAATAATTGAAAATATATAAGAAGGAATCTGAAATATAAAATTGAATGTTTCTGTCTGCAATATGTCAGTAAACATAAGATTTTACTTTATCTATAGTATCAATTTTTAACATCAATTTTAAAAGGAAAGTGTCTACCAACAACATGTTTTTTGTAACTTGCTGAATGCTCTGCCAGGCAACTAGGAGAGAGGTTCCACGTTTTCATACCTGTGGAAGGACGTGCTGTGGACACTGCCTGTCCTGTGGCTTCCTGGGCACCACTTTTGCCTTCTGTCAAAACAAAGAGAAATCTATTTTTTCTTCTCCCTTTTTTATGTTAAAGCATTATAAATCTTATTTAGGGTTTTGGATAATTAATACAACAGAGTGACAGTGATTAAGGATATAAACTCCATGCTAGTGTCAGAGAACCAAAATGGATCCTTTTCTATTACATTGGAAAGGATCACAGTTTGAAGGGATTTGCAGTTTAGTGTCACTCTGAGTTTCTGGGCATTCTGAATGCAGTCAATTTAAGTTTGTATTGCCATTGTCTGACAGCAAGATCATTCTTCCCCCATTCACTCAAGTTTGAAGGCTGGAGTGATGCATGACCCTTCTGGTCTCCTGACTCTGTCCCATAGTCGAACTCTTCTTGACCACAGGTTTTTCTACCATAATTAAAGAAGCTGGACTAAGAAAAGCAGGAAACTCTAGGGGGAGGGCAATATTTATAAATGAGAACAATATAATTGTACCTACTAGTCACTGTGAAAGAAGCAGACCACCTGGAAAGCATTTGAGACTGGATGCCATTGGCATCTACAGAGGAATAGTTTTCTCGGCCAGGTAGGCTATAGACGCGAACAGGTCCCCCTGAGATGCTGATTACTCCCCTGCAACATGAGAGGAACAGCTGAGACACCATCCACACTTTTTCCGGGCATCAGGCTGACATGCTGCATCTATCACTCTGGTTAATCAAGAAAATGGTTCAGCAGGGAAGTTGAGTGCTGCCAGTCTTCTAAAAGCTTGCTTACACAGGAACAAAATCTGCCTGAGGAAATGGCTTTGCGCTGCCAAAATTTTTTTTTAAACTTTTGTAGTTGTTGATGGACCATTTATTTATTTATTTATTTATATGTGGTGCTGAGAATCGAACCCAGTGCCTCACGCAAGCGTAGAGTGCTAGGCAAGCGCTCTACCACCAAGCCACAACCCCAGCCCCTGTGCTGTCCAACATCTTAAGTGTTGATAAGAGTACACTTGTAGGATCCTGTTCCCTACAGCTCCGAGATTCAGAGTTAATAAAACAATTTTCTTAAGACACTCCAACTACATGCTCTTGCACTGCATTTTTTAAAAAAGTGTAATATTGACCATTCTACTGCAGGATAGCATGGTACTTGCTAAACAATAGTGACCTTGAGCAAGATTCTTGACAAACAGTTCATTTTTCTCAACTGTAAAATCGTGTAGAACTGTACCTACACTGTAGAATTGTGGTAGAAGTTAAAATGATGGCTGGTGGCTGGGGATATAGCTCAGTTGGTAGAGTGCTTGCCTTACATGCACAAGGCCTTGGGTCCAATCCCCAGCACAACAAAAAAAAAAAAAGAAAAAAGAAAAGAAAAGAAAAAATGATGGTACAGTGAAAGCTCCATCACACATGACATGACTAGAAATGTTTTAGAACCACAAAATCTAGCCATCAAGAACTAATGCAATCTGCCCTTTATCAGAAAGCTTCTCTTGTGTATTTGGTGTTTCAGGAAACTTAAAATATATCTGTCTTCTATGGCCAAAATTGGTGCCAAAAGAAAGTTGGGGAGGAAGGAAGTCCAGATGGTTAAAGTGGGAAAGAAGAAAATTTATGCATGTATCCCCTGGCCCCTGTGTTTGGGCTTACCTGTGGATAGCAGCCCCACAAATGCTTGATACAGAAGCATAAACTACATTCCCAAACACAGAGAATTCCTCAAGAGGGCAGCCACCTGGACAAAGGACATCTGCTTTCTCTCTCCTGATATCCAAGCCTCTGGTAAAGCACGTGATAGCAACAGGAACTGAAGAAAATGGAGAGAATGTAATAAGCATCCTTGGGACTTGTTCAGGAGCAATGGTGGGGAAATCAGGGCATGAGATGTAAGTTTTACTTCCGTAATTTCTATACCATTAACACATGTACCATTTCACACCAAACCCCAGATTTTAGCAAGCCAGAAGTTGGTTTTCCAATTTAACTTAGTCCTCAGCCACTAGGGAAGACTAATACCATATATATTTTTTTTTTGTTTTTGGTACTGGAGATTGAACTCAGGGGTACCCTCGACCACTGAGCCACATCTCCAGTCCTATTTTGTGTTTTATGTTAGAGACAGGGTCTCACTGAGTTGCTTAGCGCCTCGCCATTGCTGAGGCTGGCTTTGAACTCGTGATTCTCCTGTCTCAGCCTCCCTAAGTGCTGGGATTACAGGCTTGTGCCACCGCACCCGGCTTAATGCCATAATTTTCAAAGTTCTTAATCAGTTTGAAAATACACTGGAACTAGAAAATAGCATTACTCATTGAACATTTATTCACCCAGAAACAGAAGTCCAATTCTGAAAAAGCTATATTCATGGTTGGTATATACTACCTATAGTGTAGGTAGTATATAGCTACACTATATTCATGGTATAGGTAGTGAATCTGAATTGAGCCTTCTGGAACATTTTCATAGGTATATGCAGAAATCTCTCTAAGCTACCCTTCCTTTCACAGCACCATTTATCCTAGTTGCCCTATAAACAAAGAGCCTTAAAAATCACAAGTTCCTGTAAGTAAACCAGTAAAATGATGCTTAGATTGACAGAATATTGTTTAGCTCAATCATTTATTTTACAGATGAGAAAACTAAACCAGGGGGTAATTTGCCCAAGGAACATTCTACAACTTCCAAAAGACAGGACACAGGGAAGTTAGTCCCATCAAAATGGAGCATTTTTATCTTAATTGAACCTGATTATTTCTGCTCCAGATCTGTCCAAAGAAATATTTCAGGCAGTGAATGCATTTTTAGAAAGCACTGTTAATATGCTCAAGTTTTGCACTGTTAACCTGACTAATAAAGAATCAAAGTTTTTACTATAAAAGACACTAGGTAGAGACAAGCCCTCCGTAATACGAAACAAGATAACATAATTGTCTACTTACAGTAGATACTAAATTGAGATTAACATTACTAAATGCATTTGCCAAACGCAGGAAAATGGCCTCTAAAACTTTTTGAAACAGCTTTTTAAAACAAGAAAACTCTCCTTTTTCCAAGAGAAGAATACTGTCTGGTCACATTGCCCAATTGAGTAGCGTGCCTCTAACAAGGATCCTCTCTGTTCCCTCTGTGTTGGGCTGTACATGTGGACTGGAAAGGAAGGAGTATGGCAGGTACACGCTGAGTTCAGAGCTCAGACCTCTAGAAAACTGCGAAGTTAAAATCCTTACCGAAAACAGAAGCCTCAAACCTATTATCAAACAGCCCTTATCCTACTTTCGGCTAAGTAGGGGCAACACTGGAACTGGGCGCAGAGACTGCCTTTACCTGCTAATGCTGCTGACTTCACTGAGGAAGGAGTGAGAAATGCAGCCGGGTGCCATACTTACCCTCATTTCTACTTTCATGGAAAACAACAGATTTTAGAGAAGTTTGTAGGAAAATACACGGAACTACACACCAATATCCGGACCTCTACACGTGGAACAAACTTTTTAGACTTTCTCATATGCGAATGGGATCACAAATGTGCTTTTTCTAGGGATTACACCTGAAGCACATCTAGGAGGTAAATCAAGGTGGGACCACAACGTGAGCCTCGCTGTCTCTCGGCTACGACAGCCTGAAGGTTTCTCTCCAATCCAGACGCAGCGGAACCGCCAGGACTAGTGTGCCTCTCAGTGGGGATCAACAAGTACCCCTACTTGGACCTTTGCTGCCGGCGCTCTAGCCTGGGAGCTCGATGGGATGGGTAGACATGGAGAAAGGCTTTCTTCTCTGCGCCTAGGAAAGAACGTCCCCATCGGACCCCAGGGACCCCCTCGCGGGGAGAACAGGTAAGCCAGAGCAAATCGGGATGAATGTGGATGAGCCAAGCAGCGGCTCCAACCTTTGCGTCCTCTGCCTCTTGCCCTCGAGCCAAGGTGCAAGGGGCTCGATCTGAATCCAGATTGATTCTCCCCCGCTCCGACCGCCAGGTCCGAGCCCTCCCTCCTTGACCCGGGAACCCACAACTCACCAGCTCCCTCGCTGCCCGAGGGCTCCGGCAGCAGCACCAGACAGATACCTACGAAGAGAGGAAAGCGCGAGTACTGGCTCCAGCCTCCACCTCACTTGGCACGAGGGGAAGCGGGCCGGTGAGGGACGCGCGTACCCACCGAGACAGAGAACTGGGATCCAGGCTGCAGACATGGTGGTTGAGGGGGCTGTTCGGACCTGGGAGAGAGCAAGACTGTGAAGGAGGCTGGGGTGGGGGAGAGGCAAGTCCCCAACTCAAGACGCCCGCCTGCCCCCTCCTCAGAGATGTCGCTGCCCTAGGGAACCAGGAACCGCGGAGGATCGGAGGAGACCAACGAGCTGCAGCTCCCGGGCCAGCGCCCCTCTAGATCTGGAGGCGGCGCTCCGGCTGCAAATCCAGCCAAACCCAGAATCGATGTGCAACCCTAGATTGGGGTTGCGGGGAGGTAGTGGTGATGGGGCGCCAATATGAAGACAGGCAAGCTGAGAGCGACAAAGGAGAGGCAAGGACTTGCAAGCGTCAGGGATGCCACCCGCCAGAGCCGGCCGCCCACGGTCCTGCACCTGCGTGGGATCCGCCCGGCTGCGCCCGAGTGCAGAAAGCGCGGCTCCAGCGGCAGCTATAAAGACTGGGCCGCGCGCATGAGCACTGTGCGGGGGGCACGCGGGAGGGAGCTGGGAGCCGGTCCCCCGGGGCCGGGCGGTGGCAGTCCAGCTCCGCCCTCAACCCCTTCCGGCCCCGAGGTGAGGCCAGCGTGGAGGCGCCTACCCCCAGCAGCGCTGATTTCGGCCACCTGGACGCGGCGTCTGATTGTCTCTAAGGGAGAAGGTCCGGGACAGAGTCCCGGGGGTCCGGTGGGACTCGGCGTCCAAGGGAGTGTGGGAGTGCGGCTGGAAGAGCACCTAGGGACGTGCGCGCAAGCCAGACAGCGCCCGACGTGCAGGTTGCCCGACGTGCAATGCCCGTGCGGTGCAGCCCTGCGGAGTCTCACCGCTGGCCTCGTCGCCTCCCACCCGGGCTGGAGAGTGACACTCCGGTGCGCACAGTCCCAGATGGTGGGAGCCGCAGCATTGCCTGGACTAAGGCGGCTGAAATAGTATACGGCAAGCTGCTGCCGGCCTAGACGCTTGGGCCGCGGGAGAACTAGCGGGCCCTCTCCGCCTAAGAGCAGATCTTCCCACTTCGCGCTGTTGTGGAAACAGCTCCTGCTTCTGAAGTAAACGTGGATTTGGTGAACGCATGTCCCGTATTTGTTAGAAAACTTGTCAACTGACTGGATATTCTTTGGGGATTCTGCTGGAGTTCAATTTCCTTCAGCAGTCTCCATTTACTGTAAGGAATTGTAAGGCCTTCAGGCAGCAGTTAGTTACACTTGCCATTTCTTCTTCTTTTCTACATGGATAAAGTTATATCTGATTGCCTTTCCAAATTCTCAGGTCTGGTAGTGTAATTACACACAGTCTCAAGTCTGGTAATGTGTTGTCCTCCCCTGCCCCAATTCTGATTAACTTTTTATAGGAGGAAAAACGGGATTCACAGGGAACTTAGTGACAGACAAAACGTAGCTGAGGAAGGACTTCCAAACTGCATAGCTACTTACTTTCTAGTACAACATCCTCCTAAAACCCAACGGCTTTATTTGTTTTGTTTTTTTTTAAAATTTTTTTTAGTTGTAGATGGACACAAATATCTTTATTTTATTTATTTATTTTTATGTGGTGCTGAGGATCAAACCCAGTGCCTCTTGCATGCAAGGCAAGCGCTCTACCACTGAGCTACAATCCCAGCCCTTGGTTTTTATTTATATGCCACAATATCTATCCATTTTAAGGATTAAAAAAAAATTTTTTAGTTTACAAAATTGTTTAGCCCTCAATGTAATTCAATTTTAGAACATTTCCACCGCCCATAAATGATCCCTGCTAGTCACTGACAATAAGTGCCTTTCTCCAATCCTAAACAACCACTCTTCCAGCTCCTCTCCCTATAGATTTGCCTTTTATTGATATTTCATATAAAATTGAATCATACACCATGGGGCTTCTTACATTGAGCATGTTTTTGAGGTTCATCCTTGCTGTACTATGTATGAGTACTTCCTTCCTTTGTAATGCTTAATGGTGTTCCCTTATCATGTTATATTGAGAAACTAACATACCACCATCAGCTGGAAGTCAAATAGTGCAGGAGTCTTACAATCATCTTTTTGATTGGAACGACTGGGTCTTTTCATCAGGCAACCCAAGTGTATTGATTTCATTTCTCTCACTATCTGAATGTCTTCTTGAAGGAAAAAGACCACATAACATTTGTGGGCTGGGAGGGTTTTAATGCTTCTTTTCATGACTGCTTTAAAAATTCGATCTCTCCTATGGTACAGAGAGTTAAATTCTATTTTTAGAAATCCAGTCATCTCTCCACTACCCCTGATAAAATTATTTGAATTTTGAAAACTGTTTTGAAAAATATTATTGTTTGAGTATTCTCAATCAGTGTTGGATAACCTGGTCCACTTAACCTGGACAAATTGTCATGGTGCTGTGTGGTCAAGGAGAGTTCACATACTGAAAGAAACAAAACAAAACAAACAAACAAGAAACCCAGCCACTCCACAGTTTAGCAGGCAAGTACCCAACTGGCCAAAGGGATACATTCTATTCAGAACCCCACAGAGTATAGGCAGCCCTCCTGTGATGTAATTTCACTGAGTGGTTTGGCAGAGTCAAAACTATGCAGCTATTTCCATGATAGACCCTGAGACTGTGACTATTAAAAAATAAAGGAAATAGCTCATTGAGTTTCCTGGTTGTTTACCCCAAGAGTCATTTTAATTATTTTGTTTTGAAACATTTAAGGAAAGTTAGCTTTTATTTATTTTTTCTTTTGGAAAGGCCAGCCAAGGAGGGTGGAGGAATGGGGATGAGCTTTCTCATTTTCAATTAGTTTGTACCTCATGCTCATCCTAAGTATATTGAGGGAAAATATTTGAACTTAAGACGCAGTTACCTGCTTTGGAAATATCTGGAGAGGAAAGTCAAATCTGGGTGTATTTGTCTGAAAAAGACAAACTGTTAAAATTATAGAAGTTTGAATTCAATTTGTGTGATATTTGAGTATATTATTTTGCTAGGATGCCAGGATAGTTTATGCTCCTTTTTTTTTTTTTTGGTACTGAGGATTGAACTCAGGGGCACTTGACCACTGAGCCACATCCCCAGCCCTATTTTGTGTTTTATGTAGAGACAGGGTCTCACTGATTTGCTTAGCACCTCGCCGTTGCTGAGGCTGGCTTTGAACTCGCGATTCTCCTGTCTCAGCCTCCCTAAGTGCTGGGATTACAGGCTTGAGCCACCGCGCCCGGCTTCCTTTTTTTTTTTTTTTTTTTTTTTTTTATTGGTATGGGGAATTGAACTCATGAGTACTTGACCACTGAGCCACGTCTCCAGCCCTATTTTGTGTTTTATTTTAGAGACAGGGTCTCACCGAGTTGCTTAGCGCCTCACCATTGCTGAGGCTGGCTTTGAACTCATGATTCTCCTGTCTCAGCCTCCCAAGGGGCTGGGATTACAGGTATGCACCCCTAAGCCTGGCTATTTATCCTCCTTTAATTAAGAGTATTTAGTATTCAAAATTTAGAATAACTCTCTATAAAGCAGTTGATTTCTAACTAGTCTACACATTGGAACCACTAAAAAGGGCTAATGTTGTGGTGCCACTTCAGAGATTCCAATGTAATTGGCCTGGGTGGAACCACAGCATGATGAGCCCCCCTCACCCCCCGCTTTTTAAATTGATGCATTAAAGTTGCACATAATGAGATTTGTTATTACATATTCGTACATGCACACAATATAAAATGTAATTTGGCCAATATCACTCCACAGCACCTCTCCCTTCTTCCTCCATCTCCCACTTCTGGTCCCTTTTCTTTACTCATTTCCCTTTGGTTTTCATAAGGTACCTGCCTCCCTCCCTTTCTTTTTCTTTTTTCTCTCTAAGCTTCCACATAACGACCCTTGAGCACTTTAGTTTGGTTTATTTTGCTTAACATAATGGTCTTTAGTTCCATCCATTTTCCTGCAAATGACATATTTCATTTTTCTTTAAGGCTGAATAAAACTACATTGTGTATATATACCACATTTTCTTTATTCATTCATCTGTTGATGCACACCAAGGCTGATTCTAGAGTTTGGCTGTTGTGAATTGTGCTGCTATAAACATGGGTATGCATGTATCACTGTGGTATTATGACTTTAATTCTTTAGGATAAATACCAAAGAGTGGAATAGCTGGGTCATCTGGTGGTTTCATGTCTAGTCTTTTGAGGAAACTCCATACTGACTTCCATAGTGGTCATACTAATTTACGATCCCACCAACAGTGTAAAAGTGCTCCTTTTCCTCCACATCCTCTCCAGCATTTATTATTATTTGTATTATTATTATTTTTTGTACCAAGATAGAACCCAGGGGTGCTTAACTGCTGAGCCACATTCCAAACTCCTTTTATTTTATATTTTGAGACAGGGTCTTGCTAAATTGCTTAGGGCTTCCCTAAATTGCTGAGGTTGGCTTTGAACTTGTGATCCTCCTGCCTCAGCCTCCTGAGCTGCTGGGATTACAGACGTGCGCTAAGGGCTCAGCTCATTATTTGTATTCTTGATGACTGCCGTTCTGACTGGTGTGAGATGAAATCTCGGTATAGTTCTTCACCTTCGCCTCCGCCTCCACCTTCTTTTTTTTGTACCAGGGATTGAACTCAGGGACACTCAACCACTGAGCCACATCCCTAGCTCTATTTTGTATTTTATTTAGAGACAGGGTCTCACTGAGTTGCTTAGCACCTTGCTTTTGCTGAGGCTGGCTTTGAATTCGTGATCCTCCTGCCTCAGCCTCCTGAGTTGCTAGGATTACAGTGTGCTACCATGCCCAGTTTGAGTTCTTTATATATTCTAGATATTAATCTTCTGTCAGAAGAGTAGCTAGCAAAGATTCCGTAGGTTCTCTTTTCTCATTCCTAATTGTTTCCTTTGCTGTGCAAAAGCTTTTTAATTTGATGCCATCCATTTGTTAACTCTTGGCATTATTTCCTGACCAGTAGAAGTCTTATTTAGAAAGTCGTTGCCTGTGCCTATATGCTGGAGTGTTAACCCTACAGGTTCTTCTAGGAGTTGCATAATTTCTTGTTTAATTCTTAGGTCTTTGATCCATTTTGCGTTTATTTTTGTGCAGGATGAGAGAGAAAGTTCTAGTTTCATTCTTCTACATATGGATGACCAGTTTTCTCAGCACTATTTGTTAACAAAGCTGCCAATCTATGTTTTTGGCACCTTTGTCAAAGAGTGTAATGAGGTTTTTAAAGCTCCCCAGGTGGTCTTTTTTTTTTTAATGTTTATTTTTTTTTAGTTGTAGGTGACAGAATATCTTTATTTTATTTTTATGTGGTGCTGAGGATCGAACCCAGTGCCTTATGCGTGCTAGGCGAGCACGCTACCACTGCACCATAATCCCAGCCCCTCCCCAGGTGGTCTTAATGCACCACCCAGTATACTTCATTCAATGGTGGAGGTTAAGCTAATAATTCTAATTTTTCATTATCTTTTTATTAAAATTCCACCTTCAATATGCTTGTTGTGTTCCCCTGATAAAACATGGAGGCATTTTCTGGCCCAGTGGTTGTTTAAAACAATGCCTAAAGGTCAAAAACTCAGTTTTAGATGTTATTTTCCTCAAATGTACTCTCTGATTACCTTTTCTGCTTTGTGTAGAATGGGCTGGCTTTCTTAAGAGAATGAGCCACTTCTACAACTGATAATCTAGGTGTATCTTCAGGCTTCCGAATGTTGCCGGTCTGATCCCACTAAAAGAGTTTCTCAAGAATAGCATGGTTATCTGCTTGGATTTGGCTTGCCACTTAAACTAGGGATAAGTTCTCAATTTTATAGATTCTCTGCCTGCCCTATTTTTACCTAAGTATGAATCTGGTAGTACCCTGAAGTTCTACATTTTTGTTGTTGGTCTTTTATTTTTTAAAGGAATATCAGTCCTCTTCCACCCCTTTATACCACTTAAGCTCCACTGTAAATGGTTACTTAACTAATACAAGACATAGTAACTTAATTTCAGTTATGATGAGCTTAAACTGAGTTTGTTCCATTTTAGGAAGCGTGTGGTTATCAGGCTGTATCCCGTAAGTTTCTAATTATATAGAATTAAGTCAGTTTGGGACTGCTTATCACCTGTTATTGAACCTGCACTTGTGTTTATTCTATACATCATTTTCCTGATTGTTTTCTTTTTTAAAAATACCTAGCCTTTTAGCTTTTGATGATGTCTAAGATCACTAGTATAAACATCCACAGCCTCTGAGCAGAAAAAATTTAAAAAGGTTATTCACGGGCTGGGAGTGTGGTTCAATGGAAATGGCTTCCTGCCATGTGAGAGGCTGGGTTTGATTCCCAGCATGGGACTGGGGGATCCAAAATATTAATTCAGAGATGGCCCTGTGACAATTGGGCCTCAGTTTTCACTTCTGTAAAGTGAAAGAGATTAGACCAGGTGATTGGAAGGGACTTTCTATTGGTCACATTCTGTGCTTGGACATACATATGATCCCTGAGCAAATGTAAGTTCCAGGGGCTATGCTGTCTTCCATGGCCTGGGAGGTGTCAGTAAACACTAGCTGTGCCAATGAACTCTCAGCTGTCCCAGGACCCATTCCTTTTTCTGCAAAGTTTCTTTTTATTCACCTCTCATTGCTCAACTGTGGCCTGGATCTTGTTTGCCCCTTATTTAACAAGAAGTAATGAGGTCACATTGTCACTGGAATACAACTAGGACTTCCCTCTTAGGGAAGAGCGCTGACACAGGGAACATAAATTAGTTCTGCAAGGTTCAGCACACATTCCGTGTGTGCTTCTCAAGGGCACAATCTTTTTTTCCTTTTGTTTGTTGCTGTACCCTTAGTCCCCAGAAAAGTGTTAAGGGGTTTGGAGGTATAGCTCAGTGGCAGAGCACTTGCCTAGTGTGCATGAAGTTCTAGGTTTGATCCCCAGCACTACAACAGGAAAAAAAAAAACGAAACAGAAAATAGAAAAAAGTGTCAAGCACACATAGGTACTCAAAAATATTTGTTGAATGAACGAATCAATCCTATTCTGCCTTGGCATTTGCTACCTTGTAAAGATTTTTTAAAAAACTTTTAAATTTTACATTTACAGAAAAAAATAGTGAGATAGTACAGAGAGTTCCCCTGTACCCCACACCCAGTTTCCTCTGTTATTAATATGCTACATGAGTATGGTGGATTTGTCATAATTTTAAAAAATTTTTATGCATTGTAGTTAGACATAATAGTGAGGTTAATTTGGACACATCCATAAATGCATATAACAGCTTTCTCCATTTCAGTTCCCAGTACTATCCCCAACACTACCCTCCTTCCTCCTCCCAGTTGTCAATTAATGAACCAATGCTTATACATTATTATCAACTAAAGTCTATATTCAGATTTCCTTAGTCCTTTTTCTGTGTTCTTTTACTTATGTCCTTTTCTGTTGTAGGATCCTGTCTTATATAACACGTTATATTTAGCCTCTTTAGACTCCTCTGGATACTTTCTCAGATTTTTCTTGTTTTGATAACCTTGGCAGTTTTGAAGATTACTGGTTTGGTGTGTTTTGTTGGATGTTCCTCGTTTGGCATTTGGCTGATGTTTTTCTCATCATTATGGTGTTTTGGGAGGAAGGCCATAGAGCCAAAGTGCCCCTCCCATCGCATCTTATCAAAGGTGCATTCTATCAGCAGGATTTATCAACAACTGATGACACAGACCTTGACCACCTGGTGAGGTAGTGTTGGTCTGTATAGGTATTCTTTTTTTTTATTTTTTTTTTATTTTTTATTATACATGGACACAGTGTCTTTATTTTGTTTTGTTTATTTTTATGTGGTGCTGAGGATTGAACCCAGTTTCTCACACATGCGAGGCAAGCGCTCTGCCACTGAGCCACAACCTCAGCCCTGTATAGGTATTCTTTGGGCTTGTTTTTTGCAGTGCTGAAGAGGGAACCGAGGGCCTCTAGCATGCTAGACAAAGCGCTCTACTATTGAGCCACATCCACAACCCAACAGCTTTTATTTTTTATCCCTTGTTTCTTTTATATTTTTTAAAAGAAAGTCATTCTGAGCACCCACATTTGAGGAGTGGGGTATTCTCTTCTACCTCCTTTAGGACAGAGTATCTGCATAAATTATTGAGAATTCTTCCTCATGAGAGAATTGTCTCTTCTCCACTATTTATTAGTGCTTGTACTAATGACAGCCAATTCTCCCAGGGGCTGTCAGCACCTTGAAGGCAAAGTATACTGTGTGTGCTCCTCTGCATTCCCCGTAGGTTGCGTGATGTTTTGGGTACAGAGTAGATACTCACTGAATTAGTCCTGATTGGACACAAGGGCACTCACTCTACCACTGAGCTATGTCCCCAGAATTTTTATTTTTTTACTTTGAGACACGGTCTAAGTTGCTCAGGCTGTCCTCAAACTTGTGATCTTCCTGCCTGAGGCTCCCGAACAGCTGGTATTACAGGTCTGTACCACCATACCCAGCTTCATTTTCATTACTATAAAGGAATACCTGAGATTGGATAACTTTATTTTTAAAAAGAGGCTTATTTAGCTCTCTGTTTAGATGCTAAAAGTCCAAACAGCATGGTATAAGTTTTTTTGAGGGCCCCTCTCGGTTATGTCACCTTATGGCAGAAGCCAATGTATATGGCAGAGATCACATCACAAACCCAGAAACCAGAGAGGGATGGCAGTCCCACAGTCTCTTCCAAGTGCATACCCTCAATGATCTAAAAACCTCCTACCAGTCCACCTGTTAGAAAGTTGCACTACCTCTTACATTTTCATTCTGGGAACCAAGCCTCCAACACATGAATCTTTGGGGGACACACTCAAATTGTATCCAAACTGCAGCACTCAATTACTAATGTATGGATTAGCCTACTATCTTCCAGCCTGGAAATTTTCAGCTGATGGCTCATCTTTCTTTCTTTTTCTTCTCTCTCTCTCTCTCTTTCTTTCTTTTTTTTTTTTTTGGTACTGATTGGGGATTGAACTCAGGGTTGCTTAAATACTGAACCACATCCCCAGCCCATTTTTTATGTTTTATTTTGAGACAGGGTCTCAAATGCTCAATTGCTGGGGTTGGTCTCAAGCTTGTAATCCTCTTGCTTCAGCTTCTGAGTTGCTGAGATTACAGGTGTGCACCACCAAGCCCAGTTTACCTTTCTTTTTCACTGCCACAAAGTTGCTCATTTGGGTTTTCGGCACAGGTTTAGTAATCAAAATGTCAATAATAATAGTGATCCTGACCTTACACTGTGCCAAGCTCCTCCTCCTACTTCCTCTTTTATTGCCTTTTCCCTTCCTTTCTTTCTTTCTTTCT
>CM053401.1:61034787-61047005 GCA_028644305.1 Xerus rutilus
TTGGGCACCTATTCCCAAATGTAACAAGTGCCCCAGATTCTCAAACGTTAGGAAGCTGCACAGATACACACCCTTTCTTCCAAATAAATGACCTGGATCAAAGAGTGTATCTGTAGCTTTCCTTCCCCAGCTTTGTGATATTGAAGTATAAGGTGAATGAAATTTCTCAAGTAGAAGTCAATAATAATAGCTTTCAAAAATGTTTTTACAGAGAGATTATATTTCACACTAGCTTAGTGGCTCCATGTTGTAAGACTACCCCCTTGGTTTCTATAGGACTTAGTGTAAAATAGAACATTATTATGTTTTCTGTCAACCTCACAGGTTGCTATGGGGGTTAAACTAGATGCCATTAATAAAATAGTTGAGAACGGGGAGCATTCATTTAACAAATCTCACTGACTGCGAAGAAGTAGAAAAGCTCTTTCCCAGTCTGGTCCATGTAATTATCATGTTTGATACATGTCCCAACCCTACATAGTAGATAGGTTGTGCTGGATGGTAGCTGTTATAAAGATTTTTAAAGAATCTTGATATGTTTTTTTTTAAAATTTTTTTGTAGTTGTAGATGGACACAATACCTTTATTTTTATTTATTTGTTTTTATGTGGTGCTGAGGATCGAACCCAGTGTCTCGCACGTGCTAGGCAAACGCGCTACCACTGAGCCACAACCGCAGCCCTCTTGATATGTTTTTAAAAAATTCTTTTTCCAGTGCTGGGTGTGGAACCAGGGCCTTGTGCATGCTAGGCAAACATTCTACTACTGAGCTACATTCCCAGTTCTTATAATGATATTTTAAAAAATATGTATATTTTTTAGTTGTAAATGGACACAATACCTTTTTTTAATATATTTATTTTTATGTGGTGCTGAGCATCGAACCCAGTGCCTCACACGTGCCAGGCAAGCGCTCTACCACTGAGCCACAACCCCAGCCCCTGTAGTGATGTTTTAACTTCACTTTTTACACTTCTCCAAATGATTCCATTCCATAGCTACTCTAAAATTCTTTTTGATGTTTATCAACATGTATGGGCAGTAAGCTTTCCCCGCATGACGTCCTAAACCTTTCATTCTTTGCTGTTTGCCTTCTTACCTTTTTGAGTGATTTGTAAAACAGCTCTCAAAGACCTCAGTGCAATCTTTCATTTTCTTAGCTTTCTCTTTTAAAAAGTTATAATTATGCCATATCTTGTATGCAATTTTCTATTCTTTCATAGTTCTTAGTTTTGCTTTCCTTCAAGTTACCTGAACTTCCCCTCCAGGTCTTTTTAATTAATGAATCAATTAATTTCTACTTGTGTTTATAGCTCCCTCTCTTTTTCTCTTTCCTTCTCAGAAAATTGTGCTGTTTACTTTTTAACTGCTGAATTGTGTGATACTGTTACTTTTCTGGCATCCTGGGCTGAACACCACTGGGTGACTTTGGGGAGGGTATTGTGTTGTCTGATGGAAAACTACTGGTTATTTAAAATGCCAGCAGAACTGGCCTCCCTACTCACTCCCCACCACAGGCGGGGCGTCCACTTTGCTGGGAGTATAGAGTATCCCTCCTATTAGGTCTTGGTAGAAATGTTTCCCCTTTTAGCTCAGGGCAGGTTGACTGACAGTGTCACTGTAAGTGAGTCCAAGGGGCTTTACTCCTTCCCCATAAACAATGGATGGAATAACTGAGGACAGAGGGCCAGGGTGGGTTGTGTTGCTGTTGTTGACTCCGAAGCGCCTGCTTTTCCTGGCAGGGCTGTTGGGGGCATGCTGTTCCCACTGGTGTCCTCATGTGCTAATCGATCTCCTCATCCTGGGGCAGCACAGAGGTTACCGCACAGTGGTTTGCTGGGATGCCACCAAGATGATAATAAAGAGAAAAGCAAGGAGGTCTTCTATACCTGGCAAGGGTAAAAAAAAAAAAAAAAAAAGCCATTAAATGCAAGTCCCGAATCTCACACCCTCCTTCAAGTCCAAGATGGAAATTCTCTGAATCACACCCTGTAAATATTTTCAACCTTAGTTTATTTTCCTTAGATCCTTTGTTGTCGGGGAGAAGCAGAAAGAGGAGAAAAAAAAAAAAGAAGAAGAAGAAGAAGAAGAAGAAGAAGAAGAAGAAGAAGTGAGAGAAGAGGAGACTTCAAAGAAAGTTGGGGGAACTTGACTCCTAGAAGTAGACTCTCCAAAAATATACATTTAAACATGGTTGAGAACCACTCTGATGGACGGGATGAAGGACAGGATGAAGGTAATGAGCCAAACTTGACTAACCTTCAGGTGACTGGTATTTGAATGTAAAACACATACAAATTGGTTTATTTTGGACATGACAGAAGAATGAAATGTTTTATAGGGGAAAAATAATGCTCTTCAATTTCAAGAATGAGTAGAATAGAGTCCAAAGGTTAAAATGCTTGAAGAATAGACATTATCTTGATTTTTGACAAATATAAATTTTAATAGATTCATAATAGTAGAATACTAGTTCTAGTTTTAAAATGAAGTACTATTTATTAAAACTTAGGTTTTGAGAAGAAATATGAAATATAAAACTTATGTCTAAAAATAAAACTCTCTAACCTGTAATTTGAGAGCTGTCCAATTTTAATATGAATTTTTTGACAAGCTCTGTTTCCCTTGTGACAGAATGTCTCCTTTCAGTTTGAGTCATCATTGAACATTTATGAAATGTGACAATGCTGTTTTTACACAGCCTTAGACATTTGGGTCAAGGGGATGAGTGGGACATTGCAAAGGTGCAGATCATTTGTCACTTTGGATGTGGGTGGTGAAGAAGGGTTACCTGGGGGTGGGAGAAGGTTACCAAAAGGAGCAAGGAGGGCATGGGGCACCAAAGATGAATTTATTGCCTCTACCATCTTGCCTGCATTTGAGTACACAGACGCCAAAACTATTGAGTCCAATGCTTCATTCATTTTTAGAACTAGCCTGGAGTGGGAATTTTCTTGTACTCCAGTCTAGGGTTCTGAAATTGGGGCAAAAAGTGTATTTGATTCCAAGTTCTGTGTTTCTCTAGCAAGTGCATCATCTGTCCTCTTTTAGTTATCTTACGGGATGTGATTTCTTGTTTCTTAAATTTTTTTGTTAGTTTTTGTTTTCTGTTTTTATGAGCAGATATCAAGGGACCCAATTTTATGCACCACTGGGGTCTAAGAGCTCATGGAAGCTCACACATGAAGAGAGATCCAAGGAGCCTTTTCTCATGGTTCTCAGAGAAAATGCACTACTGGCAGCCTGATGTGTTGTAGCATGGGGAAGGCCACAGCTGTGAATGCAATCAATGGCCCTTCAATTTACAAAAAAAATACACATCTATAAACTGTGATGACGTCTTTTTAAAAATGTGTGCCATATTTAGGGTCAAGAGGATAATTTACAAGCAGGGTGGGATTGCGCTTAAAGCAGATGTGCCTGGTTTTAATGTGCCATGGTATGGGGTGGAGCAGGAGAATGCCCAGGGCTCCCGTAAAATATTAAGATCTGCTGGTATTCTGGAACTTTTGTGGTTGCTTCTTTGGATTCTGCAACACCCTTGCCTTCTGTTCAACTCTGGACCCAGATTCTGGCCAGCTACTTAGACCAGAGAACTAACTGGTTCCATACCTCGCCAGCACCCAAAACTTAGAAAAGAAACAAAGAGGAGCTAAATGATTTACTTTTTCCATTAGCTTGTTATGTTTTGGGAATTTTTGGAAGTATTGTCTGCTGGACTATTTACTACTATACTACTTCTTTATAATAATGACTATCTTTTTAGGGCGTCTTTGATTAGAGGTTCCCAAATGTTAAAGTGCATCGGGATTGCCTGGAAGTTCTATTAAATATGGATTGCTGGGCATCACCCATGTAATTTCTGATTCAGGATGTGCGAGGTAGGGTTCTATAATTTGTATTTCTTTTTGGGGGTCGGGGAAGGTACCAGGGATTGAACTCAGGGGTACTCAACCACTGAGCCACATCCCTGGCCCTATTTTGTATTTGATTTAGAGACAAGGTCTCACTGATTTGCTTAGCACCTCAAGGTTGCTAAAGCTTGCTATCCTTCTCAGCCTCCCAAGCTGCTGAGATTACAGTTGTGCGTCACCATGCCCAGCTATAATTTGTATTTCTAACAAGTTCTCGGGTGACATTTTGGTGCTGGTCTGGGGTCTGCACTTTGAGAAACACTGCTTTAGACAAGCCTTTTAGATATTAGTTCAGATCTTCTTCTAACTGAATTTCTTTATTATAGTCCTTAAAATGCCTAGAACACAAATCTGACCAATCTTATTCCTTGGGGAAGATGTTGGTATTTATCACAGAAGATAGACACCAATATTCTCAGCAAAGAGAACTGCTTTTTTTTCTTCAGTATTGAGGATTGAACTCAAGAGATCTCTACTGAGTTACATCCCTAACCCAGTCCTTTAAAAAATATATTTTTATATATAATTTTAATATATATAGTACATATATATGTATATATATATTTTTGAGACAGCATCTCACTAAGTTGCCCAGGCTGACCTTGAACTTGTGATCCTCCTGCCTTTGGCTCCTCAGTAGCTGAGATTACAGGTGTATGCAATTGAACCTGGAAAAGTGCCTACTCTATTCCTCATAAGAAGAACAATACGATACACTCTTGCGCTCCTTTGTCTTGACACTGGGTGTTCTATACCACTTCAGGACTCTGCCAGCAAGAAGGCCATCACCACATGCCACACCTTGAACTTGGACCTCGGATCACCAGAAATGACTTTTCTTGGGTAAAGCCATCTGGTGTTAAGAATATTTTTATCTCTAAAAAATGAGCTCCTAGGAGAGAAGACCCAAAGTAAAACAATCATGAATGAGTTTCAGCAAGGGTTGGAAGTTAATGACAACTTCATAAAATCGAAAAGCTGGAGTTACACAGGCATATCCAGCTCACAGAATAACTGGATTGGCCTGGACCAAAATGTGAATCTACTTTTGGAGGATGTTGTTAATAGCATGAGCTTTGAAGAGACCCTGAGTTCAGTTCTACAATTTTTAGCTCAGGATGCACAGTATATGGACTGCCTGCAACATCTCCAAGATCTTGTTACACACAAAGAACCAGATATGCCATGGAACCAAAGTCTAGAACAATCACACAGGTATCCTAGTGAAGATGAAGGAAAGGAAGGGCTGAACTGGAGAGAAGAAGCAAAGAAGGAGAAAAAGAAGAAGAAAAGAAGCTAGAAGACAACCTGAAAAAAGAAGAGGAAAGGGAAATGAGGAGCTGTGTTCCAAGAAAAGATCAGTCAGCAAATCCCTCATGCACATTCTTTGGGCAAAGTTTAAATTAAGCACATACCCCACAGTACAAGATAGTCTATCACTCTCATTTGAAATTAGCATTACAGATAGACAGATACAACAATGGTTTTGTAAAAAGAGGAAAAAATACAAGAAATAAATGTCTAAGCAAAGGCACAGCAAAAGACTCAAGAAATAAAAAAGCTTCTACACATAAAACTTGTAAGTTGCCAGGAAGTAAGAAGGGATATATTGACTTTCAATTCTTTTTGCATTTTCATAGTTACTGGATATCCTGTAACTCTCTCATGTGCCAGCCAGGGACACAAAAACAATTTGATTTACTGCTTATTTTTCATTCTACTCAAAACACACACACACGTATATGCCACCATTTTACATGTAGTCATATTATCATATGTATGCCATAGACGTTAGATTTTTATTATGTTGTTTTGTTTTGCAGTGCTGGAGATTATACCTAGGGCTTCATACATTGGTGGACACTTAAGTGCTGTACCAATTGAGCTACACCCCTAAACCTTAGATATTTATTCATTACAGAATTAAACCAGCTTAAGCTCCAAAGTTCTGAAGTTTAATTGCTGTTTTGGTGAACCAGAGTGCCAAATATAAGCCTCTCACTTTTCTTTTTTAAACCGGGGAATTAACCCAGGGGTGCTTAGCCACTGAGCAACATCTCCTGCCCTTCTTTATTTTTTATTTTGAGACAGGGTCTCCCTAAGTTGCTTAGGACCTCGCTAAATTGCTGAGGCTGGCTTTAATCTTGGGGTCCTCCTGTCCCAACCTCCCGAGCCACTGGTATTACAGGACTGCACCATGTCACTCAGTTACCTCTCACTTCTTAAAAGTGATCAGCCTTAGTCCAATGTGCACATCTCTGCCATTTTGGCTAGAAAATCACACTGCCATAACAGTCTTGGCAAGTACAGGCTATCCTGGCGCCTACACCAACTGTGTGGAGATAACATTTTTTAAGGCTCAAGCTTTAGGAATCAGAGATGTTCCATGCAGGTATTACCCTCAAAGATGGCAAAGTAGTGACCATCCAGCTAAAGCCCTTACAGTAACAGACATCTGGAAAAATATCATATCAGCCCTTGAAAAGCTAAGAAGGAACTCACTGCTATGAAGTTTGAGGGAGCAGTTTATAGGAAGGATTTATACGGGCTTTCACACCATAGCTTTCCTCTAGTAGGCAAAGTAAAAGTCTTCTGAGGTATTTATGGGACAGTTTCAGAACTGACCTAAGTGACTATGTAGAAAATTCTGTTAGCCCTATGTTAATTTGTTCTATATTCTTTTCTCCCTACAGGAATGAGCTGTTCTTGGTGTTTTTTTTTTTTGTTTGAATCATAGCTGTTTACAACAGTATTCAAATTAAATGGAAAAACTTGATGGTAGTTCCTTATCTTTGAAAAGATTAGCAATATCTCAGTGATAATAAAAATTTTTATTCCTTGTATTATCAGATAAATATTGTTATTTTGAGTCATAATTCCTGGTTTTGTCAGAGAACTCAAGATGAGATTTATGGCCATTTGACCTTATAACTTAATTTGATTATATTGTAAATTTTGGTAATCTCATTTTGTCTCTCATTTTAATCTATTACTAAAGTATATTTTATTTTTACTCTTATTGAATCATTTACTGATGTGTACAACTGTTCTATTGTAAAATCAACAAACTACTTATTGCAGTTTAAAAAAAAGAAGAGTAATACTATAAGTCAGCTTTTATCAATTTACAAGCTGACAGAATTAAACCACATTCTGCAGGAAGAATTTTTTTTATTTTTATTTTTTATTTTTGGTACTGGAGATTGATCTCAGGGGCACTCGACCACTGAGCCACATCCCTAGCCCTATTTTTTTGTGTTTTATGTAGAGACAGGGTCTCACTGAGTTGCTTAGCACCTCGCCATTGCTGAGGCTGGCTTTGAACTTGCGATTCTCCTGTCTCAGCCTCCCTAAGTGCTGGGGTTACAGGCATGCACCAGTGCGCCCGGCTTGCAGGTAGAATTTGAGATCATGTTGACCATGTGGCATCTTCTACACCTGGGGGTGGGGTTGGGGTTTGGGTTTGTTAGCATCCTGGAGAGAACTGGGGTTTCCAGGTCAGAGATGTTAGAGCTAATGCCCTACTGCACTCAGACAACTTTAAAAATTTAGTTGTAGATGTGCATAAAAATTTAGTTGTAGATGTGCATAATACCTTTATGCTATTATTTTTATGTGGTGCTGAGGATCAAAGCCAGTACCTCACACGTGCTAGGAAAGCATTCTACCACGGAGCCACAATCCCAGCCCCTCAGACAACTTTTGATTACATCCGTAGGCTGGACCTCAAAATTTCAACTGCTGGTGAACTCAGTGAGCAAAGATCTCGTTGTTGGGACTATATTTTATCATCAAGACTGTGAAATTAACAAAATATCTCATCACCCTGGTTTAATAACTCTTCTTTACCCTATACGATTTCTCAAGTTGATGGTCTTATTTTGGAATTAAATCATCTTGAATAATGGCCTCAGTGGTAGTATTATTGGCTATTAAGACTTTTAAGCTTTTAGCTGAGAATCTCTTCTTCATCTTGCAACCCAGGCTGAGAGACCCTGTGCTGTGCATTTGCTTAGGCTTTACTTGCCAGGGGAGAAGGGATTGTTCATAAATCATCTGTGAGAATTTTTAATCTTGTGGTTTTAATTTTTATGGGAATTTAAAAAAGAAAAAGAAATGTAAGTATATTCTAGATCATCTGGCTGATCCTCTAGCTAAATTTTGAAATCATAGTTCAGTGCCCATGTATGCCTCTGTTTACAACAGTCATGTTGGGGCCAGACATTCTTGAGAAACTGTCATGCCTTTATGAGAAAGAACAGAGGTAGCTTGCTGGGTAATGACACACTTGTGCCAAGTGAGGTCAGAACAGAGAGTGTGGATCTGATCTTGTGGATCCTTGGATGACATACCATCGGAGGGCTTGACAGAGGTAGAGGTGCTGAAGCTGGAGAGAGGAAGCAATGCTTATCATGTTAAATCAACATGACTTGGTGATAGTTTGTCTCTTGTGGCAGGAATGGTAGGCAGTGAGGGCTAGATGTCTGCTAGTCATGTTTCTCAAAATTGAGCAACAAAGATATTTCCCCTAAAGGAAAACAATTCTGGTGTTAACTTGAATTCACTACATAATAATGTTACTTAAATATGTATATGCAGAAATTAGGTATCATTTGCTTTTATTCAT
The DNA here is from genome assembly GCA_028644305.1 of Xerus rutilus. Lineage (NCBI taxonomy): Eukaryota > Metazoa > Chordata > Mammalia > Rodentia > Sciuridae > Xerus > Xerus rutilus. Next base: position 61,043,329 of record CM053401.1, read on the forward strand.
CTCATAAAACCAAAATGTATTTACAAGTTAAATATAAACTAAAACCCAGTTAATACTAAATTAATAACTTTAATTTAATATGACAAATGATAGTGTGTTGGTAAAACTAAATCTCTACTTGCAAACTTAATATAGCACAGATTGCTACAGTTAAGGATGTTTTGTTAGCGTAGAGAAAAGCAGTGGAAGAATTGTCAGTACACAGACCATGAACAAACCAAAAATTTTTAAAGAAGAGGTCCACATTTCTCAGATTAGAGAGACTTGTTTTGAGACTCAGTTCAAGGGTTACTTCATTTGAAAGTCTCCTCTGACAAACCCAGCTTGATTAGATGTCACTCTTCTGGGATCTGTTCAGAGTTCTGTCATGTAATTTATTTCATAATATCATGACTCATATGTATTTCTCTATCCTTGAAAGCAACTTTAAAAAAATGCCCTCAGAGATTGAAATGGTGTTAGCATGCAGCAGAGGAACAGAAAATTTTGTTGGTTCAATGAATACTTGGTGTAGACATTCTGAGCTCTTCTTTTTTTCTTAATGATTAAGCTAAATTTTAAAAGAAAGGCATGAGGGTGAATTAGTCAGAGATCAGTATTTTTGGGGGGGGGTTACCAGGGATTGAACTCAGGGGCACTCAACCACTGAGCCACATCCCTAGACCTATTTTATATTTTATTTAGAGACAAGGTCTCACTGAGTTGCTTACTGCCTCGACATTGCTGAGGCTGGCTTTGAACTCAGGATTCTCCTGTCTCAGCCTCCCCCATGGCGCTGGGCTTCAGAGATCATTCTTAAAAGACTCATTATGAGTATTGCAGGATAAGGGATTCTTGTAGGAATTAGATCTTACACAATTGAGAAGGAGCTGGAAAGTGAAGATCCAGGAGGGGGCCAGGTGGTAGGAGACAGGATCTCCAGCCAGGAGCTGAGAAACCTTGTGCAGGGATGGTGAGCCTTGTGCAGGGATGGTGAGCCTCCTAGGAAGGAAAGTTGTGTGGCTACCATCTGCTTATGGGTGTGGGGCTGCTATTGGCCAGTGGTAGGAAAGAAGAGATGGAAGGAGATCTCTTTTGGAACACAGGAAAGCAAGGGCAAGCTGGAGCTGGCTGTGCACCTTTGCTACATATCTGATGACAAACTTTCAGAGTAGTGACTGTTATTTCACTTCTGCTTTCTGAATCTCACACAAGTTCCTCTTGGTCAATCAAACCCATAACTGTAGAAGGGAGAAAACTGTAGGAAATACCTTAAAGGAAGCCTTGATCTTTACTCCTGTTTATGCTCTCAGATTCTTCAGAACAAAACTGCATTGGCACTGAAACTAGGAAATAATACTAAGCATAAGCTATGGGGATTTCAACCAAATAACATACAATTTGAAATCAAGTGGTAAAAGTTGCAGCAAACAAGCTAGTACTCAATTGCCTGCTTATAAGATATATGCAGTATCATGGAAAATAGGTAGAAGAATTTCTCCAAAATCTTCTAATGTTTCTGTTTAGTGGCTCTTTTTTCCCCCTTTATCACTGAGCTATACACTCAAGGCTTTTAAATTTTTGTTTTTTTTTTGAGACAGGGTCTCACTAAGTTGCTGAGGCTCCTCCTGCCTCAGCCTCCTGAGTCGCTGGGACTACAGGTGTGGGTTACCACGCCTGCCCAGTGATTCTTTATTTTGACTCAGAGCCCCAGGGTTTCAGAACTTCTTGCAGGAGATGCACACATATCTTGAGAGTTTTTTGATAACTATACTTTTTTCCTTAGATGCATAGTCCTCCTTCAAGCTGCTCAAGGTTGGAGCACAGGTGGTTTATGTGAGAGTCTCACAATGGAAGTACCTCTTCCCATTAGAAATCTGGATGTGGCCTTTGTAGGCAATGCATTCCTGGAAAGGAAAGTATACAGAACTTTCTTGCCATTTTCTGCCAACCTGACAGCTTCTTTAGGCTTGTTCAGGTGTGCTTCAATGGGTGGGAGTGGACAGCCAACCTGGGGTGGTGGGCATGGAGTCCAGACCCACTATTTTTTTTCCATGGGAACTTGAGCAAGTTGTATTTTCTTTTAGCATTGGTTTCTTGACTGTAGCATGGGGGAATTAATTAATTCTTACCTAGCAGAGTTTTAGTGAATTAAATAGGAAGTATATAAAACTCTTAATGTGGAAGATGGTACATTGTAAACTGTTGATAAATAAAATTATGGCTTATAACAAATGAAAAGTGATATTGTCATAAACCCTTTCTCATGACACATTTATGTGCATGTATTCATATAAATATATAAAGGAAAACATTTGTTTAATGGATTTGAGTTGTTTTGCGTATTCAGGAATTGTTAGCATCTGTGGTAGGGACTTGCTCAGATGTATTCCTTCACTATAGAATTTGTTCAAAGAACTTAAACTAATTTATTAGAATCTTGGTATACCAGCAAATCAAGAAAGTGTGTTGATATATGATGCTTGAATTCCTGACTTGTAATTCTGAGATGGAATCTGGGGGAGGTATGTGGCTCAGTCCTGACTGACTTTTAGGACTGAGACCCATATCCTGTCTTGGTATTATTTGAGTTGAATTTGTTTTGTGGTTATGTCTGTCTTCAGCAAACCTTCTATTTTTCATTTTGCTGAGCTTTCCTATGGGTGCCAGTGTAATTTTATAAGAACTGCAGAAAATCAAAGAGAGCTTACTGAATTCAAGTATCCACTATAATTTCTTGCAAATATATTAGTTGTAGCCATGAAATTAATTCAATACAGAACCTAAAGCAAACAAAACAAAAAGAAGGGCAGAAGAAGCAAAGTCAGAGAAGAAGACAAATGCTCTGCCTCTAGTTGGAAAGTCATTAGACCCTAAGTACTGAGATTCTCATTTTGTCCTTCACATGAAATCCGTTTATCTTCTGAGTTCTAGCCTCATTGATATTTGGGGTTCTAAAAATTCTGTTGTAATATTGTTGAATTGTTGAAATGTTATTGAAATCATTTTGATAAAGTTATAGAGCTTTAGTCCCTAAAAATTAAATCTTTTTAATTTGCCTACTGATGTGCTCTTACATTCTTTTATATCTGCAGAATTATTACAAATTTGTAAGACCCAAAAGAAAGATACATTAAAATAATTAACTTTTTAAAAGAAGGAATTACCTTTAAAGATTTTGTTAGGAAGGATACATTAAGCTCTTGCTAGCTGTGGATTACAAATTCTCAGATACTTCACTTATTTTCTAGTTCTCTACCACCCAGCCCTTTTCCTCAGCATGATCAAGAAAACTGCAGGAATAATTTGCCTGAGTAAGAATGACATTGGTTGTCTGGTGTATCCAATAACCACTCTGGCTTTTGCTTTAGTTGCTGAATTTTTCCAAATATATTCTCTATTGCTGTGATATTGAGATAGTGAAAACTTGCTTTTATTGAAATATATAACACAGGTACAGAAAAGTGCATGAAACAAATGTATAACATAATGAATTATTATTCATTGAATATCCTTATAACCATGTTACAATTTATTTATTTATTTATTTATTTTTTATTTAGGCTTACATTTTAACAGTGTAAATGATTCATTGTGCATAGATAGAGGATAACATATCAATTCTCTAGTTGTAAGTTGTATAGAATCACAACATATATGCAGTCATACATAAAGTTAGGGCTATGATGTCCATCATA
>CM053401.1:61047505-61070433 GCA_028644305.1 Xerus rutilus
CGGTCCCCGGGAACTCTGGAGCAGAACTGGGGCGGGCCCAGGCTGCCCTTGGGTGGGGCTGCCTCGCACTAGGGTGTCTGAGGGGACTCTTACTCTGAGTTTGGGATCCTCAGTGGCTCGAAGTGGCAGTTCCTGGTCGCTCTCTTGCTGGACACCCGAGCAGGTTCCTGCGGGCGGATCTGGGCCCTCTGCGGCTCCTGCCGGTGCACTGGAGCTCTGGAGCTCTGGAGCTCTTGCTGGACACCCGAGCAGGTTCCTGCGGGCTGTCTCTGCTGGGGTCTCTGGAGCGACTCTTGCCCTGAATATGGGCTCCCCAGTGGCTAGCAGCTGAGGCTGTGTGCCCACGGGAGCAGCTGCTAGGGGTTCTGCGTGGTTGGATGGGCGCTGGAGCCAGAAACCCCGTATAGAAGCAGGCCCTGCCCGGGGCGGGCCCTCCCATGTTACAATTTTTTTAAAGTGAATTATATTAGACACTCATGTATTGTTGAGGGAAGGTAAATTGCAATCTTCTTGGAGAGGGATTTGAAACTTAAAGTTCTCATGTATGCTTCGATTTCACTTCTAGGAATTCATACTAGAAAATGCACAAATGCACAAGGGTGTACATACAAGAACATTTATTGCTACATCCATTCGTTCAGCCAGTGTTTTGGAGCATACCCACTATGTTCCACTGTTCTTGGTTTTGGAAATACTGTAAAGAATAAGACAAGCCAGGTGCGGTGGCGCACGCCTGTAATCCCAGCACTTCGGGAGGCTGAGACAGGAGAATCGCGAGTTCAAAGCCAGCCTCAGCAATGGCGAGGCGCTAAGCAACTCAGTGAGACCCTGTCTCTACATAAAACACAAAATAGGGCTGGGGATGTGGCTCAGTGGTCGAGTACTCCTGAGTTCAATTCCTCTTGCCAAAAAAAAAAAAAAAAAAAGAACAAGACAAATAAGGTCTTGTGGAGTTTAGATTTCAGCAGAACAGACAATAAACAAATGAACTTGAGGCATCTGATAGTGATAAATAAAAAATCTGGAGAGTGGCTGGGTACTGTGTGTTTGCTCAGGAAAGAACATTCTGAGGAAGTTACAGGTATGTTGATGTTTGAGGGAGAGAAAAGGGTCAGTCAGTGAGGAGCAAGGACAAAGCACTATAGGGGCTGAGCATGCTACAGAGACACAGGTGGAACTTGTTTGATATATGGGGAGAGTAGCAAGGAGGCCCCTGCGGCTGAACACAGTGAGCTGGGGGGATTAGTGAGAAATAAAGGTAGAGATGGAGTGAAATCCAGATCACAAGGGTCATGGCAAGAATTTTTTATTTAATTTAAAATGTAATAGGAGCTGGGTACAGTGGCACATGTCTGTATTCTCAGTGATTTAGGATCTGCAGGTAGGAAGATTGTAAGTTCAAGGCCAGCCTCAGCAACTTAGTGAAACAGTCTCAAAAAAATAAAATAAATAAATAAATAAAAGAAGGTTGAGGATGTAGCTCAGTGGTAGAGCGTTTGCCTGGCACTGTGAGGTCCTGGACTCAGCCTTGTGTGGGGGTGAGGGTGGAGTAGTGACAGGAAACTATTGGAGTAGTTGGGGGAGGGAGCAGGGAAAGAATATTTTGAAGTATTTCAAAGTTCCAAGAATAGTTCAGGGCTGGGGTTGTAGCTCAGTGGTGGGGTGCTTGCCTCACATGTATGAGGCACTGTGTTCAATCCTCAGGACCACATAAAAACAAATAAATAAAATAAAGGTATTGTGTCCATCTACAGTTAAAAACCTTAAAAAAAAAGAATAGTGTGTTCATCTACCACTAAAAACATTTTTTAAAAAAGAATAGTTCAAAGAAATTGGGCTGAGATTGTAGCGATAGAGCACTTGTCTAACATGGGTGAGGCACTGGGTTCGATCCTCAGCACCACAGAAAAATAAATAAAATAAAGGTTAAAAAAAAAGATCAGAGAAATAATCTATACCTTTATCCAGACCTAACCATTTTTAAAACCTTTTGCCACATTTGCATTTTCATCCTCTTTCTCTATATATGTATAAACCTGTCTAAATATGTCAGCGTGTATTCCCTAAGAAGGATATTCTCTTATCCAGCCACAGGGAATTTAGCACTGGAGCGCGGATGGTTCTTATCAGTCTTGCTCCACTTTTGCCCGTTGCTCCTCAATGTCCTTCTTACAGTACATGCCATTCCTCCCCCTTGGTATGGGATCCAGTCTAGGATTGCGTGTGGCATTTAGTTGTCAGGACTTTTGAGTCCCCTTTATAGGAACTTTATAAAAGGGTCCTTAGCCTTTCTTTGCCTTTTATGACTTTGACAGCTTTGGAAAAAAACGGGTCAGTTAATTTGGAAAATAGTCTTCAGTTAGGTTTGTCTGCTGTTTCCTCATGATTATATTCAGGTTGTTTTTTACTGGTTGGAATGAAGATCTCTTCCAGTTGGAATAAAAATTAAAAAGTTAAATTATTAGCATCAGTTTTACTGTTTATATTTACATTGTACAATGCCAATTTAGAATGCAAATGTAAAAGCATTTAAACTCATATGCAGAATAATCTAGAATTACATAATCAGTATGCTTTAGTTCATCCATGCATATACATTTCATCCTTGGGAGAACATTGGAAACACTGTGCCATTGTACCACTAACTCAAGTGTTTTTATTTTTAGTTTTGATATACTCACATTCTACGTTTGGCTTTCTGATGAGTAAGGAAAGACTGAAAGCAAAAGGAGCTATCTTTCCCCTTCTTTCTACATCACCATTTTTAGTGTAAGTGGTTGGCTAACACGAAAGTCACACCGATAAGAAAGGACATGGGGGCCGGGGCTGTAGCTCAGTGGTAGAGCGCTTGCCTCGCATGTGTGAGGTACTGGGTTCGATCCTCAGCACCACATAAAATAAATAAAAGTATTGTGTTCATCTATGACTAAAAAGAAAAAAAATTTAAAAAGGATATGATAGATTTCCTTGGTTGTGTTTGTTTTTATTTTTTAGTGGATAAATAAAAGCAAAAATGACACACTAATGGGGTGCCGTGTCATGTTTGGATACATGCGCACAGTGCATAATGTTTAAATTGGTTTAAACATTTATCTTCTCAAATATTTATCATTTTCTTGGGGGGAAAACTTTCAAAATCTTTCTTCTAGCTTTTTAAAATTTTATTCTAATTAGTTATACATGACAGTAGAACACATTTTGGCATATCATGCATAAATGGAGTGTAACTTCTCATTCGTCTGGTTGTACATGATGTAGAATTATACAGGTTGATAGTCATATATGCACATAGGGGAATAATATCCAATTCATTCCATTATCATTCCTACCTCCAGGCCCCCTCCTTTCCTTTCAGTCTTCTCTGTCTAGTCCAAAATACTCTATTCTCCCCCCTCTGTTGTGAATTTCCTTCTAGCTTTTTGAAATATACAGTACATTGTTATTTGTAGCTACCCTACTGTGCAATAGCACACCAGCTTCTTATTCCTGTCCAACTGTGACTTAGTGATCCTTCCCCATCTACTCCTCGCTTCTCCCTCCAACCTCGGGTAACCTCCTTTCTACTCTCCAATGAGACTTGGGGATCAACTTAAATTCTTCATGAGTGATCTTGTTTTTAGAATGCCTCCTTCCTCTTCCTGTGTGTGAAGTATTCTGGTTCAAACATATATGGTATTTTGGGCCTGTCACTGCCCAATTTGATCAGGGACAGAGTGTATTTACCTTGTACTTGTTTTGAGTCTTGCTGAGCACCTGTGTACTGCAATTCTGTGCTTAAGGGGAACTGGGAACACCAACAGACCCCCAGATTGTGTGTGTCTCCCCTGCTTCCACTCATGGTCCATTGTCCCATAGGATTTCACTTAAAATATACAAGTTTGTAGGTTACATTATGAAGAATTTCAAGTCAGGTGCAGCCGCTCACGCCTGTAATCCCAACAGCTTGGGAGGCTGAGGCAGGAGGATTGCAAATTCAAAGCCAACCTCAGCAATTTAGCAAGGCCCTAAGCAACTTAGTGAGACCTTGTCTTAAAATAAAAAAAATAAATTGGTTTGGGGTTGTGGCTCAGTGGTTAAGCACTCTTGAGTTCAGTCACCAGTACACCTTTCCCCCACCCCCCAAAAATTTCAAAATGGCAACAACAGCATTAAACCAAGCTTGGTGTCTTTGTGAGCACAGGCCCAGGGAAGCTGGCCTGCCTCTACATTTATCAGTCATTACTCCAGGAAAGAGCCCTTCTTCTTCATTTACTTATTTAGGTATACATTTGTTTATTATTAATATGGACTTATGGATTTCTATTTTTTTCAATGGGCTATAATCCATTAATATCTTTGTTTTGATAATCAAATAGATTTATTTAGTGGGAGCCTATTCAAACTGATTCTTGTGTGCTTTTGAAATTCTGTCCTCCTTTATTTTTTAAACATATCATGCTAGGCTCATCTTAAACTTTTCTCCCCACACTTGAAACTAGCCTTTTCTCAAAGGCTTCTCTTGCTTCTTTTAGTGAAGTAAAGATGTTTAGAAACCATGACCTGGGGGTGGGTTTGTTTATTGTTTCTAGGCTCCTTTGCAAGAGAAAACTAGAGGGAAATCGTACTTTTTAAAAAAACAAACCATGAGTTTACGATGATACTACAATTCCCAACTTCCTTGGAGTCTTCTTTGCCTATTTCCTCTTGTATTTGTTTCTCTCCTCTTAGAGTAAGGACTTGCATCCCAACTTCACCATACATTACCCTAGGATATATTCTATAGCCAAAACATAATGAATTATAAAAGTTCAAGATTTGTTACTTGTTCATAGTACAATGATGAGGCCACATCAATGTTTATGGCAGCTTAATTCACAATAGATAAGCTATAGAACCAACCTAGGTGCCTTTCAACAGATGAATGGATAAAGAAAATGTGGTATATATACACAATGGAATATTACTCAGTCATAAAGAAGAATGAAATGATGACATTTGCTGCTAAATAAATGGAACTGGAGACTATCATGCTAAGTGAAATAAGCCAATGCCATAAAACCAAAGGCCAAATGTTCTCTCTGATATGTGGATGCTAACACACAATAAGGAGTGGAGGGGAGGGAAGAATGTAAGTACTTTGGATTAGACAAAGGGGAATAAGGGGAAGGGAAGAGGGTTGGGAATAGAAAAGACACAATGAGTCAGATTTTATAATTTTCCTATGTTCATATATGAATACACGACCGGTGTAACTCCACATCATGTACAACCAAAAGAATGGGAAGTTATACTTCATGTATGTATAATATGTCAAAATACATTCTACTGCCTTATATAAAAAGAATAAATACAAAATTTAAAAAAATATTTGTTGCTTATTCTTTCCACTAAACTGTGGGTATAGAGTTAAGTACTGTATTTGAGTTTCTTGGATAACTGCCTTTTATGGTATATGCAATTTATTTGAAATACAGTATTTTCTAGTTACCCCTCCCCGACCCACTTGTTGTAGACAATTTCATTTTTTTTACCTTTTGTATATTTCTTTTTGCAAAATTAAGCATATATGTATATATATTCTCCTTCACCTTATTATACAAAAGGAAATATACTTTACATATGTCTTTATTTTTATTGTTTAATATTTATTTTTTATTTATTTACTTTTTGGTACTGGGAATTGAACCCAGGGGTGCTTAACCACTGAGCAACATCCATGGCCCTTTTTATTTTGAGACAGTGTCTTACTGAGTTGTATAGGACCTTGATAAGTTGCTGAAGCTGGCCTCAGACTTTCGATCCTCCTGTCTCAGCCTCCTGAACTGCTGGGATTACAGAAGTGAGCCACCACACTTGGCTACATGTGTTTTTAAACTTTGATATTTTTCCACTGGAAATTATTTGGAAATCTCTCCATGTAAGTATATTGATATCCTTTTCATTGTTTTAAAATAGTTGTATATCATATATACTATACTTTATTCAACTAATATACTTGGTCATTTAGCTTGTATGCTAGTATTTTGTAACTGCAGATGATGCTACAAACGAATACCCTTTAGAGTGCGCATTTTCTTTTTTCTAGAGTTATATCTTTAAGGTAAAAATCTGGCAGAAAGTGGAGCTGTCACTGTAAATGCACATGTCATTCCCGACTTCCCCTCCAGAGGTGGTGTACTATTTTGCATTCTCACCAGGACATGTTTCCTCACAGTTTTATCAATACAGTATATGAGGGCTGGGGCTGGGGCTCAATGGCAGAGCACTTGCCTCATGCGTGAGGCACAGGGTTCGATCCTCAGCACCACAAAAAAATAAATAGATAAAAAAAGGCATTGTGTCCATCTACAATTAAAAAAGTATTTTAGAAAATATAATATATGATGAAGTTTTTGAATTTTTGACAATCCAATGGGAGGGCAATTATATAGATGGTTAAATAATAAATAGATATAAATTAGACAATAATTATACTTATTTATCAGTTTTTAGACTAATGAATTGGTACACTAGCAACCTTCACAGGTGACTAATGAGTTTTTTCTCTCTTTATTTCCTTTCATTATGAACTCACAAATTTTATATTTAATAGGGAAAGCAATGATGTAAACTCCTTAACATGGGCAGCTCCCATTTTAATTTTTAAATATTCTCTTCTGATTTTTTCTGTAATCTCACATGTTTTTACCAAGCTGTAATTAACAGGTATAGTTGATTATATATTCTGCTTACTATTATGACATGCAAGCTCACTGAGAGTGGGAATTTTATTTTCTTTTTCCCACTAATTCATCCGTAGCATCTTAGATGGTGACTGGCACAGAATCAGTGCTTAATAGAAGTTTTTGGTTGAATGGATGAATATACTTCAAAAGTATTCCTTTTAAATGTGCTTTTAAATTTATCAAGTGTATTAAAATGTTTTGGCATGATGAAAGGCATGTACTCTTTGTTTTTCCCCATAATAATTTTATTGATTATTTCTGAAACTAGTATTTTAAATAACGACATCTTGGAGGAAAATGCACTACTATATTTCATGGAAATAATTAAGAAAGTTATTATTTGTGTCATGTCAATCTGGGAGGAACATAACAGTGGGTGTTTTAGAGGTCTTATTTTTAAACTATGTTCTTTGATACTTTCACTGATGCTTGGGATGATATATTGGGAGGAAGGGCACAGCTGAGGTGATCAGGAAGAACCAGGAAGGATATTATCAGAACCCAAAATGGATTTAGTAATTGAAGGGATGTGAAATGCGGTCAGAAGAAAATGCAGTGCAGTTCATTGTAGATACGGGGGAAAAACAGATACATTACTATACAATGGATCTTATAGACAAACATGGCTAGTCTGGAGAGATGAGATCCAATTTCACGGATATGATAAACCCAACTTAAAGCAGCAATGTTAGTAAGATATGTTAGGAAGATAAGTAAATATATGGTATTAAAAGACAGAATGGCAGACTCTTATGTAAGGGTTGGGATCAGAGTAGTGCACTAGGGACTAGACTTAAGTTTTAGGGCAAAGTTTACAAATTGGCACCTTACAAAATCATCCCTGATGGATTTTCTTTGAGCTGAGAGAGATAGGAAAGGAGAGGAGGGGAGGGGAAAGGGGAGGAAGAAAAAGGGGAGAGGAGGGGAGGGAAAGGGAAGAGAAAGGGAGAAATTACTTTCTAAATTTTAAAAAGTAGAAATTTCTACATAAAATTCAGATTTCCAGTGTCTCTTGAAAAACTTGAAAATCTGTCCGTATTGTACCACTGTTGTGACTAGCCCGTCAACAGTCGATTGGAGCTGAGTAGCTGCTGCCTAGTTAAATTGGGGCATTTCATGCATAGTCCTCCCTGGTCCCTGCTGAGTCCCAACTCCAAGGCCCTAAGGCCAGGCATTGTTCAGCTGGTTCTCTGGCAGTTGTCTTTCCCATACCAGGTCCATAGCTGTTCTAATTGCCTCCTGATCAGCCCACTGGTGAGAGAGAGATTCTTGACCAAGGGTTTGGGGAATGGCTGAAGGCCCATCACTGTCACTAGACAAATGAGAGCAGCAGCAGTTTATTAATCACACATGCTCAAGGGGGTATAAGCCATTGCATGCCACAGGGTTGCACAGGGGCTGCCCTTGGGAACACAGTGGACAAGCCAAGGCATTGGAAGGTAGGCTTTGTAGTATTTAAGGGGTAAGAGACCCTTGAGAAGATGTGGCTGGCTTGTTTAAATAATTGCACAGGTTGACAGGAAATGGAAACTCACTGGTTTGGGACAAGCAGGCTCTATACCAGGTTCCCTTTATAAGGAGGGTTGTTTGGCTTGTGGAGGGGAACCTATACTTAGGCCATTCAAGGCCCTTCTGATTTCATGGGATATCAAGGGAGCACATAATGTTGAGTCTTAGTTTTTGGCTTTATACCACGACACCCTGCTTTACTCATTTACCTTATCTTCTTAGCTCATGGAGATATGTGCATGAAACTCCTGTATCTAGAAGAAAATTTTCTTCCTCTGATTGTTTGTGAAATTGAAATATATCTTGCAAGGATGATTTTCTTTGCTAAGGATTAAAAAGTCACACAATGAACAAATAGCAGAAAAACTTTTTTTTAAACCTTTATTTTTTTAATGTGGTACTGAGGATTGAACCCAATACCTTACACATGCAAGTGTGCTCCACCACTGAACCACAACCCCAGCCCAAAACTAGTTTTTAAATGGACTTCTGCCCAAAGTGGGCAGCCTCTAGGATCTTGTAGAGAATTTTCTATACATAAGATGGTTTAGGAAGGAATGAAGAACAACTTCACCACAGGATTGATAGTGAAATAAGTTACCAAGGAAACATTTATTCATTCAGCCAATATTTTCCCATTTGTTCAAAAATGTTTATTAGTAATACTAAGTCAAGGGTTTAAGGACAAGACTCATTTTCTTCCCTCAAGGAGCTCGAAGACTAGCAACCATTACTACTCAATTAGGTGATGCTGGTGAGGATATAAACAGGGGACACACAGAAGAGAGAGGACATCATAATCTGTTTGGAGGTTTAAATTTTAAAAGATATAGGTTACTGAGTTTCTGGCAGTGACTCAAGTACAGTCTTGAAAGTGAGAAAATTCACCCCTCAGAGTATTTGCCAGTCAGTATTTCTGAAATTCTCAATTTGAAAATTAGTGCTTCCTGTGTCAATGTAGTATATATATATAACCTCATGAAATGAATGATTCTATTAACTTCCGTGCCTTTTCTCTGATGACTTGTCTACAGTTTGTTTTCCCTTTCTTCCCTGGGACTCTTGTACGCTGTAGGTTCAAGACTGCACGTCTACAATGGCAGACTTCCTTAGCTGGCTCTCTGTAGTGAGCTGGGTGATGACTTTGATGTCAGAGAGGTGGGTCCTGGGTGTTAGAAGTGGACTCAGGCCAGGGATTGAGGGGAAAATGTGTCTGCAGAATATCCTGCCCTCACCAAGGGTGTGATTGGCCATATTTTGAAGCCAACATATAATCAATTTTGAGTATTCTTAGAAATTGTACAGTGTAGGGCTGGGGATGAAGCTCAGTGGCAGAGCACTTGTCTAGCACACAAGAGGCCCTGGGTCCCAGCCCCAACACTGCAAACAAAGGGAAGAAAGAAAGAAAGAAAGAAGAAATTGTATAGTGTTACATGCATCCTTTCTCTTGCTATTGGCAAAAATCAGATTTTTTTCTAAGTTGTATTCTGTGGAACACTAGGTTCCAGATGCTCTTAAAAAATTAGGGAAGGTCTATAATCAAAAAGGTCTGGAGAAAAATAAAATACTTGGGAATCAATTTAACAAGAGGTGAAAGACTTCTACAATGAAAACTACAGGACACTAAATAAAGAAATCAAAGAAGACTTTAGAAGAGGGAAACATGTCCCATGCTCTTGGACAGGCAGAATTAATATTGTCAAAATGGCCATACTTCCAAAACCATTATACAGATTTAATGCAATTCCTATTAAAATCCCAATGAGGGCTGGGATTGTAGCTCAGCAGTAGAGTGCTTACCTCGCATGCGTGAGGCCCTGGGTTCGATCCTCAGCACCACATACAAACCAATAAAATAAAGACATTGTGTCCATCTACAACTAAAAAAAAAGAAAAAAATTTTAAAAAAATCCCAGGGACATTCTTCATAGAACTAGAAAAAGCAATCATGAAATTCGTTTGGAAAAATAAAAGACCCAGAATAGCTAAAGCGATCCTTAGCAGGAATGAAACAGGAGGAATCACAATACCAGACCTTAAACTATATTACGGAGCTATAGTAACAAAAACAGCATGGTATTGGCATCAAAATTGACATGTAGACCAATGGTACAGAATAAAAGACACAGAGACAAACCCATATAAATACAGTTATCTTATACCAGACAAAGGCACCAAAAACATATATTGGAGAAAAGATAGCCTCTTCAACAAATGGTGCTGGGAAAACTGGAAATCCATATGCAGCAAAATGAAATTAAACCTCTATCTCTTACCCTGCACAAAAATCAACTCAAAGTGGATCAAAGACAGGCACCGGAACAGAAACCCTATACTTAATTGAAGAAAAAGTAGGCCCAAATCTTTATCATATTGGCTTAGAAAGGACTTGACTTCCTTAACAAGACTCCTAAAGTGCAAGAAGTAAAATTAAGAATCAATAAATGGAGTAAAGGTGGTAGAATATGATGGTCATCATAGCCCTAGCTTTATGTATGACTGCATGTATGTTGTGATTCTTTATCACTTACAACCAGAGAAATGAAATGTTATCCTCCATCTGTGTAAAATGAATCAAATTGCATTCTGATATCATGTAAACCTAAATAGAACAAATAAATAAATTAAATATGGGGAAAAAAAGAATCAATAAATGGAATGGATTCAAACTAAAAAGTTTCTTCTCAGCAAAGGAAATGATCAATAATGTGAAGAGAGAGCCTAGAGAATGGGACAAAATCCTTACCACCTTTACCTCAGATAGAGCATTAATCTCCAGGATATATAAAGAACTCAAAAAACTTAACACCAAGAAATCAAATAACCCCATCAATAAATGGGCTAAGAAACTGAACAGACACTTTACAGAAGAAGAAATACAATCGATCAACAAATACATGGAAAAATGTTCATTATCTCTAGCAAGTAGAGTAATGCAAACCAAAACTACTCTAAGATTTCATCTCACTCCAGTCAGAATGGCAATTATCAAGAATACAAACAATAATAAGTGTTGGTGAGGATGTGGAGGAAAAGGCACACTCATACATTGCTGGTGGGACTGCAAATTGGTGCAACCACAATGGAAAGCAGTATGGAGATTCCTTATGGTATGGGACCAAACCTCAGAAAACACACCAAGTCCCAGTGATGTCCAACTTGGAGAGTCTTTATTAGCTGGCCAGTCCCAGTGATGTCTTTATTAGCTGGCCAGGGACTGTTCCCTACAGACCTAAACAGTCTCTGTAGGGAACAGCGTCAAGCCTGAGTGTTTCAGGGTATTTAAAGGCAAAACCACATGCTGGCTGGCATAGCTGCAAGCAAGCAGGAGTCCAGAAGTTGAATTGAGCCAGTAGCAAAACAGTGCATCCAAAGCAATGCATGCATTCTGTGCACATTTGATTCTTTCCATGATCATTTATAATTAACACAGCTCTGGGTTCAGCACAGGGTCATAAGGAACCAAAATGGATGCCATAGCTAAGATGGAGTCACACGTGTTAACCTAGTCCACAACACTCAGAAGACTTGGAATGGAACCACCATTTGACCCAGCTATCCCACTCTTCAGTTCATACCCAAAGGACTTAAAATCAGCATACGACAATGATGCAGCCACATCAATTTTATAGCAGCTTAATTCACAATTGCTAAACTTTGGAACCCACCTAGTGCCCTTCAGCAGATGAATGGATAAAGAAAATGTGGGACATTTATACATAATGGAATATTACTCAGCCTTAAAGAAAAATGAAATTATGGCATTTGCAGGTAAATGGATGGAACTAGAGAATATCATGCTAAGTGAAATAAGCCAATCCCCCAAAACCAAAGGCAGAACGTTTTCTCTGATAAACGGATGCTGATCCATAGTGGGGAGGGGGGTTGGGAAACATGAAGGAACTTTGGTTTGTGCAGAGGGGAGTGAGAGGAGGGGTGGAGCTGTGGGGATGGGAAGGATGGTGGAATGAGACAGACATTATTATCCTACATACATATAAGATTACACTACTGGTGTGACTGCACCATGTACAGCCAGAGGACTGAGAAGCTGTGTTCCAGTTGTGTACAATGTGTCAAAATGCAATCTACTGTCATGTACAAGTAATAAGAACAAATTAAAAAAAATAGAAAGGAGACCAGTAGAATAGAAGTAGGGGATCAAGGGGAGGGAGAGGAGGGAAAGGGGAGGTACTAGGGAATGAAATTGATCAAATTATAGTTTCATTGTGTGCATGTATGAATATATTATAACAAATCCCACTGTTATGTATAATTATAATGTGCCAATAAAAAGGGGGAAAAAAAGGTCTGGGAGCCTGTCACAGTGGTGCCCGCCTATAATTGCAGCGGCTTGGGAGGCAGAGGCAGGAGGATTGTGAGTTCGAAGCCAGCTTCAGCAATTTAGTGAGGTCCTAAGCAACTCAGTGAGACCCTGTCTCTAAATAAAATACAAAAAAGGGCTGGGGATGTGGTTCAGTGGTTAAGTGCCCCTGAGTTCAATCTCTGGTACCCCCCAAAAATGTCTGGGAAATGACACATGCAATATATAAACAGAATATATAAACAGTCTCTTTTTTTGGTTCATCTAGTATTTCCAATTTTTTCTGATGGTTGAGTTTTATTTCCTTTTAAAACATTTCAGTGGTAAAACTCCCTGGGTTCTATCCTCAGTACTCTGGGTAGGGGTGGGGAACCTCTGTGGCGATTACATTGAGAGATCAGTGTCCAGAATTCTGGCAGCAAACATGATTTGAGGAGAAATGACTGAAAAAGCTGTAGGTAGAATTTCGTGGAATCAAGGGAGACATTGCAAAATCCTGGGGCTGGCTGATAGGCAGACCGAAGGGGAATGGGAAGAAGTGATTCTCAGCACTGGGGAGAGGGAGCGAGGAAAGAGGGCCTCCTGGTAGGGGATGTGGCCTTTGAGATAAGCGACAGAAGCAGCAGTCCAGCCTGTCTGTGGTGATCCCTTCTGGCTTTGATCCCCTACTGATGGCTAAACCCCAGGGGAAACCAGAGGGTAGGCGAGCAGCTGATTCAGTCAGACAGAGAGTCTTTTGAGGAGGGAAGGGGCTGGAGAGCACACCCTGAGGGGCAGGCAGGTATGGAGCTAAGAAACAATTAAGAACTAGATAGTTGAGAGAGTAAATCAGCCTTCAGTCCTCATAACTGTGAAACTGCAATTGGAAGAGATTACGTGAATTACCTGTGAATGAATAGTACAGGTATAGTTCCTTTTTCTCTTTTGGGCAGGGAGGGGTGTTCAGGGGATTGAACTCAAGGGCACTCAAACACATCCCCAGCCCTATTGTATTTTTTTTAAAATATTTTTTTAGTTGTCAGTGGACCTCTATTTTATTTATTTATATGTGGTGCTGAGAATCAAACCCAGTGCCTCACACATGCTAGGCAAGTGCTCTACCACTGAGCCACAACCCCAGCCCTTGTATTTTATTTAGAGAAAGGGTCTCACTGAGTTGCTTAGTGCCTCTCCATTGACGAGGCTGGCTTTGAACTTGAGATCCTCCTGTCTCAGCCCCCAGAGCCGCTGGAATTACAGGTGAGTGCTATGGCATCTGGCTTCTTTTTCTTTTTATACTTTCTAAAACAGAGAATAAAAAACACAACTTCCACAACCAATTTTTAAAAAGTTACATGTAAACAACAGAAGTATGCTCATGGTTCTGGAGGTTGGAAAGGCCCCAGCAGATATGGTGAGGCCTCTTTCCTGGCTCACAGGTGATGCCTTCTTTCTGCATCTTCACCTGGTATAAATGGGTAAATGAGCTCCTTTGGGATTATTTGTTTTTAATTGACAAGTATAAATTGTATTTATTCGTGGTGTACGATGTGATGTTTCGATACACATATACATTGTGGAACGGCTAACTCAAGTTACTTAACATGCATCAACTCTCATATTTATTTTTCTTGTGGTGAGAACACTTAAAATCTACTCCCAGCAGTTTTCAAGTATGTATTCAAGTATATAATATCTTGTCACATGCTACAGTCAAGAAGATACACAATAGAGCTGGGCACCGTGGTGCACACCTGTAATCCCAGCTGTTTGGGAGGGTGAGGCAGGATTGCAAGTTCAAAGCCAGCTTCAGCAATTTAGTAAGGCTCTAACCAACTTAGTAAGACCCTGTCTCTAAATAAAATATAAAAAAAGGGCTGAGTATGTGGCTCAGTAAAGTGTCGCTAGGTTCAATCCCTGGTACCAAAAAAAAAAAGATACACAATAGATGTCTTGAGCTTATTCCAATTAGGAAATTAAGTTTGTGTCCTTTGATCAACATCTCCCAATTCCCCTGTGCATCCCCAACAAAATTGTTGTGGAATAAAATAGGGGTATCATTCATTACCTCTTATTAATAGGAAAGATAGAAGAGGTTTTTTAAAATTTTTTGAGTTATCAATGGAGCTTTATTTATTTTATTTATTTACATGCAGTGCTGAGAATTGAACCCAGAGCCTCACATGTGCTAGGCAAGCGTTCTACCACTGAGTTACAATTTCAGCCCCAGAAGAGTTTTTTTAATTGCCATCTAATTTCAGACCAAAATGTTACTACTGCAGATAATATTCCATGTTCATAAATCAGTGAAGCTAAAACAATTTGAGATCTGGTGTTTGGATGAGGGTAACAGAGACCACTAGCTGTTTGCAAAATCCACTCTTTCCTTCCTCCACAGTGATGGGATTTCAGTCAGTTACCCGGTGAATAGAAGTGATGTGTGTGACTTCTGGACGAGGGATTTTTGGGGAATAGAACTTCTTCCTTCACACCTTGTTCTGTGGGCTAAATGCAGGTGAAAACAAGACCATAGGAACAGAATAGGAGGAACCTGGGATCATAAAACAATGTGTGGGGGAAGCTGTCAGCTGCCTTGAACACCTGTTCTGAACTATTATATAAACAAGAGATAAACGCCTGTTGTATTGAAGCCACAAAGCATTTGTGTTGAGTTTCAGTAGTTTATTTAGTTGACTCAAACTAATACAGATGTCATTTTGAACTTTTAATCTTAAACACTCAATTGTTTTGTGTATGTGTAACACCTCTATGTGGTAAGCAGTGTAAGCACCCATTTTGTAGGTGTGTGAACATAGGGATAAGCACCAATTCCCCTTTCCCTCACCTAAGTACTGAGGATTGAACACAGGGGTGCTCTACTACTGAGCTGCATCCCCAGTCCAGTCCTTTAAAAAATATATTTTTAAATTTTATTTTGAGACAAGATCTGGCTAAACTGCCCGGACTGGCCTTAAACTTGAGATTCTCCTGCCTCAGTCTCCCAAATTGCTGAGATTACAGGCATGCACCACCTCACCCACCTTGTTAATTCTATTAACAAATACCTATTGACCGTTAGAAAAATTTGTTGAAAAAATTTTATGAAATTGTTATTTTAGAGAAGTATTCATTTATTTGGTAAATGTTTACTTAAGGCTTTTATATGTATTCCAAGACCCTCAAGTCTAGTAAAAGAAATAGAAAATAAATTTTAAAATGTTTGAGATGTAAGTCACTACAGTGTTCATTATTCATGCAAATAACATGGTATTATGAGGCACATACTGGGGGATTTGATCTAGTCAGGTAAGGAGGTGAAGCACTCAGAGGTGTTCAGGCTGGTGAGAAAGAAAAAGGGACTCACTCAACAGTATTTGCAAGGGTCCTGAGTTTGGTGGAGGGAGACTGGTGAATATAGGGGCGTGGGGGAGGCCATTATGATTGGAGCTGAGAGAGCGAGGAGTGGTAAGGGTGTAGGACTGAACTTTTGGGTTCATTCTGCATTGACGTTCAAAATCAAAGAAGCTGAGAGAGGATTTTAAATGTTCTCACTACAAAGAAATGATAACTATTTGAGGTGATAGATATGCACAATAGACTGACTTGAACATTGCACAATGTATACATGTATCAAAATACCACATGGTACCCATAGATATATGCAGTTATTTGCCAGTTAAAAATTAAATTGAATTAAATAAAGATATGCTTTCCTATCTAAGAAACAAAAGCAAAAGTCAAGGAGACTGAGGCTATAGAGGAGAAAGACAAAGTGGGCAAAGAGGTGTCAGCTCAGGCTGCTAGAACAAAGTGCCTTGGATGAAGTGACTTAAGCAGTGGACATTTATTTCTCAGTTTTAGAGGCTGGGAAGTCCAAGATTAAGGTGCCATCAGATTCAGTTCTTTTGCCCTATTCCTGTCCTGCAGATGGCCTTTTGGCTACATCCTTAAAGACAGGAATCTATGGCATTTCTTCCTCTTCTTATAAGGGCACTAATCATCTCATTATAGGGCTCCATCCTCATAACCTCACTTAAATCTAACAACTTCCAAAGGCTGCACCTAATGCTATCACATTAGGGGTTCAGAATTTTGAGAGGGACACAGACATTCACTCTATAATAAGAATTGGGTATACAAGGGAAGAGTGTATTTCAAGGAGAGAATGATCACCAACCAGTGTGGATGGTGGTAGAAGGTGTGGCTGGGAAGAGGAGGGAGAGGTAGGGAGTTAGGATGGTAGGTGGAGAGGCCTTGTGTGGTTGAGCAGGTTGAGCATTTAAGAAACAAATGGAGATTCATCAGAAAACTTGGAATGGAACCACCATTTGACCCAGTTATTCCCACTCCTTGGCATATACCCAAAGGACTTAAAATCAGCATACTACAGTCATTTGGTCACATCGATGTTCATATCAGCTCAATTCACAATAACTAAACTATGGAGCCAAACTAGGAGCCCTTCAACAGAGGAATGGATAAAAAAAATGTGATGTATATAAATATATATATATATATATTTATATATATACATACATACACACATACACATACATACACACACACTATGGAATATTACTCAGCCATGAAGAAGAATCAGATGATGGCATTTGCTGGTAAATGGATGGAACTGGAGACTATCATGCTAAGTGAAATAAGCCAATGCCATAAAACCAAAGGCCAAATGTTCTCTCTGATATGTGGATGCTGACTCACAATAGGTGAGAGTAGGGGTGGGGGTGGGGTGGAGTTTCAAGTTTCAGGAGCAAGAGGAAATAGCTTGGTAGCAAGATCATAAGTTATTGAGAAGATTTGAAGACTGTGAACCAAAATGCAAGTGAAGAGATTAATCTTGTACAGGAGGAGAGAGCACTTCTTTGTTCTAGTGGGTAATAAGAAGATGGATGGAGCAGGTGCGGTGGCACAGGCCTGTAATCCCAGCACTTGGGGAGGCTGAGACAAGAGAATCTCGAGTTCAAAGCCAGCCTCAGCAACAGTGAGGTGCTAAGCTACTCAGTGAGACCCTGTCTCTACATAAAACACACAAAAACAGGGCAAGGGATGTGGCTCAGTGGTTGAGTGCCCCTGAGTTCAATCCCTGGTACCAAAAATCAAAAAACAAAGAAGAGTTATATTTTCCCTGATAGGTTGGAAGCAATGTCACTCAAGAAGACTGACAGGGGGCTGGGGCTGTAGCTCAGTGGTAGAGCACTTACCTCACATGCGAGGGCCACTGGGTTCGATCCTCAGCACCACATAGATAAATAAAGTAAAGGTATTATGTTCATTTATATCTAAGAAGATGACTGACAGGGTGTGGGAGAGAAGAGGGTGAAGGTTTGATGGGTTATTGGGTCTTCCAGTCTATGATCATGGTATTTCCATTAAATTGGATATTCTTTAGTATCTCCCTTGTATATGGAAAATAAATAATTAGATCAAAAAATAAATCCAATCTTACTACCTCTTTTAATTTGTGTGTTTTTGCAATTATATATAATGCAGTTAAGAGTTTAGTTTGGCTGAAGTCCATAATTTTGCTCTTATATTTTCATTTTGTTCCATCTGTTCATTTGCTTTTCTTTTCCTGTGTCCTTTTAAAATATTTTAAACATTCAATTTTATCTCTTCTATTGTTTATTAATTTACTGTTTTATTTTCCCATGCGTGCACTATTCTGTACTATCCTGTATGTATCTCTAACTTATTCCAGTCTATCTTCAAATAATATTGTACCACTTTACACATAATTTATCTTACAACTGTGTACTTCTATAACATTTGTATACCCTACAGTACCTTTTAATTAATTTTTACCTTAAAAATTATCAGAAATTAACAGTCAATTATTAGAAGTGAAGAATTGAAGAAATTAATTAATTGACACTAATGGTACCTGAGAGTGCTTCTCTGTCCTCTCGCTCTTCTCTGAGACCCCGCCCTGCAGGTTTTAGGAGCCCCAGCTGCTTTCCACTCTCACATCTCTATGCTGGATTTGACAACATGGCTGTATTGCCTGTCCCCTCTCTGCCTGCATCCTGGAGTGTGTCTCCCAGCAGAAAGGCTGGGCAATTGTGGATTCAGTTCTTGCAGGCACAAATCCTTCCAAGGATAACAGTCCTGCAGTGCAGGTATTAGTCTGTCAGGGATCCTATTCCTGGCTCTTGTCCAATTTCCAAAATAGTTAATCCAAATATTTTGTGATCACTTTTATATTTTTTGGTGCCTGAAAGACTAGTCTAGTGCCAGTTCCTCAAGTATGGTTGGGTGGTAAAGTCTTACACATTTATAGCTTTCATTCCTTGATTTAGTTTTTTTAATGATTCCAGTTTTCATAACTTGCTTTGCAAGCACAATATATTGAATCATGTGTCCAATGTATTAAAGTGACAGTGTTTTAAAAAGACCAATGTAATATTTAGTGTTTGTGTATTTCGTATATACCAATACATAAGAATGAGTGATGGTACTTTATATTTTTTAGAATTAAAATAAAAATCACTAAAATTAAATATTTAATACTTTTCAAATAAAAGTATAAAAGCATAACATAAAACCATCAGGTAAAATGTAAATTTATAAAATGTAAACATTAAATTCATAAATTTAATATAAATTATTAGCAAATATTAATAAAAATGAGATATTCTAAATTTAAATGGCATTAAAATGAAATTTTAAGTGGAATAAATGACAAATTTTTTAAAAAGCAATATTTGAGTTTTAAGTCTATTTTAAAAATGTGAGTTTAAAAAATAAATTCTTCAGTATGTCATTGTGGAGTTGTCACTGATTTCTGTGCAGACTTTTCCAGATGCTAAGGATTTTTTAATTTACTTTGCCGTTTGGGGACTTGTGAGGAAATAGTTATAAGCAAGCTGCAGATATTTTTCTCAAACTCCTTCATCTTTGAATAATTTCCTCTTTTATTTCATAACTCTGGGAGAAGTTTTTGAATACTTTGAATACTACTTTTATCCTTTGTGGTTGCTAAATATTATTGATAATGAGCTCTAGTTTTCATCTTAAAATGTAGTTTTTGATCTGATCTGTAATGGGAGGACAAGGGAAGGGAAGAATGGAGGAACTTTGGCTTGGGTGGAGGGGGAGTGGGGGAAGGGATGATGGAATGAGATGAACCTATTGCCCTAGGTACATATATGATTGCATGAATGGTGTAACTCTACATCATGCACAACTAGGGAAATGAAAAGTTGTGCTCATTTGTGTACAATGAATCGAAATGTATTCTGCTATCATCTACACCTAATTAGAACAAAAAAAAAGTATAGATTCTTGAATCCTGAATATAGAAAATAAACAATTTAAGCTATAAGAAAGTAGTTTTTGATTGTGTCTGTCTTCTTCAATTTTATCATGCATGAATGGATCTTTCTATTCCAAATCCATTACACTAATTTTAGTTCTGTTACACTGTCTTACTATTGCTTTGGAAAGTCTTTTCTTTCTTTCTTTTTATTTATTTATTTATTTATTTATTTATTTATTTATTTATTTATTTATTTATTTAATACTGGGGATTGAACTCAGGGGCACTCCACCACTGAGCCACATCCCCAGCCCTATTTTGTGTTTTATGTAGAGACAGGGTCTCACTGAGTTGCTTAGCACCTACCCATTGCTGAGGCTGGCTTTGAACTCGTGATCCTCCTGTCTCAGCCTCCTGAGCTGCTGGGATTACAGGCGTGTGCTAAAGTCTTTACTGCAAAAGAAGTTTTGCATAATATAACAATATTGTTATTTACAGTGACAGGTGTGGGTCTATTGAGAGAGACTACATCAGTTGAGCTTTGTGCATACAATGAATCATTGGTCTCCATCTTAAAATGGAAATTATTTAACTTTACAAAATTAATGGTAATACACTGATAGAGCAAATAACAAGATATACTGAAATATTATTATAGTCTTTGGTAATACAGTTCATAAGAAATAAAACAATACCAATAAGTCCCACTATTATGTATAATTATAATACACCAATAAAAAAGTAAAAAAAGAAAAAAAGAAATAAAATGGTACATGTTTGAGTGTGTTGCTCCAGAAGTCAGGAAATCAAGGGTCTCATCTCAGTTCTACTGTTAATTAATGTATTGATCTTTTTTGATACTGATTTTATCATATCAATAATGTAGGAATATTGAGTTCATTTGAATGGTCTTCAGAATTGCTTACAATAGAGTCTAGGAAGGGCGCCAGGGAGGGAGGGGAAGAGGGAAAGTAAAGTACTGGAGTCTGAAATGTAGCAAATTATATTCCATGCATGTCTGAATATGTCAAAATGAACCCCACTATTCTGTATAACTATAATACACTAATAAAAATAAAAAAGATTAGTTTTATGAAAAATTTCGTTTAGATATATGATGGCCAGATTATATAACTTTGAGTTTAGTGATTTTATGTTTGACATTTTTTACAATAAACTAACACAGATGGGGGAGAAGAGGTAGTTTGGAGTAATGAAATAGTCTGAATAATTGCTTAATAAAAAATACCACACACACTTTAAAGACCCACAGTCTTCAAAATGCCTCAGGACAGTTTTCCCTAGGTGATGCAGAAGGTGTTTCAGGATCTTGTCGTTTTTCAGATGAGCATTATGATGTGAACTATCACTGTACTTCTAGTTTTACAAGGATGCCAGTTGATAGAAATTTCTAGTTGCTAGAGGTTTGTGTGTCCCTTTACATTCCTTATTTTCAGTAACTTGAAGATGTTACTAATCTTGAAGAACAACTGCTGATGAAACCCAACTTCTTGCAAAGTCCTCTTCTAAATTATCAATTATCACTTTCTTCTAAATATTTATGTTATTAATTTCAAAGAAAGAGAGATTTTTTTTTACTGTATTATTTAATGCTTAAGGCCATGGAGGATTCTCCAAATGTCAAATTCAGGAGGTACTTTTACAACATAAAAAGCAAAATAATTTTTATTTTGAAAATGTTTCTGGATGCACTCCTGTATTCCCAGCTACCCAGGAGGCTGAGACAGGAGGATCACAAGTTCAAGGCCAGCCTCAGCAACTTAGTGAGACCCTGTCTCAAAAGAAAAGAAAAGAAAAGAAAAAAATCTGGGAGTAAAAGAAACATTAGTTTTTCAAAGGAATATTGTACCCATTATCAACTTCTTGAAGCTACTCTCTTATAGAATTTTAGTATTGATGGTTAAAAGAAAAAAATAGACTAAAGAAAGCTTCATTGGGGCATTTTATGTGCAGTGTTTATATATTTTGATGCATCTTACAGGTTTTTGGACTGGAAAACATTCTATCAAAATATTTCTCATGATTCAGAGAAAACTCACTGATGAATGAGTTTCACTTCAGAATCTGACCTAAGTCCACAGCATGGAGAGAGACATCGTACTTTGGCATTTGATTTGGCAGAATGCCATCCATGTCCTGATTCTGTGATTGGCCTAGTGTTTGATGTCAACACAGCACTGAAGTGTGAGTCAGATTGTGCTGCTCCTAGGCTCGAGTGCCCTATTGCTTTCCCTCTCTGTAAATGCCAAGGTCTGCAAGGGTCTATCCCCTCCCCCTCTTCCCACCCACTCCTCTCTGGCCACCGCCTTGTCTAGGGCACTGTTCTCCCTGGTTCTTCTGGTCCCTCCATCTGGACCACTTTAACCCCTATTGTCACAGGTCTTCCTCTTTCGCCAACTTCGGGTCTTTAAGGTACCTTTTCAGAAAGACCTAAACGGATAGCCCTATACAAACTTGAACCTTCCATTTAAATTTATGGAAAATTTTACTGGGATAATTACAGATTCACATGCAATGCTAAGAAATAATACAGAGGGTTCCCATGTACCCTATACTGAGTTTCCCCCAATGGGAGTATTTTATAAAACTACACTACAATATCATAACCAAGATGTTGATATTGATACAATCCACCCATTTTGTTTGGGTGATCCATGTTAATTTTTAGACTCTAATGTTTTTTTCTATAGCCATACTATATGTTTTACCTTTTTTCTTTCTTACCATATGTTTTACATTTCGCTTATTGTCTTATCCCCCTCTGCTGCGATGTAAGCTCCAAGAGAGCAGTAATTTTTGTGTCTTGTTAACATCACAACTTCAGAACCTGCAGCACAGTCTGGCACAGTGGGTACTTACACATTTTTGTTAAGTGTACTTACTTTGTTAAGGGTACTTGCACATTTGTTTGAACAAATGAACAGTAGCCTGTTTGTTGTTGTTGTTTTTGTACTGGGGATTGAACCCAGAGGCATTTCACTACTGAGTCACATCCTCAGCCCTTATTTATATTTTATTTAGAGACAGGGTCTCACTAAGTTACTTTGGGCCTCGCTAAATTGCTGTGGCTGGTAATCCTCCTGCCTCAGCCTCCCAAGCAGCTGGGATTACAGGCGAGTGC
>CM053401.1:61070933-61088126 GCA_028644305.1 Xerus rutilus
TCAGCCAAAACCGCGCGAGTGAAATTTCCTTCTGTGCTGTCCAAAAGCCTGGTGGGAGAAGGTTGTACCGCAGTTTCTGGTCTTTTGTTTGGGGAGACTGGTAGCTGCGTCCCTCTAAGCCGCCATCTTGCCGGAAGTCTCTATCTCTTTCTTAAACTAATCTTTTGCTACCTGTATTTGCTCTCTTATCTCTTTGTTGAAGTGATAAATTGTTTCCTGTAATTGCTCTCTTATATTATTTTGTACTTCACAGATCATTTTAATTATGTACATTCTGAACTCCTCTAACATTTCATCTACTGTGCCGTCAGTGGACTGTATTATTGTATTATCTTGGTTTGTTTGGGGCACTTTCTTCCCTTGTCTTTTCATGCTTTCCATGTCTTCCCCTCCAGCAGTGTGGAACCAAGGCATTACAATTTCTACCCTATAATCTAATAGTGTCCCTGCAGGTTTCTGATGTCTAGCTTTTAAGGGGGAGATCAATATTAACAGCACCCAATGCAAATGATGTACAGCCTTAAATCAAATAGTTTCTGTTTAGATGATTACAGTTTTGTCACAATAAACAGAAATGATGTTTTCAGTTATTATCTGCAATATAAACAGATTTGCAAAAGGGTCTATAGATTTTAATGGTGGATAAAGAGAGAAACATGGAGGGGGGTGTAGGGTATGATGTTTATGAGCTAGGAGGTAAGAATATAGAGGTATTAGATCATAGGAAGAGTGAAAGATGAATCAAAAAGAAGTTGGCTACTAACAAGAGAAAAGAGAAAAAGAGGCAACTCCGTGCAAGGCTCTCTGCTGCCTCTGCAACAAGATGGTGGCTATTAGCACACATATCAGGGCTATCCCTGGTGTAACCAAGCCTGCAGGGACCTTGGTGATGGTCTTCCAGGTCCTGGCTGTTGTCCCTTGATGGAAGTGGCCAAGTCCCTAGTTGGTGGCAGGGTAGCATCAGACCTGTAAGTACCTTGGTGTTGGGCTTCCGGTCTCCTGCCAGCATCCTAAAATAGAAGCTGTCACAATTAAAGATGGCGGCGGCGGCAGAGGTAACCCAAGATAGCGGTGGAGGTGTCCTAAGATGGAGGTGACCACTTTCAGAGATGGGGCTGAAAGGGCAGGCCTTACAATGGCTTTGGGCAGCCTGTTCGGAGATGCAGCACTGTGGCGTGCAGTGCTATGGAGGGAAGCTGCCTCCAGGCCTTATCTATTGTCCCAAGGTGGAGGCTACAAAGTGGGGAGGGCTATGATGATGGCTACAGTGTCTCAAGATGGAGGCAGGTCAGGGGAGTCACACGTTGGTAAATGGAGAGCTGCAGTGTGGTCCTCTGCTCCAAGTGGGGGGCAATCTTGGGCCTGGGCCCCCGTGTAGGTTGGCAGGTCAGTGAGTCGGTGGGGGCATACCTGGGCCTGGGCCTGGGCTCCAGCACCATATTATTTTAATAACTGTGTTTTTATTATAAATCTTGACATCTGGGGCCCAGCCCCTTGTCTTGGTCTTCAGTACTCCCTAGATCTTCTTGACCTTTGTGCTTTCATACAGATTTTAGAATCAGCTTGTCAGATTCCATAAAAATAATACAAAACAAAAACACCCTCCATTTATCTTTGATTGCAATCACAGGCTTTACAACATCTTCACTCTCACCAACCTTCATGCCCTCATTTCCTTCCTAACCCAACTTGGATTTCATGTGTAATAACCTCCTTGCAAATACACTAAACTCCCTTGTCCCCCTCTCTCTTTTTCATACTTCTACCACATAATCGCTTGCTCTGTGCCTGTACCCCACCAGCTAAAGTTGCTGGAGAAAAACCAATGACTATACTTAGTGGCTTCATGTGAAACTTACTACCACCCACCTCCAACTGACTCACGAAATCAGCTAACTACTGTCACACTTGTCACTCTCCAAACTCACCACTGTCATTTCATTCTCTTTTATCAAACCTCCTATGCCTTTCCTCTCAGGTGATGATCTTGCATAACACTTCACCGAGGAAGTCAGAGCAAGGAGCAGAAAGTCCCTTATTATTCACCTCCAAACCACTTCTGCTCTCCCAGCTGTTACTTAGAACAGACTTGCTATTTCTGTCAAAGGCCAGCTCCTTCACTTGTGCCCTGGACCTCATCTCCTCTCATTTCTTCAGGTGACCTCCTTCTCCGTTCTCCCTCCTCTACACCCTCACTTTTCCACTCCCCATTTAACTGATTTCCATCAGCATAAAAACAGGCTTTATTATTAAACCAATGAATAAGCAAAACTCAGGCTCCCTTTTTTCAGCTAATATGCCAGCAGAGACAGTACGATGTCATGGTTATGAGCATGAGCTCTGGTGCCAGACTCCTTAGGTTCAACCTTTTTTCCGTTGACTATCATTATGATCCTGGGTGGGCGCCGCTGTTGAGTTCAGAAGCCACTAGCTACATGAAGCATGAACATTTAAATGTATACTAGTTAAAATTAAATAAAGTTATAAATTTAGTTCCTCATTGGGAGAGGTGAGTCCAGTGTGGCTAGTTACTCCCAGAGAGGACAACATAGATGTAGAACTGCTCCATTAGTGCAGAAAGTTCTGTTGGATCCAGGCATGTCTTTTTCTAATTACATTCTATCATTTCACCATTTTATTCTATCATAATACTTGTTGCTTTGTAGTATATTTTCTGTTTAGCTACTTATTTATTGCCTGTCTCTTCTATTGGAGTGTGAGCTCTGCGGGACTAGGTTCTGCTTTGCCATTTGATTCCCAGAGCCTAGAACAGTGCCTGAGGCTCCTGAGTCACCCGCATTTTCCTAGTGATGGCTGATGAGACAGTAAAAAGCTCTGGCTGAGGGTCTAGAGATGTTTACCCACACATAGAATACTCATTTCTCATTCCTCCATTGTGGCGATCTATTGGCTAAGGTACCTGGACAGTGAGGGATACAGTGATTAGTAATATTTCAAGAATGGTGGATTTGAGGAAAAAGCAACTGTCCTGAGACTGGAAGACTGGGCTCTTGTCTTCTTATGCTGCGTCAGCTGTGGGATATTATGAACCAGCGCAAGGCCTGATTAGAGTATTTGAAAATTTAAAAATTAAAGAACACATGTGAACAATTGTTTGAGCATTACAGACATTATGTGTGGGTTTAGTTGCTTTGAAGTAGGCTGCCTCACATTCTTGAGAACGTTCGTTACAGTACTGCTTATGGTAGCAAACAATTGGAAACAACTTAAATGTTCACCAATATGGGATAAATAATTACTTTATGGTACTGTTATACAGTGGAGCACCGAAATGACCAAACTATATCTCCATCACATCAAGGTGAATGGGTCTCAGAAATCTAATGAGTTGAAAAGACAAGCTAGCTGATGAATAAACATGGCATAAACATTCACACGAAATTTAAAAGCAAAAACTAGCATCTGTGCTTACCTTTATAAATAAAGGTTTAAAAACATTGATAAGGACAAATGATACCTCTAATAAAGGAGGATGGAGAATGAGATCAGAGAGAGGTAAATAGACCTTAATGGCATTTGCAAAGTTTTCCTTAAAAAATTTGGAATACACATGATGATATATTAACATTTAAAAAGTCAAAATGTTTGTTGTTATCCTTTAGAGTTTGCTATATATTTGAAACATTTGCAATCTTAAAAAAAAAGAAGCTGTCTATATGACGTGATGACATGTCACATTCATTTGATAATATTTCCTGAGAACTGACTGTGTGTGTCATTGTGCTGGCTGTTGAGGGTGCGCAGAGAAGTCACATAGGACATAGGTCTTGCTCCCTAGAATCAAGCCTGCTCCTTGGTTGAAATAATAATGCATCCTTGTATTAAGTGGTTAAGTCACAGGGAGGGAGAATATAAAGATGTATCCAAATGAGGAGTAGAATCAAGTCCTACGGAAGCTGGGAACAGAGACCCTAGAGGAAGAGCAGAGAAACCCGACTGGAGGCTGGGTAACTTGTATATTCCAGGCTAGGGAAACAGCTCAAGTGTAGGTTTAAAAGGGATTAGCAAAAACCATCCTGTAGAAGGGTTTTTGTTTTTGTTTTGAGAGAAAATGGACTAGTGGGATCCTGAGATATTTAATGCCAGATCTACAAATGTAAACTTCAACCAATGGATAAGTAGGGAACCATCGATAGCTATGAGGGAATTGGAGTGATGTGGTTGATTTGGTTTCTTTGACTATTAATCTGATTGTGATGTGCAGTGTATGCTGGAATAGAGGAAGACTAGACATAAGGAACTCAGCAGGCAGAAGACGAGGACCTCAAGTTGGTAGTGATGGTGACGGGGAAAAGAAGGAACTAACAGGGTGGATATTATTTGCCATATTTCACAATGTGACACAGAAAGAGTTTTAATTTGTCCAAAGATCTCATTAGTTATTAAGTGCTGGGGCCTAGAATCAAATCTAGTGTTTTTTTTTTTTTCTTTTTCCTTCACAGTTTTTACATTGAGATGTTATACAATGGATCAAAAGGACTTGAGGAGGCTGGGGCTATAGCTTCGTGGTAGAGTGCTTGCTTCGTATGTGGTGCTGAGGCCCACATAAAAATAAAAAAATAAAGATACTGTGTCTGTCTACAACTAAGAAAATATTTTTAAAAAAGGGCTTGAGGAACAATTGAGTTTAGAGGATGAAAGAGAAAAAAGGATAAATGAGTTTATCCTTTAATAATAAATGAAAAAAGGAACAGGGAGTTCCTTTTTTGATGGAAACTGGAAATTTGCACAGGTAAGCTGGTTTGGAGAACTCGATGAATTCAGTGTGGAAGATGGAAAGTTTGAGTTGATGGTGGCCATCCCAGTGCAGATGGTGTGTAGACTGTTGTTGAAGCTCTGGTGGTTTAAACTCTCAGATCTAAGTGTTGAAAGTCATCAGCACTAAACGAGAATTAAATTCCAAAGATGGCAGTTCCCAGAAAGAATGAGTGGAAATAAAGAGGACAGCAGAATGTCATGAGGAATGTCCACACGTACAACTTTTCACCTGGCAAAATAAAAGTGCCGATAAAGAAAATAATAGAGGAACAATTAGAGGAGAAAAGCAAGGCCACTTGTTGGTTGGTTGGAGGGAATTTTAGGAAGAAGTGGATGGTTGAATGTCAAATGCAACAGTGTTGGCTGAACAGGATGCCAGCTGGCACTAGTTGGTTGTAATATTCTGTGACTTTACTCCAAAACCCGTGGAATTAAGAAGAGGTCTAGAAAGTGTAGTTCCCAGACTTTCAGATTCACAGACCAGTAATAGTTCAAAACATATTTGGGAGAAATAAATAAAACCATTAAAACCTCACAATCTCTTCTCAGTCTCATTTTTATAAAGGAAAGACAATTCCTCATACATTTAGAAGGTCATAATAGTAGGTTAGAGAATAGTTCATCTTCAGGGCAGCATTTTTGGGGGGGTGGGTACTGGGGATTGAACTCTGGGCCACTCAACCACTGAGCCACATCCCCAGCCCTATTTTGTGTTTTATGTAGAGACAGGGTCTCACTGAGTTGCTTAGCGCCTTGCTGTTGCTGAGGCTGGCTTTGAACTTGCGATCTTCCTGCTTCAGCCTCCCAAGTTGCTGGGATTACAGGTGTGGACCAACATACTCAGCCAGGGCAGCATTTTTTTATGTGAACTAATGCCATTGCTACCCCTGACTAGAGCAGATCTGAGAAGTACTATTTGGGAACCATTGAATCAACATGTGGTGCTGTTCCCTCTGAGTCACCCTCTCAATAAATCTGGTATGTTATTGGTTCTTGTGTATGTGTGTGTGTGCTTGCTTTTCAAACTAGCTTTTATTAATAAAATATCTTTCCTGAGAGCTCCCAGAGGAAGTTTCAGGAAGTTTAGTGGATACTTATATACATAATGGAAGCAGATTAGAACTGAGTGTACTTTGTCAAGAATTTATTTGTTTATTTGTTTGTTTTTCTGGGCAATGGAGATTGAATCCAGGGCCTCACACATGCTAAGCACACTATCACTGAGCTGCATCCCCACCAATGACTAATGAGTGTACCTGGGAAATATTCTTAGTGGTGAGAGTAACACTGTGTTGAGGAGAAAAGAACAGTGGAAGTAGCTAATGTTGCTTCATGAAATTACAGTTGAATGATCATACACGGCTGCGAGGAAACCATAGATTGTTTATTCCTTGACATTTTGGGGTATATTCGATTCCCAACAGGAATTCAGGAGTCTGATTATTCTCCAGGCCCGATTATACGGTTGTATGTAAAAACAACCCTAACTGTATGAGATAGCTCCTGACACACTGTTATTTTCTACCTTTTTCCATCTGCATCTGCCTGACTCAAATGAAATGAAGTACTAGAAGGAGAGCAGGACTTCATCACCAGGGCCATAGACACTGGGCAAACTCAAAACGGAGCAGACCTCAAGGAATGGGGCTGGTTGGGAGCCAGGTCAGTTTCAGAAATAAAATAAAATAAAAAGGCAATAACTGTGCTGTGATCCATTGAAGTACAGCTCAATCGCGATGTTTACATACAGAAACTGAACATTTACTGCATAAAAGCAATTTTTTTTACTGACTCAAGAAAGAATAAGAGACAAATTATGCAGCTTCAACTAACAACAACAAAATTGTTTTATGCCTTAAAATCTGTTTTGGTTTTCTAAAATAAATAACTCTTAGGCAGACATTGAAATTAACAGATTTTAGTGCCAAGAAAGATCACAATTTCCTACTCACTCATCACAAAATATTATCCTTTATCTATAGCATATGTTTCTATTGGTTCTGCAATTATGTTTGGTAGTCATTTTTATTTTCCACTAACTGTTCTTTTAATTTTGAAAATACTGGCTTTTGTCAAGTTTCTATGGATCAAAATAACACTCTGATGATGTTACTGAAACCACAGGATGAAAAATGATTCCTTAGAAAGAGCTCTTTGTCGGGCTGGGGTTGTGGCTCAGTGGTAGAACACTTGCCTCGCAAGTGTGAGGCACTGGGTTCGATTCTCAGCACCACATAAAAACAAATAAAACAAAATGAAGATATTAAAAATATTTTAATAAAAAAAAAAGAGCTCTTTGTCACCCCCACAGTGTGCAAGGAAAAAGCCGACATCACTACTTTTAAAGCGTATCTTAAAAGGCACTACTCAATGACTTCTTCGTTTACTGTACATGTCACAATTGAAATGTACACACAACACCCATGTATGCCTTAATGAATAGTTATAATTCAACCATCCAGGGAACCACCATTCAGATTAAGAACTTGCACATTGTCAGAACCAAAAAGTTCCCACTTCACATCCCCATCATTCTCTCTAGAAATAACAGGTGTCTTAAAGTTTTAAATGATAATTTCTTGCTTTTAAAATAGTTATACTGCCTATACATGCATCTCTGAACGGTATAGCTTACTTTTTCGATGCTTTTGAATTCCTTAATTTTCTGATTCTTTTGAATTCTTTTTTTGTTTTTGTTTTTTTTGCACTGGAGATTGAACTCAGGGGCACTCAACTATTGAACCACATCCCCAGCCCTATTTTGTATTTTACTTAGAGACAGGGTCTCACTGAGTTGCTTAGGATCTCACTTTTGCTGAGGCTGGCTTTGAACTCTCAATCCTCCTGCCTCAGTCCTCCAAGTCACCGGGATTACAGGTATGTGCCACCATGCCTAGAGTTTTAAATTCTTAATCTTCCTTAATCTTCTGTTGGTTTGGGAAAATTCTGAGCTATTATCTCCAAATGTTGCTTCTACTCCATTCTCTCCTTGTTCTTGTTCTGAACTAGAATTATACTTACATTATATCTTTGTGCTGCTTCCCACGTTTCTTAGACTATTTTGTGTATTTTTAACTCCTGTTTCTCCATTTGTCATTCTGGATTTTTTTCCTGACTTGTCTTCCGGTTCATCACTTTTCTCTTTAGCTATATCTAATTTGCTTTTTTTAAAAAATATTTTTAATATCTTCATTTTGTTTTATTTGTTTTTATGTGGTGCTGAGAATCGAACCCAGTGCCTCACACTTGCGAGGCAAGTGTTCTACCACTGAGCCACAACCCCAGCCCTCTAATTTGCTTTTAAATTCACCTATTGATTTCTTAATTTCAGATAATGTATATTTTAGTTCTAGACT
This sequence comes from Xerus rutilus, assembly GCA_028644305.1. Classification (NCBI taxonomy): domain Eukaryota; kingdom Metazoa; phylum Chordata; class Mammalia; order Rodentia; family Sciuridae; genus Xerus; species Xerus rutilus. The sequence continues at coordinate 61,079,069 of CM053401.1, forward strand.
TGCTATTGATTCTCTAAAAGTCATTCTCTGACCTCCTGCTGAAATCCTCCATTTGTAATCTAATTTCTTGAACACATTACTTGTAGTTATTTAAAAATCCATATTTGGTAACTTTAGTAACTTGGATTACTGGTAGGTCTGTTTTGAGTTGTACTTGTTTTTCCTCTAGGATTTTGCAAGCCCCATCCTTTTTTTTTTTTTACAAATTTTCCAGTTTTGATTGGATTCTTTCTTGGCATCGTGTGCAGAAAACTACAAGAATCATTTAGGCTTTGGATGATTTTTATTTTCTTCCAGAGAGGATGTACTGTTCCACTGTTCCTTCTGTCAGTTCAGCAAGGAACTTATCAATTTGATTTGAATAAATACCCAGCTATTTGAAAACTGGGCTTCAGTCCTTGTTAGAGTTCTATTTTAGTTTACCCTTATTCTTGAAGGGAAACCATTGGCAGTTCCAAGCCTGGGGTGTTTGCCAGAGCCTCCTCTCCCCTGCAGCTCTGAACTCCCAGCCCCCAGTGCTGTGGATTCTGTCCAGCTTCAGGGCTGTAGCCACCACTTGTGGGTTAGCTTCTCAGTATTATTTTCAAGTCAGCATTTGCCTTGAGGGCAAAAGCAATATCAAACTTTAGGCTCAGTTCTCTGGGTTACCTTTCTCTCTGAATCTTGGCTAAGTCCTTGGAGAGTTTCAAAACTTAAAAACATATATATTTATTTTCAGGCTTTTCTGATTATTCTCAGTGGGAGAATAGCTACCTCATCTGTACCAGAAGTCTAACTGTGAATTATTACTTATAATAATTTAAATTGTATAATTACTTACAAATCATATTTCATATATTTTTCTGGATCTCTCTCTCTTTTTTTGTTTTTTGTTTTTGGTACCAAAGATTGAATCCAGAGACACTTAACCACGAGCCACATCCCCAGCCCATTTTATTTTTTTATTTTGAGACAGGGTCTTGCTAAATTGCTTAGGACCTCACTAAGTTGCTGAGGATGACTTTCAATTAGCAATTCTTCTGCTTCAGCCTCCCTTCATCTTTTTTACCTATAGCTGCAGTTACTTCATTTTTATTACATTATATAGTAACATCATATATTTTAACATTATATTATTGTCATATTAGCATCCATTCTGTGTTACATTACCTTATTCTACTGTTGATTTATTCTTTTTTTTCTTTCCCCTCTGTACTGGGGATTGAACTCAGGGGTGCTTTACCACTGAGTCACATCCTCAGTTCATTTTATTTTTTTATTTTGAGACAGGGTCTTTTTCATTGCTCAAGCTGGCCTGGAACTTGTGATCCTCCTGCCTCAGCCTCCTGAGTAGAGAGATTATGTGTGCACCACTGTGCCTGGTTTATTGACTCATTCTTATACAAGTATGTAGGTGCCCAACTCCAGGTAATTGCATTTTGGTGCAATCCTTGAACTGTGGGAGATGTTACTCTTCAACTTTATTAGCTGTTGTTTCAATTTACACTTACTCCAGCAATGAATGAGCATTTCTAGTGCTCCACATTTTCACTAACAAACTTCCTTAATTTGTGCCAATCTAGTCAGGCACAAATGGTTTAAAATTTTATGTGACTGACAACTAGCGAGGGAATTGGGTATCTTTGTATATATCTAATGGCTTTCCTTATTTGTGAAGTGGTTGTTCAAGACCTTTGCACATTTTCTGTTGGATTATTTTATTTTCTTGTTGGTTTGCAACATTTCTTTATATATTATATAATGTCAGTTATATATGTATGTGTGACTTTTCTTTTTATTCTTTTCACAGTGTCCTTGGTGAATGGAGGGGAATAATTTTAGTGTAGTTAAATTCATTGGTGTTTGCTTTTCTGCTTAATTCTCTTTTAAAAAATTAAAAAAATATATTTTTAGTTGTAGATGAACACAATACCTTTATTTGATTTATTTATTTTTATGTGGTGCTGAGGATTGAACCCAGTGCCTCACATGTGCTAGGCAAGTGCTCTACTGTTGAGCTACAACTCCAGCCCAATTCTCTCTTTTTAAGAAATATCAGGTCATAAAATATTCTCCTATATTGTCTTCTAAAAGCGTTAATCATTTCCTTTTCATATTTAAATGTAAATCTACCTGGAACAAAAGCCTAGGGGTTCAATTTCATTTTTTAATCAAAAATTTTTATATGGATGTTTTTAATCTAAGTCTTTTAAAAAAATTTTAATTGTTGATGGACCTTTATTTTATTCATTTATTTATTTGTGGTCCTGAGAATTGAACCCAGTGCCTCACACATACTAGGCAAAGACTCTACCACTGAGCCACAACCCCAGCCCTATGAGTTTTTTTGCTACAGATTTTTCTGCATCATTTGTTAAAGTCTGTCTTTTCCCACTGATCGATAATGTCATCTTTGTCATTTATCACAGTACCTTATGTTCCAATTGTCTATTTGTCCATCTTTAAACTAATATCACACTATGTATATTACTATGGATTTAAAACTAAATCTTGATGTCTTATAGGACAAGTTCACTACCTTTTCTTCTTATATTATTCTTGGCTCTTTGCTACAGATAATTTTAGAGTCAGATTGTCAAGGTTGACAATCTGGAAAGCAGTATGGAGATTCCTTAGAAAACTTGGAATGGAACCACCATTTGACCCAGCTATCCCACTCCTCGGTCTATACCCAGAAGACTTAAAAACAGCATGCTACAGTGATGCAGCCACTTCAGTGTTTATAGCAGCTCAATTCCCAGTAGCTAAACTGTGGAATCAATCTAGATGCCTTTTAATAGATGAATGGATAAAGAAACTGTGGTATATATACACAATAGAGTATTACTGAGCATTAAAAGAGAATAAAATTATGGTATTTGCAGTAAATGGATGGAGTTGGAGAACATCATACTAAGCGAAGTAAGCCAATCCCAGAAAAAGCAAAGGCCGAATGTTTTCTCTGATTAGTGGATGTTAACACATAATGGGGGTGGGGATGGGAAGCATGGGAGAAATGGAGGAACTTTGGATAGGGCAAAGGGGAGGTAGGAGAAGGGAGGGGGCATAGAGGTAGCAAAGATGGTAGAATGAGCTGGACAAAAATACCCTAGGTACATGTATGACTGCACATATGGTGTAACTCTATGTTGTATACAAGCAAAGAAATGAAAAGTTGTGCTCCAAAAAAAAGAAGTTTCAGAGCAGAACAGGAGAGATACTTTATACACAAAGAGCAACAGAAGAATGAAATACTTTATTTGATGAACAAAGTGCTTAGCAGATAGGATGGGCTTATATATTCAGATGAATGATAGACTATAAAGATGATGATGTGTGAGATAGCTTTGATGCTTAAATGAATTTCACCTTTTGGAGAAATGTTAGGGAAAGCAAATTTGAGAGTTAGCATCTTAGAACAGAGAGAAAAATGAAGTGTGGGCAGTGCATGCTGTTTGGGAGGAATGGTTATTTAAATGATTAGAGCACAAGATAAATGAAAAGGGGAAGTAAGTTAAGATGGCTTATGTGAGCTGGGCGCGGTGGCGCTAGCCTGTAATCCCAGCATTTAGGGAGGCTGAGACAGGAGAATTGCGAGTTCAAAGCCAACCTCAGCAAGGGCGAGGCACTAAGCAACTCAGTGAGACCCTGTCTCTACATAAAACACAAAATAGGGCTGGAGATGTGGCTCAGTGGTCGAGTGCCCCTGAGTTCAATCCCCAGTACCAAAAAAAAAAAAGATGGCTTATGTGACTTCCACTGGGTATAGAATGATGAAAAAGGTGGCCTTTGGCATCAAATTAAAAAAAAATAAATAAAAATAATTTTAAAAAACATTGTTAAAGTTGACCAAAAAGATCAAAGCACACTTATTTTGAATGGTACTGTACTGAATTTCTGCTTCACAATGTTGAGTTTTTAAATGCACGAATACTATATGTTTCTCTACTATGTGGCTTTAATAAGGTTTTGTAATTTTTTACATAGAGGTCTTACACATTTTTGGTTAGATTTATTCCTATTAGTACCAATCATACTGTTTTTCTTGTTTCTACTGAGATTTTTCTCTTCTAATCTCAATAATGATTTTCTAAAGTTGAATCGATCTTGAATTCCTGGATCCATTTTCTAAAGGCAAACAAACTAGAATTCAACCTCTAGATCAACCTGATAATTGATGGATTCATGATTTGCTAGTGATTTGTTTAGGATTTTTGCATCTATGTCCATAAGGAAGACTGGCTTGTAATTTTTCTTTTTGTATCTTCCTCATCACGGTTTGGTATCAAGATTATGTTGGCTTCATAAAATAAATTGAGGAGTGTCCTCTTTTTTCTATTCTCTGGAATGATATTTGTGAGATTATTTCTCATTTAAATGTTTGGCTGTTCCAGGTATATTGCAGTTCTAAATGTTATCTACAACTTAATAATATAGGAAAGTGTCTTCATTATCTAGGCCCTGCACTAGGCAACCATTAATCTATGGTCTGTCTTTATCAATTTAACTATTCTTTTTTCTACATAAGTGGAACCATGTGATATCTATATCTATATTTTGCAACTAACTTCTTTGACTCAGCATGGCTGTTACATAGTGAATGTGAGCCAATTAATTTTGGTTCATTATAAATTACCCAGTCTCAGGCATTTTGTTATAGCAGCACAAAACAGATTAAGACACTATATGGGGGCTGGGGTTATGGCACAGTGGTTGCGTGCTCGCCTAGCACGTGGGAGGCACTGGGTTCGATCCTCAGCACCACATAAAAATAAAATAAAGATATTCTGTCCACCTATAACTAAGAAATAAATATTTAAAAAAAAAAGACACTATATGATCCAGCTCTTCTACTTCTGGGTTTATAATCAAAAGAATTGAAAACAAAGTTTCAAAGGGATATTTGTACTTTAACATTCATAGCAGCATTTTTCACAGTAGTTAAAAGGTGAAAAAATCCAAATGTTTATCAACTGATAAATGAATAAACAAAATGTGGTGTATCCACAAAATGGACTATTAGTCTTAACAAAGGAAAGAAATCCTGACATAGGGTACAATATGGTGGAAACTTGACACCATTCTGCTAAGTGAAATAAGCCAGTCACAAAAAAGACAAATACACTTTCTGCTTCCTGAATGTGATGTCCTGAGCTGCTTTCCCCTTCTCATACCCCTTCACCATGGTGTTCTGTCTCACTTAGGGCAGATAGCAATGGAGTCAGCCTTCCGTGGATTAAGACCTTTGAAACCTCCTCTTAAACAAACAAACAAAAAAGAAAAGGCAGGCACACACCTCTGGGATTGGGAGTCTGAGAGAGGAGGATCGAGAGTACAAAGCCAGCCTCAGCAATTTAGCAAGGCCCTAGGCAACTCAGTGAGACTCTGTCTCTAAATAAAATATAAAAAAGGGCTGGGTATTTGTCTCAGTGGTTAAGTGTCCCTGAGTTCAATCCCTGGTACCAAAACAAAAACAAAAAACAAACAAAAAAGACAAATACTTCATAATTCTACTCACATGAGATATGTAGAGTAGTCAAAGTACAGAGATAGATAATGCAATGGTAGTTGCCAAGAGCTGGAAGGAGGGGGAAATAGGGAGAAACTGTTCAATGGACATAGAGTTCAGTTTTAAAAGGTGAAGGTGTGGAGAGGCTGGGATGTAGCTCAGTGCTAGAGCGCTTGCCTTGCATGCATGAGGCACTGGGTTTGATCCTCAGCACTACATAAATATAAATAAATAAAATAAAGACATTGTGTTCATCTACAACTAAAAAAAATATGTATATTTTTTGGTACTGGAGATTGAACTCAGGGGCACTGGACCACTAAGCCACATTCCCAGCCCTATTTTGTGTTTTATGTAGAGACAGAGTCTCACTGAGTTGCTTAGCATCTCACTGTTGCTGAGGCTGGCTGTGAACTCACGATTCTCCTGTCTCAGCCTCCCAAAGTGCTGGGATTACAGGCTTGCGCCACCGCACCCAGCTTAAAAAAATATTTAAAAAAAAAGGTGATGGTGTGGAGATGAGTGGTGGTGATGGCTGAACTACATTATAAGTGTATTGAATAGCTCTGAACCGTATACCAAAAAATGATTAAGATGGTGAATTTTATGTTACATGTATTTTAACACACCCACAGCACAAATCATGTTAAAAACCAGAGTATACAGTCAGTAACTGGCAGTGCTAAGATCTGAACCCAAGTGCACTTGTTTGATTCCCTGCAATTTCTCATCTCTTTGTCTTTACTTGAGCTGCCTCTGCCCAGAAATCATTCCCTGCCTGAGCGTGTCTGGCCAGCTTCGCCGGCCAGCTTCTCCCTTCCCTTAGGACTCTGGTAAAGCATTCCCTCCTTGACTTCCTTCCTCAAACTGGTTAAATATCATCTCTACTTCTATAATTTTGCTCACATTATTTTGGGATGTAATCATAAAATAATTTTATTCATATTTCCTTCAATGGGTCTGCTCGAGTTCTTCCCTGCCCCTTAGAGGAAACCATAGGCAATTCTCTGTGTTTTCTGATTATTTCAGGTAACAAAAAGTTTTCTAATCCCTGATTATTTAAAGAAATTGGTAATTATAATGCCCACATAATAGTAAAAGTTCTAACATCTTTAAAAAATTTATAGCTGCATTGAGGTATGATTTACATACCATAAAATTCATCTTCTGTAAATGTATACAGTGCACATCCATCAACATAATCCAGTTTTAGAACATTTATGTCACCACAAAAAGTGCCCTCAACCCATTTGCAGTCAATCTCCCTTCATCCTCTAGCTCTAGGCAAGTACTTATTTGCTTTCTGACTCTATTCTTGCTTTTTCCTAGAATTTTAATAGAAACAAAATATGTAGTCTATTGTGTCTGGCCTCTTTCACATAGTATAATGTGTTTTAGGCTCATCCATTACTGTGGTTTGTGCCCCTCCAAAATTCCCTTGCTGGAACTTAAAATCCAAGGTGATAGTATTACAAGTGGGCCTTTAGAGAAGTGATTAGCCATAAGGCCTTCACCCTGCTGTGTGGGATTAACACTCTTATAAAGGAGGCTTCACTAAAAAAGTTGACCTCACAGAAGCAGCAAGAACAGTGGTTATCAGAGGCTGGGAAGCAGGGTAAGGGATGGAGAAAGGATGGTTAATGGGTGCCAGGGTGCAGCTGGGTAGGACAAATAGCTTCTATTGTTCTACAGCATAGTAGGGTAACCATGATGGATAACATTTCATTGTATATTTCAGAATAGATAGTAGAGAGGTTTTTGAATGTTCCTAGCACAAAGAAATGATAAATGTTTGAGCTAATGGATATGCCAGTTACCCTGATCTGATCATTACACATTGTGCAAATGTATTAAAATATCACATTATACTCCACAGATACAATTCTTATGTTTCAAATAAAAAGTTTAAAAATATTTTAAAAACAAAAATAATAAATGAATAACAAAATAATAACAAAAATAATAAATGAATAACAAAAATGAATGAATAAATAAATAAATAAATAACAAGGGGTTCCAGAGAACTACTAGATCCTTTTATCTCTTCTACCATGTGAGGACGTAATGCTCATCCCCTCTGGAGGCTGCAGCAATAAAGTGTCATCTAGGAAGCAAAGAATGAGTCCTCCCCACACACCAGGCCCGCTGGCACCATGATCCTGGATCCTCTACCTCCAGAACTGTGAGAAATACATTTCTATGATTTATAAATTACCCAGTCTGTGGTGTTTTGCTGTAGCAGTTAGGAATGCAGTGAGATACCTACACGGTTGGTTGTACCGGCACTTTTCTCCTCCATCATATTACTGAGTAGTACTCCACTTTTAACCCATATTGTGTTTATCCATTTACCAGTTCATGGACATTCAGATTATTTCCACTTTGGGGTTATTCTGAATAATGTTAATATTGTCATTTGTGTAAAACTCTGTGTGTAGAGAAGCTTTTCATTTTCTTGATGTTATCTAAGAACAAAAGTTTATAATTTTGATGAAGTTCAGTTTATCACTTTTTCCCTTTATGGTTCATGCTTTTGATGTAATATTTAAGAAACCGAGGCATGGTTAGAGGGTTAAGAACACAAGCAGGAAAATAGTGTCATGGAATTCAAGGAAGATAAAATTTCAGGAAGAAGGGTAATAATCACTAGTGCCCAAACCTGCCAGATTGAAAAAGGATGAAAGCAGCTAAAGGTTCATGGGATTTTGAGATTAGTAGATTGATTCAGCACTTTTTAAAATGCCAGGCCATATACTAAGCATGACCTAATTTCTAGTTTCAGTAAATCAGTGGAGATTAAATACTTTTCTTAGATTTTGGTATTAGTATTATCAACACATTTTTCCCTATTCCTCAAAAAAAAAAATGTGGATTTAGAGAGTACAATGAAGGATTTAGAGATAGGAAATTGTTTCTAAACTCGAGTTCTTCATCTTTTTAGTTATGGGTAAATCACTTCCCTTTTATAGACCTCTTATTTTGTTTGTAAACTGTGAATTATCATTTACTGACTTGCAGGTGGAGCTGTGGTAAGAGGTTGTGTGTGGAAAGACCCCACAGTGCATGCTCCAACAAAGAAGCTATAATTCCTAGTTGTCATAATCAGGTAAAGATCAGAAAGTATTTTGTGAACTGTTATACTCTATAGAATATGTTTGTAGAACTGCTTAGTACTTTGGAATCATAATATACACTGTAATATCTTGTCCTACTTTAAATCCTATTTAGGATTTAAGAATGCTAAAAATTTTGCTCATAAATAAAGGACTTTAATTTTCCTCTTTTCTCGTCACCCAAAAAATGTAACTAATGCTCCTTTTCTAATAGCTTTATAGAGATATGATTCACATACCCTATGATTTACCCATTTAAAGTGAACAATTCAACAGTGTTTAATATACTCAGAGTTATGCAGCCACTAACACAATTTTTATTCCATATTTTATTTATTTGTTCTATTTAGGATTACATGATAACGGAGTGCAATTTGATTCATTGTACATAGATAGAGGATAACATATCAATTCTCTAGTTGTAAGTTGTATAGAATCACAACATATATGCAGTCAT